>WBNH01008183.1:2034-16815 GCA_013401255.1 Urocolius indicus
TTACCTCCACTACTAATTGGCCAGGCCTGGGTCAGGTGCAGGGTCCAGCTTAAAACTGACTGGCCCTAACCCTGTCAGCTACAGAGGAAGCTTCTGGCAACTCTCTTTGTTTAAAGAAGCCACTCCTTTAGTCCCCCTGCTACTGAAAAACCTGGCCCAGGCCAAAATCACTACAAGGTATTAAGCTAGCAGACTCAGAGATGACAAGGTGTCAAAGACAAATCTTATGAAATCATCACGAGATTACTGGAAAGCAAATCTATCTATATAAAAAAGATGCTATTCAAAAGTCTCAATCCTAGAGGATTAAAACAATTAGTTTATAAATCACTTATTTGCATTGACAGTAACAACCCTGGAAAAAAAATAATCTTGGCTACATGATCCATCATCTGAACAAAAAGACTGAAGAACAGTCATTTTACCAGGAGCCTGTCTGATGATGATCAGGCAAGAGCTAGTCTTGATAAATACTCCACATAAGCTCTTCATTGCAAACCTTTTTTTTAAGGTCTGAGTGATTGTTTCCACACAGTTCCCCAACCTATATTTTTTGAGAGTCTTACCCCTATTTTGAGTAGACAAGCTGTTCAGACTGCAGCACTACTTCCATTCATCTTCCCATGAATCACCAGGAACAAGAGGCGCATATAGCACGTTCTGTCTTCCCACTACCACCATGCATGAAAGGGAGTGCATCCATTCTCACTGTAAGGATCTCCCCAGACACTGTGCTCCAGATAACTATGTTGTTAGCATATATCTTTGCTTCCTTTCATCTCAAACATGACCACTCTAAACTGTGTAGATTAGTGCCTGATTCTCAAAGAAACGGTAAAGCCTCTAAGTGCAATTCACTCAGGATGAGGTGGTGGGAGATTTGTAGGACTGTACTTGCTTCATCCTTTTATTAGCTTTATGTGGCAATGTTTCAGTAGCAGGGGAGGGTCCACAGTGGTGGCTCCTGAAAGAAGCTGCTAGAAGCTTCCCCTATGTCTGACAAAAGCCAGGCCCATCAGCAATGGTGGCAGTGTCTCTGGAACGATCGATTTAAGAGGGGAAAACCTGCAGCAGAAAGAAGTGGGAGCAGAAACAACTGACAAAAGTAAGTGAAGGAAGGGAAGGTGGTGCTCCAGGCCCAGAGCAGAAATTCCCCCACAGCCCATGGTGGAGCTCAGTGAGGCCTTGCCCCTGCAGCCATGGGGAGGATAACAGGGGAAGCAGAGATCCACCTGCAGCCCAGGATCTCATGCCGGAGTTGGTGGATGCCCAAAGGAGGCGGTGACACCAAGCGACACCCACACTGGAACAGTCTATGCCTGAAGGACTGCACCCCACAGAAGAGACTCACACCAGAGCAGTTTAAGAACTACAGCCTGAAGGATTCCTGTCATTGAAGTCTGTGGAGGACTGTCCTCCACAGGAGAGACTCCTCATTGAAACTAGGGAGTAGTGTGCTGAGTCCTCTCACCAAGGAAGAGAGAGCAGCAGAGAACGTTGTGATGAACTGACCACAACCTTCATTCCCACTCTGCTGTCTTACTTGCAAGGAGGAGGTAGAGAAATGAGGAACTAAGCTGAGCCCAGGAAAAAAGGAGGGGTGGGGAGAAAGTGGCTTTAAGGTTTGGTTTTATTGATTGATAACAAGTTAATTGATTTCTTTCCCTCAAGTTTTGCTAGTGAAGGTAGTTTCTAAGTGATCCCTCTCTGTCCTAACCTCAAGCCACCCCCACCATGGGATGGGGTGGGGGCAGGAATAAGCAAGAGGCAGCACTGGGCTTAGTTGCTGGATAGGTCTAAACCACTAGCAAGGTTCAGCCTTTTGACCTGAACAATTTGGAGAAGAGGAAAGAAAACAAAAGTTTTTAAAATTCTACATGTCATTGTTATCCATCCTCATGAAATTAACTACTTTTGGCAAGCAACAGACACACTCTAAATAATTCCCATCTTTATCCAGATGGCCACAAACACAACATGAGGTCTTAGCCACAGGTCTCAGAGCTGCACTTACAGTGGGTATCTGAATCTCTACTCAAATCATTCACAGAATGTCCTACATACATCCAGAGATAGTCATATACAGGCAAGAAGGCTTTTCCCACTCCTCTGTCTACATGTCAAAGCACAGGCTGTTCAGATCCTTGCCCAGGTTTGCAGTTTGGTCTCATATGACCCCAGGACTCTGCTGAGGCTGCAAACAAGTCCTGGGGGCTCTGGTGCATTGAATGTATTTGTCCTCTGGGAACTGAATGGAATTAATCACATTATGTGTGCTGTACCATGCCGACGAAGGTCACATCTCAACTGGGGCAGCCCAGGCTTCAGTACAGATGTCAACTTTGCAAGGAAGCACCCTGAGAAGAGGCAAGAGAAGGTATTTTAAGAAGTGGATTTTTTTTTCCTTCCTGCACAGACTTTATTTCGTAACGGAAGAACAGTGGGAGAAAGAACAACAAAAAAAGAAGAACCAAAGCACAGTTTTTCAAATAAAAATTCATTTCCTAGCTGTCATTCTTGGGTTTTGCATATCATGCCTTAGCATTAACTGCTGCCAAATGCAAGACGTCAGGTCCATCTGGCAGATGTACACTTCCCTGGCTGCCAAGCATTTCCTTAAGATTCAGGGGCTTTGCTATTAATTATATTTGCAAATTCCAGCCTCTCAAATGAGTAGGGCTCCTGAACAGCAGCCTCTGCTTCCGAGTGCCCTGGAAAAGGAGGAGTAGAGGTACACTGTAATCATCCAGAGTATCTGCTACACTTGTTTGGTAGGGAGGCCAGTTTCCTGGTAACTGATGGCTATACCAGCTGTGGGAGAGTTTTAAAAAAAATTCCTCTTTCTCCAGATTATCCCCAAGTAAAATTAGAAAGTATTAAGGAAGCAGAGGGGAAACCCAACCATTCAAGCTGACATCATTACTTATTTACATATAAATACAGCCAGGAAATAAGCATATGTATTTATATATAAACAAAAAAGCTATCTGTACAACGTTACATACACTGCTTTTCCATCCAATATTTACTACTTTATGCCTGATTTAAGTAAAAACTTTCTCCCCAAGAAATTGGTGATAAAATGCCCTCTGGTGGGCGTGACTGAGGACCTCTACAGCAACAGCCACCTCCTAAGTAGTTCAGAGCCTTCACTATATTCTTGGGATGACTATTTTTAATGGAGCGAGACAAAGCACATACTTGCTTTCCAGAAGAAACAGATATACCCCTGACTAGCAAGGCCAGGTTTTACTGCTAACTATCTCTGAATTAGAATAAGCTGGAAATTTAAAAATTCTATTGAAGCCTTCCACAATTCCTGAAATTACTGTAATGTTCGTTTTACCTCTTTAGGATACTCATTCCTCCTCCTCAAACAAAAAAAAAAGTAATTAAGAGAAACAGAAGAGGAAAGTGGCCTTACATTTTGCTCTGCCTCAGCATAACAGAATCTTTGTAGACTAAAACAGAGAAAGGAGGGGGGAAGAGTAGCATTTTCAGAACTTAAAGAATAATTTTTGTCCTATTAGAGACAAGGCACTGCTAAGGAGGCAGCCCTAACAGTATAGGCAAAAGCAACAACCCAGCCCTTGTCCCAGAAGAGTTTGCTGCCTAAATAGAAAAAGTGAAGATGGAAAAAACCTCAAAAATAAACTAGAGTTAACAGGGTGTGCTTCCTTGTTAAGATGCTCAGTAATGGTAGCTGATGCTTTCATTAATCTGAAAGAACATAAGTTTAAAAAACAAAAAGAGAACTGGAGTCAGTGACAGATGCAGTAACGTGGAGGCAGAGACCACATGCAGCTACTCTGACAACATGTACAGACATGTTAAATAGACTGCTCTAAAATCCTGACAAAATGGAAAAGGAGGGCCACCAGGCAGACTGAACTACGCAAACCTGACCCTAACGTGGCCAAAAGAAGCTGCAGTTACACACAGAACTGAAGGTGACCCCACAACAGAGAAGCTTCAGAGTCACAGATAAAGAAAAGCAGAATAAAATACATCACATTAAGGAAAATGGAGGAACTCCACTGCTTTCCCGAGTTCTCTGTGAAGCCTTTGTGCTTCCATTTCATATGGGAAACGACACTTTTTCTATTTGTCTGGATGGTTATAAATTTGTTTCCATCTTCCACAGTATAATTTGCATCTAACTGTTGCTTTATGTTGAGAATATTTGCCATTTTGATCTATACACGGAATGTGAAGCATTTCTGTCTTTTTGAAGATGTCTTTGGGTGACAAAATTCTGGTTGTGAAATTGTTCTCAGACATAGGTAATGTTATAATTTAACATTCACTCTATCGTTTTTTACCCTCAGAAAGAAAGAGTCAAAATCCCCCTCATTTAGTTGAAATCTGCCCTTTATACAATAAATGCACCCTTATATAGAGCTCCGTCCCTCTCTAGTGGCAGCTGGGTCACATACCAATTGGTAAATCTGCTCCAGGCTTGGCTGACAGGTTTTAAGCAAAAAAAAGTTTCTGCTATTTGAGCTAAGATTTAAAAATCCTCCATTTATTCCTCATTGCCAACAGCCCACTCACAGATTCAGAGCTACATTTAAAATTTTCTCTGAAGACAGAGGCCAAAGGTTTCACAGAGCACTGCTGTCCCTTTGTGTTGTACTGTGTAAGCTCTATCACTGCTTCACAGCAATCATTCTTGCAAGCATCTCTAGACATTACATTGATTGCAGCTATAGTAAAACTTATTTATCTTATTAGATACAGCAAGCCAGGATTAAGTGGTGCATTTCTGAATGTAATGGTCGTACACATAATGCCCATGCTCCAAGTTTCTGACTAACTAAAAGTAATAGAGTATCTAGGTAAGATGAATATTGACACTTCTTGGATCTTACCCTCATGGTTAGTCTTTTCTCAAAAGCAGCTCTGCTGTTAAGAGTAGCAATGACATGTGTAAGTTACACTTCCCCGCCCCCCACACCCACTTAATATATTAAAAAAAATATATAAAAATAAAATATATGCTACTATGCTTGACAAGCAAGAGGGGAAAAAAGCCCACAGTTCTCTTTAGGTTTTTTCATATCTTTCAGTTTTCTAATGAAGAAAAGGCTGTACAGTTCTGATTGCTGTTAAATTCAGAGTCTTTACATATAAAAATAAGGTTTCTGTAGTTTTTATTTTTAGGGTAATACTATCCTCTTAAACAACTTAGAGATAGCTATAATAAAGTTCAAGAGGTTACAGGCCTACTAAAAAAAACAAGAATTGATATGTTCTAACTTTACAAGACAACGTTCAGAGAAGGGAAGACATTATCTGCTGTCATAAGCAATGTCATTTTATTAAGAACCTTGATGAAATCTGAGCCTGCTCATCTTTTCTTAAAGATGAATAAAAGCATTATAAACATTGTAGCCTGAAAATGGGAGAAAAGAAATGGCTAACTTCCACTTGAATTACATGCAGCAGAAGTCTAACCAGCCTACTGGCTTCTCCAGATGAAAAGTACAGAGGTATCTAATGCCCTGATTAACCAACACCTCAAGCAGTAGATGTCTGGGGCTCAAGCTGCACCTACATTTCCATCATCAATTAGAGTTTAAGCTTCTCAGCCTGACCAGACTGGGTGTCCCTCTTGATCTCCAGCCCAGGCTACCTTAAGTCTGTCAGAGTGCTGCAGTTGCATTGAAGTTCTTTGAATAAAGAAGACAGCAGGACACAGGGTTTGGGTTGTTTTTTTGTTGTTTTACTTGTACTGTTTTAAAAACATAACACTTCAATAAACTTAGCTGTTGCAACCACAAGATTTGTCTAAGAACAGTTTTTAGAAGCCTTGAAGGATGCTTCTGTGAACTGTTCAAGTGTGATATTGAAACAGCAAGTTTAAGAAAAACTCTCAGCAATTTCTCGTTTAGCAAGAGCATCCCCTACTCACACATACACACAAATAGGCTTTCAAAATTTGAGTCAGAGGAAAAAACAAACAAACCAAAATAAAGAGTATTATAGCAGCAAGTGAACCACAGTTCTTTTTGGATGCATTTCTGTATCCAACTACCACTTTTCAAGTCAGTCCTGTATTTTAGAGACTTCAGGTAAGCTTTTGTTTCCTTAATTCCTATACCATTTCTATACTCTATTTTTTCCTCCTATAAATAACAATTCAAATATCAGTCACAACTTTCCAATGCCATTTAGTTCAGAGAGATAAGGTTGTGATGTTGCAGAACTGGAACTGCCCAGAAGTTTAATCATAAAATTACACACTTTTCCAAAAAGAAAAATGCAGTTAGAAAATAGGCTTCACTTTAGGGATTTGATAATCTTGAAGAACTGGAAGAACATTTATCTAAGATTTTCAAGGTACAAAATGTAACTTCATTTAACTCCACAGTTTTGGAGCAAGGACAAATTGGGCCCATTTCATATAACACAGAACTGAGGGGAAGAAAAAAGGTATTGAAGCACCTGGACCACACAGAGACCAGAAAATATGCCTACTCCTCAACCAGTCACTTCTCTCTTTTGCAGTTGCTGTCATCTTTCTCTGACCTTAAGACCTTCACAGTTGAATTTCACAAGCGATTTGTTCCTCAGGGTACAGAAGCACTGCGCAACATCAGATACATATTGGAACATGTCAGCTCCACAGGTGTTAACTAGATCAGGATTTGGTCCACAGTTCAGCAGCTCTTGTGACAATTCACACATCAAGATCAACTGAAAGGTTCCCCAGAAGGTCCCACACAGCCACATCCTACTCACTTATGTGCTATAGGCAGTTTTTAATCAAATCTCATTACATCTGTTCGCAGTCTCAAGAGTCGGACTTCAGAAAACAAGGAGGTTATTTTTACTTTCAGACTTGTACAACCACCACAAGGAATAATATGTTGTCAGAGATAGCTAAAGCCTGACAATTTCTGAATTTGAGATTGGGCATTCAATTTGGCCTGCAGAAAAAACAGACTAGCATCAGTATAAATGAGATAAGAATTAATTCCCAAAAGACAAAATCCGGCTTTTCTTTATGCCTATGCAACCTTGATTTCTGTTAACTACATGTGTGTAACCAAGAGCAACATTTGATCTCAAGCCTAGTTCCTTGATGTCCAGTTACTGTAAAACAGAAACAAAAAGGTAGCTACAAAAACTTGACTGATGTTGCCTACAAGCAGGGCACTGCAGAAGGCTGTACCAGCAATTCATGTTGACAGAATTAAGATGGGGCATGGCAAACCTTGCTGTTTGCACAAATATTCAAAATGTTCTTTAAAAAAAAAAAAAGAACAGATGATTACATGGCAGGGGGAAAAGGCAACACAAAGCCACAGACCAAGAAATAAGCTACTACATGCAAATACATGCAAGCTTCTCCCAAGTTAATTCTCCTCTTAATGGAATATTGATTGGTATGCTCAATGTTTAGAAATGTGAAATAATAGGGGGAAGAGAAGGAAGGGAAGACACACACAGAACAGTGAGTTTTGTTTAAATCATATATACTTCCCTCATATGATCAGCCAGAAATAGCATAATAAAGAGCATTGTGCAGGATATTTAACATTTTGCTTTGCATTTTATTAGCAAATCTGTCAGAGATGACTGGGAAGTGTTAACTCTGCACTTTTTTTCCCCACCCTTCTCCTAAAAGAGAGGAGTACAGCATTTTTAATAACCTCTCACCACATAATACCCTAACTGTATCTGGTGTTTCTCTACTCCAAGTAGGATAGATTACGAATTGTCCATGGTTGTATCTAGGCTTTTCAGGTAGAATCTATCGAGCTGCTTGTGCAATTGGGCAGGGGGAGCCCACCGTTTGGGTGAAAGAATCAGAGACATCCACAGTCATGACAGAACCTCTGGACAAGCTGTTATATCTACACATATCCTCAAGTGAGAACGGAAGATGAGGAAGAAAAAAGTTGCATCTTTGAAGTAGCTATTTATATTGATCTCCCATTTCTTCAGGAGAACCCTGAAAATAGAAACAGTGCCATATAACCAAGCAGCCAATCCTACCTTACAGAAAACCCTACCTATTCCAGGGACTACTACCACCACCTATACAGTTTTGAAGAGTTTCTTCTATCTTTTTCCTTCTGCTGTTCACAGAGCACTTGAGATTTCACATTTTAATGAAACAAACCATTCAAAAAATGGCATCGGGGAAAAAAAAAAAAGAAATAAAACCACAACAAGCCACCACCAAGAAAGCCACAAACCACCCCAAACAAGAACCATTAGAGTGAAGGAGGAGTTCCCAGACTTCATACTCCAAGCAACAACAGAACCATACTCAACAGCTCTACTGACCCACGTCACTAGCATTATTTTAAGGACATATTTAAAAATATCATCAGGAGCCGTTTCATAGCACATAGGCTGATACAGTTGAACTAGTTTATACATTTTATATACATGTCTTTGTGTTCTGCTTCTCATTCTAAGGCATAAGAAATTCCATACAGAATTAGCAAATACTCCTTCACCTCTTCCTAAACCTTATGAAAGGGTAAGGAGTAAACTCAAAAAGATACTGTTTAAGTTTAGTTCTTCTGTAGCATTTCGTGTAGTCCCAAAAGCTTTTTCCAGACATTTATATGCCCGACAACATTTTGTAATATGAAATGTTCCAAATTGGCATTGTTCCACTCTTGGCAAGCAAGAAACAATAAAAATCAAGAGAAAGTTAAAAATGAAGTTTCTGAAGTGTACAATATGTTAGGAATCATCTAATGAATTCAGGTGTTCAATAAGGTACAAGTCAACCAAAATTCACAGTGCATATATATATTTCAAAGCACAGGTAAACACAGCTGCACCCACTTTAAAGTTAGCCCATGTCATCTGATTATTAGGGTGAATTTCCTGAGCTCTTTCACCTCTCCTTTTGATCTGCGGTTTACCTGTGGCTGGAAAAACTAATAGCCTTTAAATTCTTCTCCCTCTAATTAAGAGAAACAGCATGTTTAAGCCTCAGACTGAGAAGATAAACTTTTCTTTGAGTAGTTAACAGCATGCTGCGATCTGCCAATCTTCCAGCATTGTTTTCTCTGACCAAAAAAACCCCAAAATCCTACAACAAGATCTGACAAAACATCTCAGTACAGAATTATCTGATTTAAATATTAATTACTCATCAGCATGGAGTTTAAGGAGTGTCTGAAGCAAAAGCTCTTAAATCACACTTTAAATCCTGGATTTCTACAGTCTGCATTTGTCATGCAGATCATGGGTTTGGGGTTTGTTGTTGTTTCTGAAAAAAAAAAAACAGTGAGGGCTCATAATGAGTCTCAGCATTCAAAAAATATAAAGAGAGGTATGAATAAAGTCCAGCTCAACCAATTAGGCATATCTTGTGTTGGAGACCTGCTGTAAGACACCATTATTGCTTCATAACTCTGTACAAACTTGAGGGGTTCTTCACAGTACCGCTAAACTACACTGACAGTCAAGAAAAAAAATCCCTCTTCTTCTGCATGCACAGTTAATCTTCTAGCTAATAGCAATGTTAGAGGGGAATTGTATTGGTGGCAGATTTTCTTGCAAACTGCTGCACTGAACAAGATCCAAAAACATGTCCCTAGAAACAGTCTGTTTTTCTCAAGTTGCCTATTACCTATATTTACATATAGTCCTAAAACTGGAGACAAACCTAGGAACTGTGCATTCACGTCTTCCAGTAAGCCAAACCAAAGCTGAACGTAACTTCTAGCACTCCATATCACATGACATAGAGCATATTGTAGTGGATGGCAGGGAATAAAGAAACCAAAATCCCTAGACACTGTGAAAGAAATGCTGAATTAATTTTAAAATAAGGCTTTGTCTGTAGTTCAAGTAGATTGTTTCAGTGAAATTGGTATTACTAGTTTACTATCATCAAAAAATTCTGTATTTTTCTGACATTAACTGTCTGTTATGGCAAAAATCCACGTTGAGAATATTTGAAAACCTAGATCTAAGCATTACAAGTTTAAAAAAAAAAGCAGCATATAAAAATTACAGAAAATGGTCCCATGGTCCAGGTATTCTAATCTACAACATAAAATTATTTATGGAAGAGCGTGACTAGGAATTCAGTTACTGTCATTTATCAGATGGTCAAGACAGCAGAGAGGTAACTGGCTGCATAACAACAGCACCTAGAAGGCTTCTTCGGGCACCTCTTGTACCAGGTCTGTTCAGCTGTGATTTAACCATAACGGGTAAAGAGCGTGTATCCACACCCTGTGAAGTACGTTGACTTCTAAAAATTTGACAGAAAGGCATTCCCATAAGAGATTTCTAATCTATTTCCTTTTAATCTCTTCCTTTTATAGATGAGGAAGAGTTCTTTGTACTTCTGGTAACAAAGGAAACACAGAAGCGACAGAAGCATGTCAAAGCTGTTTACGTCTCATACAGCCTCATGCTCGGTGCTGCTGTTGGCAGGTTACTTCTTGAGAAGGCAGTCTTCGACCTCTGCATAGGAGCTCTATCTTCCTGCAGTTAACTTTACGTAAGAGTTAAATGCATTAAGGGATGCTAAAACCCTACTCCCCCCCATCTCACCCGCCACAAGAAACTAGAACAAGGGGCAAAAAGCCAGAAGGGAAATTTAAAAGAAATGTGACAGAGGGTTAATATAATAATTTCAAGTGCCCACAAGTATATTCAAGTTATCCAATTTCTGTGTTTATCGGCTTTAAGATATAGGTATTTACACATTATTTCTTCTATGGAGAGATGATTTAAAAAGTTATTAGATATACAAATAAACCAGATGATATTGTGTCATATTTAAGGCTACTGAATCAGCACAATGTGAGGTCAAGTATCACAAAGCAGAAGATCGGGGTGGGGCAGGGAGGGCAAGAGCGGAAGGTCCAAGTGTGTTACCAACCCATGCTGAGACTTTAGCTAGTTAAAAACCTTGATTGCAGCACAAAGAATTAATGATCTGAAAAAGACGTAGACCTCTGTAGGGCACTATGAAGTTGCTGCTCTGCAAGCAGAGCAGCTCTAGGATCAGGCCTTCAGGTGCCTGGGTTCTTTGAGTTGGCAGCTTATGGCAGAAAATTCGAGTGTATCACTGGAGCTGGTGTACAAGGCACTGCAAGAATCCGAGTAATGCTATGCTAAATCTAAAGTCAAAGAAGGAATGTTAAAAAACAAAGACAACAACAACACAAAAATATTAAAGAGATTCCAAAACTTAAAAGTGCAACAAAAGAAATCCAGATTAGTCTCACAACTGAAAAATAAATCCCACAATTAGGATATAATGGAAAGCATACGGGTTAAACAAGACAGGACTGGCTGGAGTTCCTCTCCCCACTGACAGATCCAGAGATACTTTTTCCCCCCACTGAAGCTGTTATGTGAGTTTCCACGACTGCACACAGAGGCTCTACACAGAGAAGAAGGGAAAGGAAAATAAAAACATACATATTAATCAAGGTCCCCCCCAGCCTAGATTTTTTTTTTTTTTTTTTCCTCCGTGCTTCAGAAGAACGGGGTCTGTTGATTTTTGGAACTATATTTAAAGGGTAGGAAAACAAGTAGGTATGGACAAGACCAAATTGTAGATGAGCACGATGGAGAGAAACAGCATCAGGATGGGCACCAACAACTGCAAATAGTCGAGGCCCTGATTCTGGTGGCAGTTAGAGTCACTTCGTTTCAACACTGCGCTAAGAGAAACGGTGGATCGCAACCCAGGAGAAGGAGGACATGTAGCAGCAAAGCAGTTATCGCCGGAGAGATGAGCACAGCAAACCTGGAGGTAATGAATTCTCCTCACAAACAGGCACTAAAAGTGATAGCACCAGATACAGTGCATGGTAAATACAAAAATCATATCTAATTTCTAGATTCGTGTCTTCCTCTGCCTTCATTGAGAGGATTTCCAGTCAGCATACACACTATATACTTTTTATTATTGTTTGAAGAAGAAAAGCAACAACCCTGGCAGCATGCTAATCTAGAAGAGACAAAACAGAGATGGTTACTTTCTTCCCTCAAGATTTCTGCTTCGAAAAAACAAATGAACAAGAAAGGGTTTGCTCCTGCACACCACCACTTTTTGTTTCGTTTCAGCAAGACTTTGACAAAATCTAATTCACTGTGCCATGTATCTAATATATTGGGTACTTGAAGTATGACCATCACTCATTAGAAATGTAATTAAGAAGTGACAAAACTAGATTCCCCCTCCCCAGCATGCAGATGAAAACCAGTAACCCTGCCTCTATTTGTAACCATGACAACTATAGAATATTTTATTTCAGTAATATAATTCACATTGAACATTTGCTCCTAGGTTTTGTTGTTAAGGGAAAGGTTGACACACCATGTACACATTTCATGAGCTACCAGAGACAACATATCCAGGAAAGTCAGGCAGTTTGAGATCAAGCACCCGGTATGTATTTCAGAGTTCATTTAAGACCCTCTACAGGAAGCTAAACAAACATGAACAAAAATTCACCCAAATTAAGTGTTACTGGTCATTACTTACAAGACAACTACTTGGCATGACTGCCTATTTTTCGACTTTTAAGTAAATCGCAAGGATACTCTTGTACTGTAGAAGAGGTAGTAACTCAACCACCAAACTAATTTTCAATTAGTGACACACGCATTATTCAGATTCTATTAGGAAATACCAAAACAGATGTTACGAGAAGAAAGATCTATACGAAGTGAGGCAATGAAAGACATAGCTTCAATGTGTAGGCTAAGTCTTATTCTGGACAAGTCACTAAATTATTTGCATTGGTCTCATATTTCATCTCAAATTGAAGACAACTTCCATAAATGCAAACAACAAGGACAGGTTATAAGAACAAAGAAAAAAATTATTCAGAGAAGATTAAACAATCTCCTGAGCATAACTGAAGTTTGACACTGGTAACTGTCAGTGTAAAATACGGTTGTACTTTATTTTTCTCCATGAGAAAAAAAAAATAAAGCCATTAGCAGTTTAAACCAGAACAAAACAACAATAATAAGAAAAAGACACACTGTTGCTTTGTTTTGGAGGCAAAAGAAATGGTAAAAAGAATCAAGCTTGCTGCAATACTATTCCTTCTCTCACACAGATCATATCTACCAAGGAGGATTTAAAGTTTCAGGAGATTACTAATTACAAGAGACAGTAATACTGTTATCTGCAGTCACCTTAAAGCTACGGTAGTTTGGTTTTAAGTACCTCAAAATTGACCTCAAAAGGATAGCGTGGTAAGCGTGTTTAAATCAGTGCAAGACTCACACGTGCCTACATGTACACACACACTTGCTCAGTTGTTTTAAAGAATATCAGGAAAAAGAAACTTTCTTCATTTATCAGAAATACACTCTATATAATCTTCCATTAAAAGAAATAAGCCTGCAGCAAACATGCATGTCTTTTCCCTTCATTGATGGAAAAGTGATTAAATCCCCCCTAATCTAGTTTCCGGCATGCTGTATTTTTTCTAAACAGTTTTCATATATAATAAACAGAAGATAAGCAGTCAGCTACATGATCAGGGCTATGTAATTTTTGGTGGTGATGGGAAGATAAATCCAGGAACATTTCCAGTTTAATAAATGAAGCCAGAAAGAGGAGGAAAAAAAAAAAATAATCGTTGAGACCATGAGCACACATTATTTATGAAGCATATGAAAAACACCACCATCCAGCCCCCAGAACTCCCTTCCTCAGACCTTTCTCCCCTCTCCGGGGAAGCAAAGGAATCTGAAGTCAAAATCCGGGGGACCACAGACCCACATCTTCAAACGACAAGGACAGCAAGTCATATCCACTCAATGTAAAAAAGAAAGAAAGAAAAAACAGAAGTAGTTTTTCCCCTCCCATCCTAAGCGAGACCTTCCAAAAGCAGGTACCCAGGGGACGCGTCTCTGTGCTCCTAACTGCACCAGACAACACTTGGGCTGAAACACAAGTTAAAAGAAAACAACCGCCCCCCCCCACACACCCCGAAAGCATCCATAGAAAACCCCAGCAGCAGCCAAACAAAACCTCACACCGGCGAGGAATGTCATACGGCGTGGCAAGGCACGGTGTGGGAAACGCGTTACCGAGCGCTTGGTTTGGATTTCTGTGGTTTGTTGGTTTTTTTTTTTTTTTTTAAACAAAAAACCAACAACGTATTAAAGCAGCATTGCGCCGAGAAGTTCCTCGTACACAACACGCGTGGGGATGGCGAGAAAGAAAAAAAAAAAAAGAGAGAGAGAGGATGGAAATGTATTCCAGACGCAGGGAGACGACGGGGCCGGCGGAGGCATTTGGGGAGGGAGGCAGGGAGGGACGAAGGTTGCCTGCCGGGGTGCGCACCGAGCCGTTCCCAGGCAGTTTTGGGGGGGCTCCAGGTGGGAGCTCGGGGTGAGAAGAGGGGATACACCAGGACAAGCCGCCCCCAGGAGGAGTGCGAGTCCATGGGGACACAGCAGCCCTCCCGAGGCTTGGGAGGACAACGGAGTGGGGTTGGGGGGGGGGTGAGGAGGTGCGCGGCCGACCCCGCTCCCCACCGCGGCGCGGGCGAGCGCCTGAAGTTGTGGGTGCGCAACGGGGTGGAAATCCCCCCTCCCGCCAAAAGGAAAAAAATCCAGGAAAAAAAAAAAAGCGCAAACCATCATAATAAGATAATTATCCCCCGGAGGCTCCCCACACGGCACCCCCCAGGCAGCAGGAGGCACGCAGGAAGTTTTTAATGCGGACAGCGAGCGCAGGCGCAGGGCAGCCACCGGCCCGGCGATGCCCGGCGCGGCTGGCGGCGGCGGCGGGGAGCTCCGCGGGCGCGCAGCCGC
>WBNH01008183.1:17037-56042 GCA_013401255.1 Urocolius indicus
CGCCCCGGAGCGCGCAGCTGTGCGCCGAGCGCTCCCCCGCGGCTGGCGGCAAGGACGTGCGGCGGGAGAGAGCGTTTACGAAAAGGTCATCGGTCTCCCGGCTGTCTTCAAAAGTAACGTGTAGTTGAAAAGAAATATTACCCCGCTTTATTAAATCATCTGTCTCCGGGGGCGTGATCCGGAGCCTCTTGAAGTCCACAGGACTGTTTGAATAGGTTGGTAACGATTCTCTCCCGACACCACTCTTTTTTTTTTTTTCTTTTCTTTTTTCTTTCTTTTTTTTTTTAAATATTCATCGTGCTTGGACTCAGTACAGATTTTACGCGTGGAAATCTGCATCTGTCTCACTGTTCTCTATAATTTGATATCCGCGTGTGCTGCTTTATAGAGATCCTTCTGATGTGCACACAAGCTGCATATGCTGTAGGTTTAAACATAGAACACTTTGTCTTTTCTATTTCCTGTAAGCATAAAAATAAGCTTAATCAAATTCTTTTCTCCTTCATTTGCCAGTTAAAAATGCATCGTGGAGAAATAGATGCTCTAACGTGTCGAAAGTGAGGCAGCGGTGCCAAATGACAGCTGAGCAAAGCGAGGGGAAGGGAGGGAATCACGCAACCCGCAGATATAGGCAAATGCATGTTTTTTATTGAAAAAGGGACGCACGGTGCCTGGCACCTGGGAGGAAGCAGGGTGCACTGGTAAAAGAGGGACTTCATCTTCTCTCTTCCCAGCTTCACAAACAAATGATAATACCTTCTTGCGGTGGACTAAAACATTTCTAGAACCAGTCATCATCGTTAATATTAGAATGCTTTTAGCAGAATATGGCCTCACTCTGAACCAGGAAAGCTCCGTGCATTTTTGTCGTTACTATATATTGGATCAACATTGAAACCTCCAGTCCTGTACATGGCAGTGGAGTGTGAGGGTCAGAAGTTCAGAACAGTTTAAATCTGAATTACTTAGCAAGCACATACAGGACACACTCTTCTGATTTCCACACAGCTTTTGGGTTTTTTTTCCCTTAGTTTTCTCCCTTTTAAACACAAGAGCCCCGGTCGGTGTTATTTGCCCTGGTGCGGTGTTATTTGCCCAGCATATCTAGTTGACCCAGAATCCGACGAAGCCGATTGAGAAGGAGTCTCAATGGGACTGTTGACCTAACAAGTAGCATGTCAGTCTCCTGGTGGCATTTGAATGTTCGCGCAGCGAATGCTTTGAGACAGGAGAGAGCATAAAGCAGAGATTCTTTGGAATCCTTAATTAGACACAGTGATTTTGGAGTACTGGCTTCTGCTGCTATCCTCTAGCGCCTAGTACTTTGTTTCGTGACCTTGAGGTTAAGGATACCAACCAGCCCTGTTTATTTTTAATAAAATCTTACAGTTATATGAGACAGTTCTAGGTTTTATTTATTTTTAGCGTAAGTGCTTCCATCTTATCTGCCTCACAGGTTTATAGGAAGGATTTAGCTAATATTTGGACAGCACTTTTAAGCTATGAAGCTCTATAGGTCTATTATACTGATCATTTTCTGTGTTTTTTCATTTTAGGAAGGTACTTGCATACTCTTTCACTTCGGGAAGATAGAGTTCAAATCTTGACCTTAGTTTTCCCTTCACATTTTTCTAAATGCCTTGATGTACAAATGCTTACACGGGGTCAGATTCTGATTTCACTTACAGGTAGCAAATTTCAAAGAATTTCTTGATCCTCAGTGACTTTCGTCTAGATATAAACCCATTTAACTCAGAATTTGAGCCACAATTCATGAAGAATAAGCATATGATTACATCAAATGCTGTATTCTACATTAATGTTCTTGATTTTTCTTATCTTAGTAACCTCGGTAATTAAGAAGAAGTGGAGTGACAGCATTCAAGAAGTTTTTAAAAACTAAGGTTAATACCTGAGTCTTGAGAAATTCCTCTGTGCTTGGCACGCTATTTCTGGCACTGGGAACGATGCACTGTCACTCACATCCTTTCTCAGCATTTGGGAAATCCTGTCTTCTCATTCAGTGCCTGGTTTAAGGGAGGTAAACCTAGTTCAGATAACAGCACTAAAAATACAGATCCTTAAAATGCTAGCAAAACTGAAGATCTGTTTACAGAAAAACAAATACTTTGTGGTAAGGGTTTTATTTGGATGGGTTTTAATAGAACCTGTTACAAGGTTGAACTTGACAGGCGGAGGATTGTTTGTGAGAATCCCGATTTTGGATTAGGCAGCTGATAGCCTGCAATACTTTGGTGGCTGGTAAAGCTCGCTCCACTGAAAGAAGAGATTTCCTCTTTTGGCGATAGATCATTATGTTACAAGACATGTATTAGAATGAGAATAATACAACTTCCCCTGTCTTTGCTGATCATATCGAAACTAATGGCATCTTGAATTGTCAGAGCATCAAGTCCACCCTCTGATAAAGTATTAGAAGACACACAGATCTATTCACCTTATTGAAGATTTCATTTTAGTCTGCAAAATATTTGATGGCAATGCTGTTAGATTAGCTGTGAGCATATTGCAGGGACCAACATTGTAATCAGGTACCGGGATTTTGCAAAGGGCTTCCCATAAATATTTCCACCTTACTTTGTGGTAAACTTTATCTCCAATGTTTGGATGTGTATCAGGGAGTGAAATTCTCATTTATTTTAATGGATTTAAAATATGATTATTAAAATTGTTAATAAAAAATTATTGCTTTTTGATGCAGGTTGAGCCATTTCAGAGGTAGTGAAATATCATCTCCGAAATTGTTGTATGAGATTCTTCTAAGCCATAGCCAATGAGAAATGTCTGCTACCCAAACTTTAACTGGAACGCTTGACTCCTGCTTTGACCTAGTGAAGATCTCCTTAATTACAGGTTTACAACTTGGATGCCAATGTCAATGGTTTCATTTTCTATTGCCTGAAAATGGTAATAGATATGGTAGAGTATCTAGAAAATATAGTCATTGGCGTTTAGTACATTTCCAGGGTTGAAGGGTTCTGAAAAAGTCAGTGGAGATAAGGAAGATATCTCAACTCTTTTCCAGTCATGTATTTTTATTTATTTGAAGCGTAAAGACTGTTTGCTGGCACTTTTAGCATTCCTCTGTATGTATCTGTTACAATTATCCTTAGCTTTTAGCAGAAAGATAATCCCCAAAGGAAGCAGGAAGAGACATTTAAAGTAATTTTCAGATGTGCAGCTTGAGTTAATTGCCAAAATAGAAATTTAAGATGGATTAAAACTGCTAAACTGTGGAATTTAGTGACAAATATCATTGACTTCTGTGGATACACCATGCTTAATGAAATATCTCCTCCCCTGAGCAAATCTCTTTTCTGCTGAGTGACCAAAGCTAATATCGGGGTGGGAAGGCAGAGCTGGTAGGTACAGTGTCTTATCACTGGGTGCTGGTTAGAGAGGGATCCTCTACCTTGTGCGTCCCAAACCATGCACACCTCCACATCATTTATAGGGTGGTCATCAAGGCAGGCAACTGTTTTTGTGAAACGAGTCAGTCTTCAGACACAAAGAGGGGTGTCAAATGGTCACGGTTTGGTTTGTAACCTATAGAGGGACTAAAACTGTTCTACCAAGAGATGAGGAAGGTATGTCATCATCTCCTTAATATTGGACTATTCTTCCTATATTTTTTTCACAAGAGGGTTGTATTTCAACTTTTGCTAGGCATTTAGCTTTTTAATCTGACCACTGAGTGCTTGCAAATACATGCATGGCTCTGTCATTTTCTTGGGCCTGGTTTGTGTGACTTCAGGTGTGTAAGCCAAAACTTCCTCATCCCTAGCTTGTCAAGGGAATGAGTAGAGTCTGATCCTTTAAGAGCAAGCAGTATATTGAGTTGATTTCTCTTAGCTATGACAGAATCATTTGCTAAAACTTCCCGCAGAAGACAGAAGCAGGTTGTGCTGGAGTCTTGACTTTGATTTCTGATGGACAGTAATAAAAGCAAGATCTATTACACTATATTGGCCGAGTCTACAGCTCTGTCTTGAGTTATGTGAAAATTTCTCATGGTTGGGGATAGCAGAAAAAAACCCAAGTTTTTGTTGTGACATTTGAAAGTTTATGAAGATTCTGTTTAACTTTTATTTCCTGTCACCTCTAGTCCTACTCTGTCGCAGCGAGAGGTGTTTTAATTGCCATTGAAGTCATTGCATCAGTTGCTTGAGTTTTGTCAAAGTAACTCTACTACACTGGTTTATGAAGGGGAATGTAAGAAAGAGTTGGACTTTCGAGGTAATTTTGGAGGGAGACAGGTTGTTAGATTTGTTTGTCTAAAACAGTAACAATATGTTTCCACCTATTCCTCCTAATTATACCAGAAAAACTAAAATACATGCCATTTTGAACTGAATGTCAGTATTAAATTGGTTTGACTCCTATTTTCTGCCATCTGTGGCATAACTAGAACAGAGAGTGAGAACAAAAATTATAAATGACTCACATTTCCTTTAGGAGGCACATCATGCCCCCCATTCTTGTCAAATAATTCATTTCAGCTCAGAGTGAAGTGTTGTGATGCCCTGCGTATGGAGAAGAGATGCTGCCATTCTGTCGTTTAACAGAGTGACCCAAATTTATGCTATAATATTTTGCTTGAGCAGCTACACATATTTTTTCTGTATGTTTAGATGGCCTCCAAAACAATCTCAGCATGATGTTAGGATGTAAATCAGCTTAATTAAATACTGAATTTTCCTGTAAATGTTAAGTACCTCGTAAACCAGACAGTGGAAAGACCAGAAGTAGGTTCACAGAGAGGAAACTGAGACAAGTAGGTATGGCTGAAGCCTCCCGGAAGACTTAGTTGCCAACGGACTCTAGCAGCCATTAGTTGCCACTGACTCTACAGGGAACCATATCAAGGCTCTGGAGTGAGATGCAGACAGGTACTACACCCCAGATCTAGACTGATCAGAGCAGGTCCTTTCAGATCCTTAAGAAACTTGATAGAGGGAAATTGATAATGAAGTCATTGTGATTGGAAAAGACCTTTAAGATCATCAAATCCTACCACTAATGTCACACTGACAAGCACAACGTTAAACTAAAGCATGTCCCTCAGCACCTCATCTGTGCATCTTTTAAATATCTCTAGAGATGGTGATTCTACCACCTCCCAGGGCAGCCTATTCAAATACTTAACGCTCTTGGTGAAAAAGTTCTTCCTAATCTCCAACCTAAACCTCCCCTGGCACAACTAGAACCCCTTTCCTTGTTTCTTGCCATTCATTACTGGAGAGAAGAGATCGACCCTCACCTCACTAGAATTCCCCTTCAGGTAGTTATAGAGAGCGATCATATCTCCTCGCAGCCTCCTCTTCCCTAGGCTAAACATCCCCAGCTCCCTCAGCTGCTCCTCTTAAGACTTGTTCTTCAACAAAAGATGATCCCTGGGGCTTCCCTAGGGATGGATCTGAGGTACAGCCAGGAATGAAAGCATACTTTGGGGCCTGGAAATGCTCAGAGACCTCACAAACCTATAAACATCTGTTTTAGAAGGGCTGATTTATCCCAAAGTTTACATATGAGGTCACTATTTGAGGCAAACGGATTGTCCCTGCAGTATCTTAGAGGTGTTAGGGTAGTTCATTATCACAGCACCCTGGAAGTGGGTGACATCATTGCTCTAACTATAACAGGAAGTTTTCCTCCTTTAGACTTGAGGCTTGGCAAAAGTCAAGTTGAAAATGGCAGTGTTGCTCTCAGTTTTGACTTGGTTAATGCTTTGCAATAGGCTCTAAAGTTGTATAAAACTCTTCTCATGGATTCCTCTAGGAATCAAGTTTTCAGTAAAGCCCAAACATCTCTATCACTGGTCAAAGAAATGATACGGAATGAGGTTTACACATGGCACAGCTTAACAGTGAATGAATGGAAGAATAAGTGATAGAGGCAAATTGTTACTCCCGAGTGATGTAAAGTGCTTAACAAACAGGTAAGGAAAAAAAAGAAGTTTGAATTTAGCTGGGTGCAAGGCAACGTAATAAAGAGTGAAGATAAGAGGCTATGCAGGCCAGGAGGCTCTCTTTTGGAAAGCAAGGACTTTGAAAGATGTTTGGGATTCTTTTTGGATAAGCACCTCAATATGAAATCTCACTGTTACTCCGTGGCTAAAAGGCCGGTGCAGTAGTGAGATGTAAAACTGACTAATATCAAGCAGATAAGAGGATTTGATGTTGCCTGCATGCTCAACAGTGGTAAGGCTACTGTTAGGAACTGTGTCCAGTTTTGGTGTTCACAGTTCAAAAGCAATGTGGAAATAGTAAGGGAAGTTCAAAGGAAAGGTATGAAAAAGGATTCAGAAAGCAAGCGTGACAACATGAGGCATAAGCAGCTCAACTTATTTAGCTCATCAGGGAAGAAGCTGAGAACTGACTTGGTCACCACAGGTACGTACTGACCCATGGAAAAGATATCCAAGAGTGAGTCACCACTTTATTTACCTGACAAAGGCATTACAAAAGCCAGTGGCTGCAAGCTTAAGTTAGACAAATCCACCCTTAAAAGAAGACACGATTTCCTATCCCACAGAGCCCTAAATAAATAAAACTGTCCTGTGAAAGCTGTCACAGGTAGAGGTGTTTAAGAGGACGTTAAATATGTATTTTTAAATACATGCTTTCATCTGCTTTGAGGAAAAAAATCTGTACATCTTTCTGTGCATGTGTGAGTGGGAGCTTTGTTAGGAGATCGGTGGCAGTTCCTTGTCTCACAGTCTGAGAACTTGTTATTCCTCCTGTTACTCGGTCCCTCGCAAGGCTCCAGGGACCAGCACTGCTGTTGTTGCTCTCAGCATCCTCATAACAGTTGCAGTTTCAAAAGAGGATAATTATTATCAAATAATCATTCTCTTTTTTTGTAGCTTCGGTGAGGTCTTGCAGACTGCCAGGAAGGATTTATTTTTTTTTTCTCTTGGATGAAATTGGTCACATATATCTTGGTTATTAGGAGCTGTTTCATTTTTCTGCATTCCCCTGGGGTATCAGAGATGAATGGGTGGCCGTGGATGCCTTTTTGCCACTATTCTCCACTGGTGCAAAGCCACCTTTCCTTGATCATAAGTGCCTACGTGCTGTATTTTCTTTCTATATTTACAGTCAATCTAACTCCAATAGTTAAATTGGTTATAACTTTTGCCTTGTGTCACATTGACAGAGGTCTTGAAGATTACACAGCTTCTCCAGTACATCAGGCACAATGTACAAACCAGAATTCGGCATCTAGATCTTTCTCGTTTAGTCCATTTCTTCCTTTTCAGAGGCCTTGAAATTACTGACAGGTTCTTTGATACATAAATCTACTTTCCCATGAGCTAAACTGCTATGCTAATGTTTGGGTTTAAAATAGGGATAAAACATATTGCTTTGAGATATATAGGAGATCAGGGTTTCAGCTCTGTTTTTAAATTCTGTGAAACTTTCTGTAAATGGTTTGTATAGTCATTAAGGGCATGGTTAACAACATCGTGATGAACATTCCGCAAACAAAATTTGGCATTTGAAAATTCAGAGGCTTGTATCCAAAAGGGGTGGTATGATGATGTATCTGCCTTCTTTCATTGAACAGTCTATAGAAATTCCCCTGGTAATTCTTGCATGGAGCTTAAATCTTACAGATGAGCTAATGAGAACATTTACAAACAAACAAATGCAAACACCTAACTCTTGATTCTCTTATAGTGTTTCCCGGAGAATCTATTGCATTCCTTTCTTGGTTATTTGGAGTAATAATTAGCCAGGTTGATTTTCATAATGTTCTCTAGGACTAATCACAGCCCCGTGAGCATAGACTAAAATCCTGGCACTGGCTGAGCTGTATGAGGGTTAGGTTATGAATAACCCTGTTCAGTTATATCCCTTGTGCAGAGCACAGGTTAGTAAGCTAGGGTATGTACACAGCTACGCACATGTAAATAGTGAGAACGGTGCCAGAGAAGTAGAATTCCTCACTATTTAGGAGGGAAAAACATTAGCAAGAGGATTTTTTTTTCCTGCCTATCCCTTTTGAAGCTTTGTTTCATGATAGCCAGAGGGACTAAAAACACATTATATGAGTAAATTGGCTGGAGAATGTAACCAAGGCCCCAGTAAACACTAAGAATAAAAACCCATATGAATGTGCGTTCAAGCAAGTACGCACAAAAATGGTGTTTTCTGCAAGCACTCTCTTGGAGGAAAGTGTTGTTCTGTAAATAACTGGGAAGAAGCTGAGGCTTGGCTGAACTGTCTTGTGTTTAGATTTTCACCCAGGTTCCCCGATTTCCCCATTTTGTTCCCTTTTCCTTCTGCCGCTGTGTAATTTGCATTGTTGAGCCTGATAATCTGAGTGATTCAGCTGAAATCTCAGATCCCTGATGACCAACACTAGTTTTCAAATTATCAGACTCAGACTGTATGATATTGGAGTGATTGAGTTGGGATATTTAAAATTCTGTTCTGTCAAGGAATGATTAGGACATTAATTTGGGCCATATTAGTACATCTCCCCTGTGCTAATGGGAGATAGACCCCCTTTCATGTTTAATCTAAAGAGGAATTGATGACTGGTGAGGTTGTCTCACATAGGGATGTCTGCCACTGAAATAAATGATGAGCTCAGTGAGTGAAAATGTTTAGACTGCACTCTCTAAATGTGGTTTCCTTCTATGCCGAAGGCAATGAAAGCCCTTGGGTGTCAGCTCTGTAGATTTTTCTCATTGTGGCAAAAATGAGGATTTTTTTTTTTTTAATTATTATTTGTTAGCCCAAGGCTTCTTTCTTGAAGTTGCTAACGACTGTTGATGCTGATTTCATGTTTCATAAACAGCCAAGTCATGTTCAAGAAGCAGAAAACTGACCTCAGAGATGACATAACCACTGGAGGCGGAGGCAAACAGCATCGCCGCTGTCTGACAGTGAAAGAAAAGGGCACCTTTCCTCAGAGTTTGCCAGCAACTTTTACTTGATGTGTGAGTTTAATACTTCTGTGTTACAAAAAGAGAAAAAAAAAAAACCTTTGAAGAAGATCAGGATAGAAAACCTGCCTAATGTGCCTTTTTTTTTTTACTCTTATTACTTTTAACCCAGCACTGCAAAATTCTTCCTACCTGTAACAAGTAATTTAATTTGGAAAGGCAAATAAGAGCTCATTAGCTGATGCAATGCTATAAAGTAAGTGAGCAGATTTTATCCCTAGGGCAGACTTTTTACAACCATTTTTGAAATGGCACAATACAGTGCAATAAATCCCGTAGCCTTTTAGAGAGGAAGAGGAGAATACCCTCCTTCCATCATTTGGATGCAAGTTTTCTTCATCTTAAAACCTTTGAGTATTGAGGATCACAGATGTATTCCAGGAGATCATAAACAACTAGGCCTGTGAACGTTCCCAAAAACTAATCCTACCCATTGTGTTTTCCATTATATTCTTTGTGTATTGTGGCTGGACAGAATTGCCCTATCTGGGAGTTTTTCATCATGTTCCCAAAAGAAGAGATGGTAATATTTCTGTGAAGAGTGTTTCTAAGTGTCTCATGCTATAGCCGGGTATTTTGGGAGATGTTAAGTTTCCTTCTTTTGTGAAACATTGGTTTAATACTAGTCTCGCTGTTTTAGAGAGATAATATAGAACTGTGTTTTTACTTCTCTAATAATAAGTGATTTTCCACAAGGACTTTGCCTTTTATGTAACTAATCCTAACGATTTTCAGAAATCATCGTAATGATTTTTGTGAACACCCACCTTACTGTCTAGCAATGCAGACATGTAGATGTAAAGCCCAGTCAGAAAACCCTCCACATCAATTGGTAACCACAGTTCAGGGCTTTTAATATTTTACAGCATCAGGCTTGTATACATTATTCCTAAAAATTTTCAGTGCTTGAAGGATAGACATGAAAGGCATCCAGATGCTCAGAAATCAAATTAGTGTCTTTTAAAAGTTGCCTTTAAGTTTTGATTTACTAACGTGTAAGATATTCAAACTACAGTAACTTATCACTTACTGGCTATGGCTGAAATTCTTGCAGTTCCCACCTTCAGCAGTTGTTTTATGGTTACCCCTGAACCACGTGAGAGAAGCAGATTTATGACTTGTGAAACAAATACGAACATGGAGCACATCAGTCACTCAGCACAGCTTGGAACATGTTTTCTCCTGGCTGAGAAACCAGACAGGTATCATCGTGGGGGTGACTCTGCTCACAGGTGTCATGCGTTTGGCTTGAATGGAGAGTTTTGTGTGTGAGCAGGTGTTTGCAGGCTGGAGCCCAAAGAGGAACCTCTTTATTTCACATATTACTGGGCTTGTAGGCTTGCAGACCCTCACTCAGCATTAAGAAATAACTATAATCCTCTCATATTCCTGGAAACAGACCATGTTTGGCTTCTCTCTCAGACATCATGATTGGCAGGGTTTCCAGGCATATGCTTCCATCACCTCTGAACTCAGGGCCAGTACAGGCAAATTTCAGGTATGGCTTCAAAACAGCCCAAGGGAGTTGTTCTGCTCATGACATGAACTGGACAATTTCTTGATGCAGGCCATTGACAGGCATTGAGTGCTCTGAATGCCAAGTTATGCAGGTTCAGAAAGGGCTCAGATGAATTCCCAAAGGAAAAAAAAAAATCTATGGAGAGCTGCTAAACAGAGAGGCACCAACACCGATTTAAAAAATCCATTTCCTGTAATTAGCTGGAGTCAGGGCAGATGTGCTAGCAAGGTATTGCCAAATAATCTCCTCTTTTATGTTCTTCCCAAGACCTTCTCCCTTAGCCCCTGCCAGGTAGTATACAGACGAACTTCTGGTTTTAAATTATAATTGTAGGCTTGGGAAAAGCTCTTGGCAGTTGGATTCTGTTGGGGAAAATGTAATTCTTCAGCTATGGTGTAGATGCCCCATCCCTGGAACTAACTGTTCAAGGCCAGGTTGGATGGGGCTTTGAGCAACCTAATCTAGTGGAAGGTGTCCCTGCCCATGGTAGGCTCATTAGAACTGGATGATCTCTAAGGCCCTTTCCAAACCAGACCATTCTATGATTCTATAACCTTTCCACCATCACTCTGCAAGAGCGGCCCAGGCCATTTGAAGGTGCAGGTGAGGCTGTAGGTCTGCACTGCTCGTGCATGGGGTGCAGACACTGCAGCAAAAGACATCAGCAAGTGAGGCTTATTCCAGGCTGGGTTCCTCTAGAAAAAGCAGTTTTGTGGGGCCAACTCATTCTTCTGGGCAAAGTCTGCCACCACGCCTAAACACATTAATTCTCAGCAGGAGAGATGTCTCCTCCAGAAAGATGCTGAAATGATCTGTCAAATCCCCTGTTGCACAAGGTACCCACCAAAGCTGTTCTATCACTCCTCAGCTGGACAGGGGAGAGAAAATATAATGGAAATCCCTTGAGTCAGGATAACGATGGAGATCAATCAGCAATTAGCATCATGGGCAAAACAGACTCAACCCCATGCACCAGTACAGGCTGGGGATTGACCTGCTGGAGAGCAGCTCTGTGAAGAGAGACCTGGGAGTCCTGGTTGACAACATACTAACCATGAGCCAGCAATGGGCCCTTGTGGCCAAGAAGGCCAATTGCATCCAGAGAGGCATCAAGAAGAGTGTGGCCAGCAGGTCGAGGGAGGTTCTCCCCCGCCTCTGCTCCCTGCCCTGGTGAGGCCTCTGGAGTACTGTGTCCAGTTTTGGGCTCCCCAGCTCAAGGGGGACAAGGAACTTCTGGAGAGAAAACAGTGCAGGGCCACTAAGATGATGAGGAGACTGGAACAAGAGAGGAGACTTACAAGAGAGGAGACTGGGGGGTGAATGGTGAATGTCAGGAGGCTACAGCATAATTTTTTTTTCTGTTGTATGCAGTGACAGTACAAGGGGTAATGGAAAGAAGCTGGAACACAAAAAGTTCAATTGAAACATAAAGGAAAACGATTTCACTGTGAGGGGGAGGGAGCCCTGGCACAGGCTGCCCCAGGAGGTTGTAGAATCTCCTGTGGAGGTTTTGAAAACCAGCCTGGACATGTTCCTGTGTGACCTGATCTAGGTGGACCTGCTTTAGCCAGCAGGGTTGGACTAGATGATCTCTAAAGGTCCCTTCCAACCCCCACCATTCTATGATTCTATGATTTATTAAAAATCAAAATGGACTGGGGAAATGAGAAATACAAACTGAATCTTAAAACATCTCCCCTTACCTCTCCTTCTTCCCAGATTTCTACCTCCTCACCCCCAGCAGCACAGGGGATGGAGGATCGGTCTGTTCATCACAGATGGACTTTGCCGCTGCTGCTTCTCAGGGGGAGGCCTCCTCACGCTTCCCACTGCTGCACTGTGCAGCCCCTTCCATGGAAGACAATCCTTTGTGAACTGCTCCAAAGTGGGTCTGTCCCACAGGCTACAGTTCATCATGAACTGCTCCAAAGTGGGTCTCATCTATGAGGGAAACAGCCCTTCAGGAGTGAGCTGCTCCAGTGTGGGTTCCCCACTGGGTAACAAGTCCCGACAGCAAAACTGCCTCAGCGTGGGCTGCTCTGTGGCCGTGGGTCCACGGGTCCTGCCAGGAGCTTGCTCCAGTGTGGGCTTCCCACAGGGTCACAGCCTCCTTTGGGCATTCGCCTGCTCCCACGAGGGGTCATCCCCAGGCTGCAGGTGGCTCTCTGCTCCCCCGTGGCCTCCACGGCTGCAGGGGCAGGGCTTCACCATGGGCTGCGCCATGGGCTGCAGCATCTCCTCACCTCCTTCCTCACTGACCTTGCCTTCTGTGGAGATGATGTTCTGGCATTTTTACTCCCTCCTTCTGCTGCAGTTCAGCCCCTCCACACCAACTTCTTCCCCTTCTCAAACATGTTAATCACAGAGGTGTTACCTCTATTGCTGATGTAATCAGTCCTGGTAGCGGTGGGTCCATCTCAGAACTGACTGGCACTGGCCCTATCAGACATGGAGGAAGGTTCCAGAAGCTTTTTACAGAAGCCACCACTTTAGCCCTCCCCGCTAACAAGACCTGGCCATGCCAGCCCAAAACACACTTGCATAAGGCACCTATATAAACTACCCACTACACACCTGTATAAACCTTACTCCTGAAAAACCATTTGAGTCTAATACTTGCTTTAAGGTCAAACTTTCACTGTCCTTTGTTTTAACAACAGAAAAAAAAAAATCTTCCAGTTCATTTCCCTTTCTGTAAGAAACTTAGCATATGAATAACATACCTAAATTACTGTGGAACTGCAGCTACGGACATACTAGCATAAGTACTTTGAATGTGATTTGATCAGATACACAGTGATTCCAGTTTAAAAAGACAACTTTATCACATTTGGCAAAGAAAAAAGGTCGCCTACTTTGATATTTGTCCAATCTTATTTCCATACTTTTCTGCCCCTCCATGACTTTTTCCCTTGCACTTTGCCATCACACGATACCCAAATAATCCCCACTGCTTTCAAGAACTGTTTAGAAACGGGAATACCTAACTTGGTATTGAATTGTGGACTTACAATTTGAGGCCGAATCTACAGGCTTTAACAGAGATAAAGTTGGTATTGACCCTAGGCATTTTGATGGCATATGGCAAATGTCACCTGAGTTATTAACAGACAAACAGAATAATGGGCTTCATTCAGTATTTGAGGAAGCCTTTACCAATGAATTGGAGGAGATTTCTTCCTAATCCCAGATGCCGATTAGTTTATATTCTGATCCACACAGTTTGCTAACCTTTATGATTTTTATACTAGCTGGAATGAGTGCAGAAGCTGTTATTCAGACTGTAAATGGCTCATCTTTTTAGAAATTTAAGATTAGAAATGTACATTAAGAATGTTGAATTTAAATGTAATCCTCTGTTCACTCACCAGTGCAGACTGTTTCAAGATATTTGTTACTACGCTGAAAACATTTTAGTCTCTCTTGGAAGTGGCATTTATATTTCCTATTCCTGTGCACCAATGACTGTTTTGAAGAGCAATATCTTGTTAGGCACTAGGGATAAAAACCTAATCCTTCCATGCTGGGGAACTGGGACACATTTGTGTCAGAAACTCTCAGCCAGAAACACACATGTGCTTCACTTGACTTCAGCTTCAGCTGCTCATGTGGAGTTGGGTATGTGAGTTAGTGTGCCCTGGGTCAGAGTCTCAAAATTTAATCTCTTCCAGCCTCTGTTTCTGAGGGTAGCAGTGCTGATAAAGGCAAGGTGGTAATGGTGATGCTCTCTTGGACATGAAACAGAGGAAAGAGGAAACATTTTGACATTAGGGTCAGTGAAAACTACTGTGCTTCACATTCATTATTTATCCCGACTCCAAATCAAACAGGCTCATCATTTTTTTGCCTTTTAACCCATCTGTAACCCTGAGCTGTTCAGTTATTCATCCAAACCTTTGGGATTTTTTTCTGGGTGGTGTCAAGTTGGATATATTTCCATAAAATAGGAGTGTTCCTCTCTAGGAAAAAAAAATATATATACTTTAAATACCCAAATTCTAAATATCCAGCATGCCTTCTGACAGCTTGCAGTAATATTTTGATAGATATCAATAAAAATGTTTTACAAACCAGTGCCTTTCAGCACTGAATATTCCAATGGTGATTTCATACCACCCGTGCCCACATGAGGAGGACAGTGAGAAGGTCGGCTGTGAAATGCGTGATTGATTTGAGTGCAAAGTGAATCCTGCAGACGAGTATTGGATGCATGAGTTGTCTTCTGAGCACAGATGGGATGACTGTGATTGCAAGGGAGGAACTTCATGTGTGTCCCAGGTGTGTGTGTTGCCCTCCCAGCAGCATCCCACGCACTGGTGCTGTCTGCACAAGGGAGGGGGTGGCAGCAGGAGCCTGCAAGTTTGCAACTCATATGAAGTAAAAAGAACTATCTCCCTGTAGAGCAGCTTTATGAACTCTCCTGTCCACCCCTGTAATACTCTAATTACTCTTCAGTAACTAGATCAATTGCTGCTCTTTATGAACTGTCCCTGTGCCCCTAAAACACCAGGTAAGATGCAGCTGTAGGATGGCAAAACATCTGCTGAGCAATTTAACGTAATGCATATAAATTGCTTAGAGGCATATCCTGCTTTGTCTTTTACTGATTTGAATGACCTTTATTTTTGTTAAAGAATGAGTCACTTCTGCTAATGGCTGTCAGGATTTTCAGCAGAAGCCCACAGTGCCTGTTTTGGGGTGCCTTGGTAGGATACTGTCCCACCTGCATTTCCTGGGGTGAGCAAGGAGTTAACCTGAGAGGACAGACCCCTTGTGTTCCGTCATCCTTCATCTGCAGAAACCTTTGGTGGATGAGAATTCCTCATGTGGAGCTGTAAGTGAGCAGGTCAACAGAGATCCCTTAGGTAAGTCACATTTTTGCAGTCAATTATACATATCATATAATTGCATCCAATATGCAGAGTGTTTTCCTCATCACTCTTTTTTGAACCCACCGTGCACGTGACCCTACCATGTGAGGTAAAAACAGACTTGTTCTTACTCTGAACAGCAGGATGTGAAATGCTTTTGTGATCTCTTTTCCATAATGGACAAATTCCCTGCATAGAGTTTCAGCAGCTCTTGATTCCTTCCAAGTATTTTACTGGAGGGAAAAAAAAAAAATAAAGACAGACCTTCTGATGATATTGAATTACGAAATATTTTAAAACCAGAGAATTAATTAGAATGAGTGATTTAAAAAAATCTTAGAGACATCTGGATGCTTTCAAGATGTTTTCTGTTGGATTCCAGAGGGAATAATTTGACAGAAAATCATATTCACTAAACAATAACCAAATGTTTGGTCACTACATTCAAGGAAAGCCAAATGTAATCTGAACCAAAGTGTGGCCTGATCCACATTATCTGAATAACCTAGCCTAACTCAGTTGTACTACTGCTTTCAGGACAAATTTTGGCTGCTGGGAAATTCTCCTAGGTACACTTTTTTTTTTTTTTTAATAAGAATAATAGCAAAAGGGTTTCAAAGTTATGCAGGTATTGAAGTTTCTAATTAAATAATTCATATCTAAGGCAAAGATGAAAAATCCAATAACTGTAATGGTATATAAAGCTGATGAAGTATGTTTTAAATATATGTATCTATAAAGCTTCATGGGTGGATTTCTATCCCAGCCTTCTTCAGTACTCTAATCTTTGTCTTTCTTATATGTTTTATCCCATCTTATGTCTGTCACAGAGCTCTGGGCTGAGAGGCAGGCGCTGGCATGCTCCCTGTAGACACGGGCAATAAAAGCACTGATATCCAATCCTTTTTTTTTTTTTTTTTTTCTTTTTTAGGCTCCGAAGTCACAGAAATGTGGAGCTGAAAGTCTCATGACTGATGAGTAAGTGGGCAAAAAGGATGAAAGAATGTGTATTCCTGCAAAGATTATCTAGTTTAAAATACTTTCTTGGCTGTGTTGGTAGTTTAGAATTTCAACTAGTCCCCCATTTGCTACTGAAAACAATTTTTGACAGGAAAAAATACATTTTGAAATAAAGGGGAAAGAGTCTGCTTTTGTCAAAAGTTTCTCTTTTTTTCAGTTTTCAGCTTTGACAGACTTAGAAAATTTTCCAGTTCCTTTCCTTCAGATCATTGTTATGATGAAGACTATATAAAAATCGAAAGTATATACTAAAAGACAGAGGTTTTCTTTTCCTTTGGTATTTTTCATCTACTGCAATATACGGTATATCTAGATTCCTTTGAAGTCAATGGGAGCCTTTTCATTGATTTTAATGGCAACTGGATCAGACCTTTATTGAAAAGCAATGTACAAAGGCTCCATGCTAACTTCAGACCAGAAACAAATCCTTTTAGGTGAGTAGCACCTAATAGCAGCCTGGGCTTTTCCAGGGGAGGATGCTGCCTGGTGTTGCACTGTTTCCCGTTTTCGTGCCGGACTATATGCAAACAACCTTTTGCTGCCTAGATCCCACTCATTTGTGATAAGAGATAGAAAAGGCTATTTTTCAGAGAAACTTGAGAGTGAGTCTTGTAATAAAGTAGATGCGGGAGACTAGTAGGGTTATGGTGAGGGTGGCTGTATGAGGAGAGGCTGCCTATAATTGAGAAAGCTTTACCACATTTGATTCTGGGAAGGGTGTTCTTTCAATGTGGTGTGTTTTGATAAGCAGTATGAGAATTTTTAAAGTCAATAACTTGGTTTATAAACTTCAGCTCAGCTGGACTTAATCCTGCAGCTAGCAAATCCACAGACCAAGTAGGCCAGCTGTGTCCTCATTTGTTAAGATCTTAAACCCAAGAAGATGTCTGGGATGCTGAATTTTTATTTTTTTTCTTACACATTTATAAAAAAGCCTAATAAAGGCAGATAGGAATAAGATGTGCAGCAAGCCCATCTCTTTCGGTAACGAAAAGGAGAGGAAAGAGATGCATTTAAATTATCTTTGGGATGACCTAAATTTGGGGCCTGTGTCTGTAAACCTTATCTCTGCCTCAAGGAAAACACTTACAGCAATCAGGCTGATTCAAGGAAGCACATAAGCACATGCCTAAGGCTTCTTGTCTTAGGTGTATTTTCCTAAACAGGGGTACCTTACTGATTTGAAGCCTGTGTCACACCACTGTATTTTGTAGAATGAGAGTCTCACCCTGTTACTCCTGAGCAAAATCTTTGGGCATAAATCCCAGGACTTGTGTGGTTCCATGTTAAATGAAACTGCAAATTTGAGCATGCACACAGCCCGTAACAGGGCTGGGGTTATAATGAAGAAATCTTTCTCCTTGCAGGAGTGAAAAAAAGTAAATAATTGAAAATATTTTATAAATACAAATATATTTATTTATAAATATACTTTTAAATATATTTATAAATATATTTATAAATATACTGTTTTACTGTTAATGAGTATTATAGATTGTTTTATATATTATATTGATAAATACAATACTCACATAGCTTCAACGTGAACCTGTTTAAGAAAGTCGTCTATAGCACGGCTGTAACTTTTTAAAAAAGTAATCTATTATTTGTAACACCTTTTAAAACTCTTTATTGTTTTATATTTAGCAATTACTGGTATTTCCTCTTTCCTTCTGTTTCCAGCTGAGCTTGATTTTAATATGGCTTTTTTTGTTTACTTCAGCACAGATGGCGAGATGTATAAGAAGAGCTCATATCTAGTGCCTGCCCTTGTTCCCTGTGAAATCCTTCTAAATTCTGGCCACTGACTACAATGAGTGCAGAAGTGGGCTTGGCATCAGAGATTGCAGTGTTGGATTGTTTTGCTTGTAAGAGAGAAACTGAATGCAGATATTTATGATTACAGAGAACATAAATAAACCAGAGCAACCATTTCTTTTCTTTTTTCTCCACTGTTTTCCCAAGAGGAAGAGAAAAATAAGTGTGCTTCATTGAAGTAGGTTGCATATAAATTTTAAGCCAATAGAAGGAAATATTTCCTCATGGTGCTCTGTAGATGGGCTGTAAAGATCACTGCTGCTGTGGGTCCCAGACCCAAAGTGATTTCTAAAAGTATTCAGTAATTTGGGAGCTCACAGTCACAAATAGTGAGATCTTGGACTGAATGATGCCTACGCAGGAGTACAGTGTTTGTTTACTTTCAGGAGAGATGTTACACACTTCTTCATGAACCTGAGGTGAAGCCTGCCTCCCAAACAGGTTACAAAATCCCTTACTTTCCACGGGATAACAGTTTCATGCAGTTTTCAAGTTGACAGTGGAGGTTACAGCACTACTAGCATAGGACTATCACAATTTGCTCAGAATGGAGCAGCAGAAAATACCATGAGCCAAGCAGTGAAGAACCACCATTATGATGACTTGAGCGCTCTTTCTATGGATGATTTAGAATTTCTGTCTCAAGCTGTAAAGATGACTCCATGAACTACTTCAATAGACAGGCAATTAGCTATTTGCTGACTAAACATACTTCCACTGGACCAGGGACGATGATTAGGCATTAATGGTTGCTAGCCAGGTGCAGATGGGAGTGTGGTGAGCCAAAACTCCCCAAAGGCAGGACAAAAACAAGACTTGCTGAGCTCTTGGAGTATGCCTCTGGAGTGAGTCAACAAAAGCTGTGCAGAGCCTTGGTGGGAAGGTTTTTTGGCCAACTTGTCCAATTGTATAATCTGGCTAATTTGGCTAAAGATTGGCTCAAGATTGGCTCAGACAGCTTAAATAGGTGGTTTTTGGTTGTTTCCAGCTCATGCAAAGTGCTGTGCGTTAGGTATATTCACACAAGGGATGAGGTAGGCAATGCTTCCCATAGAAGGCTGAGGGAGGGGTAATGGAGCAAACTGGACATAACAGCTCCCTCAGCAGGGACCATTGTTTAGGACATTTGGATCTAGTTGGAGAATCCTCTACAAATCCCTGTACTCACTGTGTACTGTCCCATGGCCTTCAAACACCAGGGCTTTGAAAGCAAGGCGTCAGCATGGCCAGCATTTGTTACAAATCGTGCTTTTCATTGTCTACGTGTGGAGAATTGCTAGTGTCAAAATAATTTTGGCTGAGGGTTGAGACCAATGGTTTTAACTTCTGGTTCAGGGAATAAGGGAGATAGGTAGAGTGAGTGCACTTACTCCATGAGTCACTGTGCAGTTGGCCATTTTGCATATCCTAGCAGACAGGCCAGGGGTTTATAAAACAGAGAGAGCGAAATGGAGATTACAGCACACTGTTGGTCAGATTATAGATATTTATTCAAGTAGGTCAAATTTTGTGACTGATCTACTTACCAATGCCTCTCAAAAAAAAAAAAAAAAAAAAAAACCCAAAACCAACAACAAAAAATTAAGCATAGCTTTAAAAGTTATGGTATTTACGCTAATGTAAAAGTCGCTGGAAAATCACTGGCTTTTATTTCTGCACCTCACAGAAATGATAATCACCACAAAACCCTGCTGTCTCAACAAGTCCTTCCAGTATCTTGTTACCCCATTCTCGATACTGCCACAAGCAATGCTCAGATAGCTCTCCTGGGAGGCCTTGCTGAAATCCATGTTCTCACAGGAGTCCACACACAGGAAGCTCATTGTAGGGCTGGGGTCTGAAGCCTCATTACGTTTTTAAAAGTCCAAGGTGCTACACTATCAAATATCCCCAGAATGAGACTCAGCTGTATTCCCCAGGATAAATGAGCACATTTGCTGTAATATTGCAGTATTCACATTTAGGTTTTCTTTCTGCATTTTATTAACTTATTTTCTAATTCAGAAAATGCACTAATTTGCAGGTTTGCCTGTTACTGGTATGAATTAGGGTGCTTTTACCGTGTAGTAAAATTAAAAACCACACACTAGCAATAATATCTGTACTGCAAAACACCCTCCTTAATTAAGCAATAGGACATGAAAGGCTGTATATTTCTGAGTGATTATAGCACACCTCATGTTGTTTTATAAGGCATGAAATGTAATGCAGAGTGACCACCCGAGAATTGTAGTAATTGCCCTAAAAACATTGCCTGGAGTACCTGGTTGCTCTTGTGAAATTCAATCAAGATGTAAAAATAGGAATTAGAGAGAGACCTGTGCATTAAAAAAACCCTCTCAAATATGGCTATTGCCCTCCATGACAGCCTCTGGTTTCAGATGTGTCTCGTGCAAAGTTTTAAAGAATGTAACTGAGCAGTGAAAGGACAATTGAACATTTGTAAATTTGTTGTAAACAGCATAGTCTTGACATAAAATTGTTTAACGGACTTAAACCCCCTTATAGACAGAATCTCACATGCTTACCTGAATTCTTTAGGTTAATGTTTAGTTTTCTACTGACCCTCCTTGTTTTTAAGTTTTAGCTAGGATTTTTTTGGCATTTAGTTAATCACTTCTACATAAACAATAATTAAATGGCCATCACCTTGGAAACTAGCTGCAATGTTAATCTTGAACTCAAACATAGGGTCTGTTACAGCCAACAAAACAATTTACTTGATTCGTTCAGACTATTAATACAAAAGATAGAAAATTACAGAAATTAAAGCTTAGCAGAGGCAAATGTAAGCCACATTTTGCTAGCAGTTGTGTTTTCTGCTAGCCCGGGGAGTGCTTCGGTTTTGTATGTTGATGTGCATAAAGTAATCAGTAAAACGCCATTCTGCTGGGCTGCTCGGTTTAGATAAGGGTATATGGAGTCCTGCATGGTTGTTGTAGGTACCACGGGGTGTTTCAGCCAGACTAGGAGTTAGGAAAAATAATGATTACAGGCTGCTATGGACTGAATAACTACTTTTGATATGTCCTCATAGCACCCTGCAGTGATGCAGCCAAGGGTGAATACAGGTAAATGTAGTTTACCCCCATCTAACTTGGGCAATATTGAGTTTATACCAAACGCATAAGGATATCTATTTTTTATTTATTACTACACTACTGGAATGATACCATCTGTGTTCCTCCCAAGAACTCTGAAAAATACATGTCTGTTCAAAGGAATGCTTTAGACTACCCTTTGGGAGATAGGAGGAAAAAAGAGAGGGTGACAGGCAGCCATAAATACCTTTGTTGGAAACTCTCAACCCAACCTTTTTTCCTTTTTTTTTTTTTTTTCCCCCCTCTTTCTCCCTTTTCATTTTGGATTTTCTTTAATTGAAACTTCTGCGGCAATTCTAGCCTTCATTGAACATTGAAATGCCAATAGAGCTGCTCTATAATGGAGGGCTGTGTAGCAAGACTGTACAATAATATCCTGGTGCAATATAACAGTAGGTAGCTGGGGAATGTAATCGATTTCCAAAAGAACTGGAATGACCCTCCTGGCAGACACACAGTGCTCCGAAACTCCACTGACTCCAGCTCCGATCAGTTCTGGTTCACTTCCTTCCTTAGGAAGAGGAGGATGTTTAATCTCATCAAAAGCCAGCATGAAGGTTTTTTCCCCCTCCCTTTTTGCTTTAAGTAGCGTGTGTGCCATTATGTTGTCACCTTTATTTACCTGCCACACTTTACCCATATGCCTTTATTAGCATATATTTATGTAAAGTGGTAAATGTCAGTAGTGGAACTATTTCTTTGTGGTGTAATGCCAGATGCCAGCAGCTGAAAGATGGGAGGATGGAGCAAGTACTGAAAAGGAGAATGATTTAATTTAAGAGTATCCAGGATTTCTACTGAAGGAGTCCTGCATTTTTGTATGAAGGAGTTTTGATGGGGAGAGATGTGCTTCCACTAGAAAAGACCCTTGATTACGCATTTAACATGTAATCTTGCTACCTATATACAATCACTCTGAAACAGTTCTTCTTGTTTTTTAATGTGTCTTTCAGTTATTAAGAACTCTCCTTCTGAGATGCACTTGCTGTGGGGAAGCACACAAGTGTGTGGAAACGTTTAGGCAAATCTTTCGTTCTGAAATGGGATTTTTCTTATATGTATCTGTATATAGAATCAGGATCTAAATAAAGAACTGTGCTTATGTTGGTTTTGGATTTCTTGACCTCTCCACAACCTATAAGGGTCCTCTAAGGGGTAGCACAAAATCAGCTTGAGTTTGATATTCCAAAAAAACATGTGAGAACTAAAGACGTAGTTTGGAATATTTGAATTCTAGGAAGCAATGTGAAATGTCACAGCACAGTCGACATTCTTGCCTTGTAAATACTCATTGTTTTGTAACAGGTACAGCACTGTCACCCTTTAAATGAGAAACTTTTTTTATGAAAGTGTTGCAGATTTAGCAAAGATTTTACACTCACCTTTCTGTTTCATAAACGTGATCTTTCGAAAATTTCCCTTTACAAGCAGAAGTGCTGTCAGTTTCCTTTTTGCAAACAGTTAAATATATTTGCATGTAAAGACGAAACTGTCGGACAAACCAAACTTTCCTCTTTGGAACCTTCTTTTGCCGCTTTTCACCTGTGCTGACTGCAGTGCCTGCTCCCTCTCCTTTTCATTTTTCTCGTTTCATGCCATGGTCACCACTGCTTCAACTCGTCTTGCTTCGCCTCTAGTACAGTCAGGGATATTTAAGTAACGTGATGCAGTGTCAGGGATTTTTAAATAAAACTCAATTCAGTCAAAGATTTCAAATTCAAAAATACAAAGTAACCAAGAGGAACGCTGCCTCAATTTAGCAGCATCAACACAGTCCTGCAGTCCCGCGGAAACACAGTGGTCAAAGGATTAGTAGTATACCATTTTAACGCCGTTTCGGCGTGTCCGCTGCGCTGGTACTTTTAACTTCAACGGGTGAAACAAACAGCCCGTGGCGACCCCGCGGCCCCCTCGCCCGGCAGCCTCGGTGCAGCGTTTGGCCGCCAGAGGGGGGTGCGCCGCGCCCGCCCGCTCCTCGCGCCAGACGGGGCCGCGGCCGCCGCCACCGGGTCGCACCGCGCCGCGATCACCCGAGCTGCGGCTGTACCGAGCCGGGGCTGCACCGACCCCGCGCCGCACAGACCCGAGGACTGCACCGAGCCGGGGCTGCACTGATCGCGGGCTGCACCGAGCTGAGGCTGTGCCTGCGCCGCTGCCGGTGGAGTTGTGAGGAGGGCGAGTTCAGTTTCTCTCCCTCCACGTCGAGCGTTAGCGATGTGGTGAAATCACTCCAGATTATTTTCTTTCCAGTGAGAACGACACAGAACAACTCAGAGCCTCATTCTTCTTTACCCTCCCATTAATCTGGTGTTAATGAGTTGGCTGCATATTTTTTTCTCATACTAAATCAAGAAGCTCAGGGACCTTTGCAAACCTTATCACCTCCTACTTTCCTGGACGTCTACCTCTTTCAACTGCCTTCTCCAGAACAAGAATGGACAATCATGTTAACCTCTTCCTTTCTGCCCTGAAAATCCCAAGTCCTTTTAAAACAAAACGTTATGCAGCACACACAGTTCACCTTAATAACAAGGAGAAGAGGAATGATACCTGAGAGCTATTTATCACATCACTGATAGTACTATTGGTGAGCAAGGTGCACTAAAAAGCTACCTTCACTGGAACAGAATTAAAATGTGCATTTTCCCCCCTGTATTTAGCAAAATGGGGGAGCACAGGAAAGCTTCTGGAGAAGGCTGGGGAGTGTTTTAAGAATCCAGCTGCAAACAACCGTTAGAATGGCAGGTATGTATTTTGTAGCTTTAATTTAATTTTTGAATCTCCCAGGATTCGTGGGTAGTTAATGAGGTATCATGCATTTATCTTCAGAATTAAACCTGAGTACTGAGCTTTGGCCACAACTGTATAGAAAAGTCCTAGTCCTGCACCCGTCCCATTGTAGTTGGGTTACATGGACCTTGATGGATGCTGCTGTGTAGCTCTTTGCCAATGATCTTTGTTATAAAACTAAGGTTTCAGTCCCAAATGTCAGTATTGTCTGAAGCTTCCTTTCTTTCTGCAGGTGGCCAACACTCTGTTTTCTGTTTATGTCTTCTCCATCCAGAGATGGTCTTCTGGGTATGAAGCCTGTGAATCATTTTGGAAATGAATACTGTTATGCAAATTGTTGCTAGAAACAGAGCGCCGACCTACGCGTTGTAGATTCAGACTGAGCTCTCGCTGAGATCAACTATAACACTTGTCTAAATAACAGGACCGTTTGCAGAGTCACACAGATATACTGCAACTGTTTATATAAGGTTTTGGAGACCAAAGGTGAATTTTGGCATTCCAAATTATTGGCAAAATGGCAGCTGAACAGTATTCTACCTGTTGCAAATTCTTGTGTATTCTACCTGTTGCAAATTCTCGTGTGCTCAAGTCCCTCCTCAACCTCCTGGAGATCCCCATTTAGCTGACCATTAAGATGTGAAAAATTACTTCTCCAGGTAAGAAGATCCTTAGACTTATCTGTCAGAAAGGACATTAAAGGTGTTTGACAGTGTTAAACTAAGCAGCCTGAGTCGTCATGTGGTAGCAAAGCAGTTGGAAGAATTAAGTTTTGAAATGAAATTAGGTGAATATAAAAGCACTTGAGGTAGGGCATAGAAAAGATTATAGGTTATACTAGTTAGAGGTGCACGAGGTCTTATATCAGTGCACTCAGAGGAAAGGATTGACTTTCGTATTTCTTCAGCTGAAGTAATCAGAAAAAAGGGATCATCAGTCAGTTTTCTTCTGATGTGGTCTAGCTTCAGTAGACTGGAAAATGTACTTGTATCCTAAAGGTGCTGCCCAGTAACTCCTGTGAATCCATGCTTGCATAAAGCAATGAATGTGTTTTGGGGAAACACAAAAAATGTAGTGAAAAAAATCTGGAAAGAATTGTGTTTGTGGCCCCATTGATTTAAATCTTACTTTTTCTCAGAATTATTAACAGTCCAAATACTAATTTTGTCTGGATAGAAAGAACTATCGTCGAATGGGGTGTCCTGTTCAAGATACATGATCTGTAACAATAAAGACCAGGACTGTGCTGGCCAGAGTGTGTCTGAAGCACAGATAGACATGGAGCTAGGGTTTTCCAAAACAACCAGTGATTGTTTACCTACCTCTAAAACAGGCTTACAAAGGGCAGTTTCTGAATGTTATCTTGAACGGCTTGCTCAGCAAAATTATTCGAGTCAGTTTTAGGACGTTGTGGCTGTATGTAGGAAACCTTGTGTGTGAGTGGAGTAGGTCTGCTTTTAGGATAGATTGTGGATATATTGCCATTTACAATAGTTGATACAGCTGATTACCATGGTTACCACACAGAAGCATTATGCACCTTGTTTGTAATTTTGGTTGCATGCTTAGAGAAAGAGAGAGGGAAGAATAAAAAGCATATTTGAGAAGCGTAGCCTGTACTTAATTCATAGGGGTCTTTTCTGCTTTGCTTTGGAGATGTAAAAAATACCTTATGTTTTATTACTGTTTTTTGTGGATTTATTTGTTTGAGGGTTTTTTTTGTTTAGGCAAATCTTTCCAGGTAGGAGAAGTCACATTTCTGAAATAGTTTAACCTTTTAGACCTATAGGAAGAATTTTAAATTATGGGGAAACCTTTGCTCCTAAGCAGAAGAGAAGATAGATGGAAACTAAGGTGTTGAGCTGCAGCTTGAAAGATGTCAGTTAAGTTCCTGTCTGTGAGAAATCCTTCCTGTTATAAAGTCCTTTCATCTAACTAGGACTCAGTGGAGGGTAGTACTTTTTCATCTAGTCTACGTACACTGGATGACCACCCATGACTACTAGTTTGCATCTAGTGTGGCTGTAGTAAAAAATTGGTCCTAACTGTGGCTTGTGTTTCCTTGAATGACCATATCAACCGTGAACAATTTAAGGATGGGATAACTATTTTGCTTGTATTGTTAGGTGTCTTCAGTCGACAGTCAAAAAGGCAATTTATAAATTAGCTACTTTTTCTGACTTTAGCTTGTACAAACATTCATAGTCAACTGACTGCAGTTTTATTACAGAGTCATGGGAGCTATTTTGCTCTGGTATCTTTAAATTAACCAAGTTGTTAACTAGGGTAGTAAAGATAATGTCTCTTTTAGGCTTACTGAAGCTCCACACAGACTGGGAAGCTAGATCTTCTGATTGCAAATGCTTGTGTAGCAACAGTATCATTGTTTTGCATCAGCCATCTCAGTATCCTCATATTAAAGAGCAGGTTCCCATTTTAAAACCTTAAGCAAAGTGGAGAAGGGATGTCTCAATTGCTCTGATTCATCTTGAAATTGAGAATAAGGAGATTAATGAAAGCTTTAGTAGATATGAATGGGAAGATAGGTAGAGAAATAGGCATTTCCTCAACCCCTTTTGTAACACAGTTATGTTAGGAGATCATGACCCATTTTCCTATCTTGGAGCTGCTAGGCATGATTGACAGGAAGCATCAGGAATATAGTCCAGGTTCCAGAGGTCTTGCTTATGATGAGCTCTGAAAAAGTAAAATCCAGAGAGAATTTGAGCCATCAGTTCAGGGTGCAAATTTTAGGCATATGAAATAAACTGAAAAGTGTGTGAACTCACTCTGCCATGCAGAATGGCTGGAAATATTGCATAAATCCAAGCTAAATGCTGGAGGCCTTTTCTTCTTTTTTTCTCTTAAGCAGATCCCTGGTAAAAACATTTTTTGTGCCACCAGAGAGCTCCTGCAAAAATGTACTCTAAAGGCTGATGAGGTGGGCTAGTTGAATATATTATTTCTCAAAACATTGTAAAAAAATATGGGTTTATTTGGTTTTTAAAGTACTGTGAATGTAATAAGTGCTTTGTATCACTTTGGTATGTAACTTTACCTGTAGACTGTGCAGATCAGGTCTCTCCTGATTGTTAGGTGTAACACTATACATGGCCCTTCCTAGTAAGAGTTTCTAAAAGAGCTATGCTGCATAAAAAGGTGAGAGGGATGAATAATTAGGTCTAGACAAAGAAGAAGTATTTAAAAACATTTACCTCAGAGCTGCATCACAAAAGAAATGACATTCTAGTTTTAATTTGTCAGTAAACTGGACAGTTGGATAGAAAAGGCTCACTCTCACAGAATGAGGATAGTCTGGCTGCCTTTCCCTGCACACGTGCAATGAAATTTCTTTTTTTTTTCTGATACAGATTCATTTGCATCTTTATTTCAATCACTTTGTTTAAAATTAATTGCACTTTTGAAGTTCTGTAGACATGAAGCAGAGGACACTCTGCAAACCCCAGGAACAAAGATAATAAAATATTCTGCATAAATACACCCAGCCTTATGCTGAAGAGGAAAAGATACCTGACCAGAGGGGTTTTTCGTACTGGAAGAAGTAGTCCAAGCTTCTGAATAGTGGAGTGGTGACTGAGTGCTTGGCTTTAATGCCTTTAGTTGTATCTCAGGAAAGAAGTGACAGAAGGTGCTGTAGATTTGATAGCAGAGAGGGGCTGCTTCGGATGACATCACCTGTTGTTTTAAAGAAAGTCTGGCTCTTCTCATTTGCGATTCAAAGCTCTGGTCCTATAATAAATGACAGGACCTTTGGGTCAGCAGCTAGCACTGGGTGCCTACAGTATAGTGACTGTGTTTTAGTCCGAACCATTTCGCACTGAGAACCCTCTTCTAAACACTGAATTAGGTGGACTCTTTCAGAACTTCATGGGTGATAGCCCTGGAAGTAGAAAGTCTTCATGACTCACTGAGCTTTTTGCGTGAGGATTGATTGAAACCATCTACTCACAATCCCACTAATCCCCTGCCAAGTCTCTGAGACGGGACATCAGAATTCCTCTGACGACTGTATCAAATGCCACGCTCAAGTCCCGCACGACGAGTTATTTTTCCGAGTTCCGATAAAGGGGAATGTAGGTTATTATGAGAAATGGATATAAATTTAATAACAAGGTCTGATATAAGCAGGAAGGTTTTTTACATTGTCTGTTCTACTAAGATTACGGACAGCCTCTATAATGTGATGTGCCAGCAAAGCAGAAAAATGTTTTATGCTATTACAGACTGGTGTTGGGAGTGTGGATCTTCCCTTTTCAGTAATTCAAGTGTAGTGGAAAGAGATTTGTGTGCAAATAGCAGAAACGAGCAAACAAACATAAATTCAATAGCTGAGAAAATCTTTGACTACTATGACTGTCTTTCCAGAAAAGCTAGTAAAGTGTGTCAAAGCAAATGCTCCAAAAATCTAACTGTCTTTTTAGGGTAGATTCACTGATTTAAATAGAAAGCTCCATAGGTGGAACATGGCCTCAATATAGGCCTTGAGAGGTTTGCTATCTGGTGCTTTGGGAGCATTTTCAGCCTTGATGAAGTTTCTCAAAGCAAGAGGAGCAGATCCTTCTGACGGATTTGTACAATTGGGCATTTTGAGGAATAACTGCTGTTGAAGTAAGAGGAAATAGCACTCCTTTTGTCAAAAGGCTGATTTACATTTAAGTCAGTAACTGTTGACATTTGGTACAGAACATAGATGTAGCAGTTATGCTAGGTATAGAATTAATTAGCAAAAGCTTTCAAGGTTATGAGGTATCAGCCCAGGGTTTCTGCTTTGAATTCAATGGATTCCACAGCAGAACACAGCTGGGTTAAAATACAGAAATGAGTCAGTCTCAAGAACATCACAAAAATGATGAACAGGTTTCAAGCAAAGAGATCAGCTGGGAGACACTTGATAAATGTGAAGAGAGCCTTTCCTTGTTGTTGTACAATGAATTGTTTTTTGTTACCACCTGAATGAAACAATGGCTGAACATTATGAAATTTCATAGCAGAGGAGCATTCCAAGGTATCTCAAAAGAACGTGAAGGCAGCAAGGTAGTGCTGTTTCTTCATCTTATTGTCTCTGATGATGTCATGTTTTCTTCCAGCAGGACCTGTTTTTCAGAGTGTGCAAGAAAAGGCACAGGTCACTGAACAGAGTAGTCTGGTCCATACATTTATCCTCAGTACTCAGGGTAAGGTCCTCATCTCATTTACTGAATGGTAGTCAAATCTCGTTTTGAACAGAATGTTTCGCTGCCTTGTAGAGGGACACTTGTCATCATGGTGCCTGAGTGCCTGATGTATGTTGACAATTTTACGCTTTCCGTGTCCCAGTGAGTGCAGGATGTGGTATTGAGAGTATTTCATATATGAAGGACACAAGGATAAAGTGATTTATATAAGTCCATAGATGGAATCTGCAGCAAAGCTGGAAAAAATACCACCATGGCTATGCTCTACTTTAGCTAGTAGCAAAGCACTGTAGAAGTGGGGCTCTAACACTGAGAGGAGTAGTGCTTAAGACCTGGCGTCCACACTAAAATTGTTTTGGAAGCTTTAATTTGGAATAAGTCTATTCTCATCCAGTGAAATGATCTCCTATTGGCAGCTAGAGTGCACCTGGAGCATATCCTTTGGTTTAATTTAACCCCCAAAGAGTCCAGGTTGCCTACTCTGAGATCACTTGTGCTATGAGTCTATAGGTGATTTACTTCTAGAGTGCAGTCCTGACTGAAGCTAAAGTATTGCTGCAGAAACACCTTTTGTCTCCTTCCACATTCAATTCCTCTGCAGTATTTAAGGTGAATCCTGGGAGGCACTTCCTACAGCATCTCTGACATCACATGTAAAACCAGGCAACTACTTGCAGATCATTGATACTGTCCTCGGCTCACTTTTCTCTTTTAAAAATTTCCTCTCAGTGAGCTCGCTGCTTCACATGGCTTCAGCTATCTGCTTTGCATCACCGACTTACAAATCTACCTGTTCTCTTCTGTCCTCCCAGCCTCCGTCAAGACCAGCAGCTTGTCATGTTTCTCTCAGAAATTTCCCTCTGAATGTCTTGCCCTCCAATTAAACTTCACGTGGCAAAAACATCATAGCTCAGTGAGCTGCTTGAAGTCATTAAAGCAGCAGCTCAGATAGCCATTAAACATAATAAAATTTTACGTATGTCTCAGGTTAGTGGTAGAAAGAAAAATGTTTCAGCTAATTGAGATAATTTTTTATTAGGTATTTTATTTCAATATTGCGTTAAATAAGTGTACTTCTGTAACTATACTTCAAGTGTTTTATGAATGATAGAACAAAATCTATCTGATAAACTGTCTAGCTCAGCTTTTGAAACAGATTTCTCAAGCATCTTGAAAGGCAAATATCCGTTCTCATAATTGTGGCTCCCTCTGTTGTGCTTGACATTGTTGGCATAGCTTGTCTCAGGGAGACTGTAAGCCCCAGGGTAATGAGCTTAAATGGTGTGAGACCTGCTTCAAGGCATAGTTGAAGCAGACACTGATAGGAAACAACACGACTGTCAGGAGACCTCTCACTGATACGATCCACCACAGATTGCCCTCTTTCGATAGTGTTATTAAACATAGACTCAGTAGGATTTAGATATCTCCGAAGCTGGATGTAGGATGGTTATTCCTCATCCCCGCAATGCAGACCAAGGTTGTATTGCCATAAAAAGGCTGCTTGTACCTTTTCACCAGAGGGCAGGGCCATTAAATGACTCAAATGTACTAATGTTCTTGGTGCTGTCAATGGCAAGTCTGGGTCACTGTAAAATGTTCTGTGACTCATGATGAGCCTGAAATGGAGATCGGGAAGGAGGAAAGGAACTAGTCCTGGAGCAGCAGCTATAACCAGCCACTGAACTCTTCTGCTTCCTTGGAGAAGCTTGCTCAAACCTCCATGAACCACCTCCCTTACTGCTTGTACTGGCAGTTGTGCTGAATACAGTATTTGTGTAGGTAGTAATCTTGAACAGGCTTTGTCTGCATTGTCAGCCTTTGTATGTAGGGCTTGAGAAGCCCATATGTTGTTAATGTAATCTGTAAGTTATAACATATTTGGGAAAGAAAAGCTCTGTGTGGATCAAAGGGTGTGTCCTGGGTTTGTGTGGAGCCACTTTTTGCTTGGTACCAGATGGAGAGGGCTGCAGTGGTGGCCCCCGTAAACAGTTCTTGAAACTTCCTCCAACTCTGAGTTGGACCCACCTCTGGCCTGTCCAGGCCAATCTGGTGCCTCTGTGATTGCTATTTCAGATGAGAAATCTGCAGCGGAAGAGGAAGTGGAAGGAGTGGGGCAATTGCACAGACCCCACAGTCAGAGAAGGAGGAAAGGAGGAGGAGTGCTGGACTGGAGAACCCCCTGCAGCCCATGCTGAGAGAGCAGCTGCCTCTCTGCCACCCATGGAGGGCAATGTCAGGACTGATAGTCACCAGCAGTTCTGGAAGGACTCCATGCCAGGGAAAATGATTGAGCCTAGTGAGGAGCCCATGCCAAGAGGTGTGAGTACTGATGAGTCCATGCCAGAGGAAGCAATTGCAAATGAGGACTTCATACGAGTGGGAATGATTGCCGAGGAACCCCATGCTGGGGGAGTGCTTGTGCCTAGATGGGCAAAGGATTGTGTGGGGAGGTGGCCATGACCCATACAGGAGGCAGAATTGCTGCAGCCCTTGGTATGAACATGTTAGATCAGCCTGTGCAGGATTGCCTGGTGTGTGAGGGACCCTGTGCTGGAGTAAGGGAATGGTGAGGAGTTCTCCGGCCGTGAGGTGACATAAGTGACAGGAGCCTTCAGAACAGGACTGACTGAAACCTCTGTTCCCTGACCCCTTGTACTACTGACGAGGAGGAGGTAAAGACACTGGTTTCAGGGCCTTGAGCCCAGGAAGAGGGGAGGAGGGGGGGGAAGGTGGTCTGAAAGGGCTGGTCATACTCTTTATCATCATCCCACTCTGTGTTGTTTTCTGTTTGTTGTGTTTTAATTTTTATTTTCTTCCTCAAGTGGAGTAGTCTTGTCTGTTTTGCCCAGAAACAAAAGTGGCGAGTGAGCCTTCTTTGTCCTTGGGGATTTCCAAAGGCTCTGGATTACTTTTCTCTTCATCATCCCACTAGGAGGGAGAGGAGTGAGTGAACAGTTGCACGTGGTTCTTTGTGCCTGACTGGGCCTAGACCATGACAGAGTGGAATGTATTTATCTTGACCAGGAAACCCTTCAGCACTGTGGAGCTGGTGATCCACGTAGTTAACTGCAGCACATCCAGTGTAGCCTTCAGTCTGTGTTGTGCTGCACAACCCTCCCAGCCTCAGGACAATCGGCCTAAGAGTGAGCTTGCAGGCAGTTCCCACCTAGTACCAGTGATTACACTGCCTGCCTGCTCTTACTTTTGTCTATAAGTAAGTTCAGCAATAAATTGTCTTAAGGAAGTAATCTGTGAAGAGAGTTATTTTCTTATAAGAAAGTTGTATATTAGCTAAAATAACCAAAAAGGAGATATTTCTCTCCATGGACAGAATCCTCTCTGTGCAGTGTGCCATGGGAAAATCCATCCAGGGTCCGTGCAATGCTGCATGAACATGGGGTGCCATTGTGTGAAAGAATATAAGATTTACTTGCTATCTATACTGTTCCTCTTATTCTATGTTATTAAAACAGTTACAATCTGCTTTTAGCAGCAGCCTGATCATCACAGAAGAGCTGTCAATGGAAAAGTGAGCTTTGACCCCTGTTGTGCAGCAGCAGGATTGTCGGTTTTGGATGACTTCTGGAATGAAATATTTCAGACAGTCTTTCCCAGTTCCCAGATAAAATGTTCCACCCTCACAATATGGACAGCTAAGTCTAAAGCTAGGGCTTTACTTCACCTCATGAGGTAGCACAGGAGACTTACCTTGCCCAGGCAATGAGTGTCTCTCTTTGTCAATCCCACAACTTAGTGATCTTTACCTCAGAAAGATAATGTCTGCTGTGATTAGTAAGGAGAAGAATGTAAAAATCTCTGATTTGGCAGAAGTCCTCCTTGATTGATTTCCAGATCACAAAAGATAACCAGCTGCCAAGCCTCGGGAACACTCCAAGTAAGCATTCACATAAGCAGACACCACACGTTTGACAGATGTTATTCACATTGCTTAATGCTCCACTGCATGCTGCAGATGTGAGCAAGGTATAAGAACCTACAGAGAAAAAAATGGGACAGAAAAAAAACACCAAATGACAATTTCCCTGAAGAAATTGTTTCCACACTTCCTTGTCTAGATTCTCAATGCCGGTTCTGTTGTATAATTAATAGCATATCACCTTTATTCCCATACCAGTCTTACTCCTTACAGGCTGTCATCTGAAAACACAGGCGTAGATTTTGCGCTGTGCCAGATTTCAGCTAGCAAAATGTTATGGGAAAATGAGTCAGTTATGGAATTTTAATTAAAAATTAATTATCTTTTTCTATATATATATAGGCATAGGTTAAGTTTGCTCATGATCCTCTCTAACCTTTGCCTACCAGAGACACTGAAAGCACTTTCCCTAAGCCAAAGAAAGGAAGGTGGGGGAAGACAGGAGCAGCATGTGTCTACTTCAGTTAGCAGTTACATGGCAAGAAGGCTCAGTTGTAAGAAGCGCATCTTTACTGGTGTAGTGGATTGACCCTGTCTGGAAACCAGGTGTCTTCCAAAGTCTTTCTATTACTCCCCTCCTCAGTTGGACAGGGGAGAGAAAATATAACAAAAGGCTCATAAATTAAGGACAGTGAGATCACGCACCATTTACGATAATGGGCAAAACAGACTTGACTTGGGGAAAATTACTTTCTGCCTAATCAGAACAGAGTAGGATAGTCCAAAACCAAACCTTAAAACATCTTCTCCCCACACTTCTCATCTACCCAGGCTTAACTATATTCCTGGTTTTCTCCTGCCCTTGAGTTGTGCAGGAGGATGGGGAATAGGGGTTGTGGTCAGCTCATCACAGATTGTCTATGCCTTTCTTTCCTCCCAGGGAGAAGGCTCCTCATGGTCTTCCTCTGTTCCAATGTGGGGTCCCTCCCATGAGAGACAGTCCTCCAGGAACGTTTTCAACATGGCTTCTTCCCATGGACTGCAGTTCTTCAGAAACCGCTCTAGCATGGGTCTCCCTTGGAGTCACAAGTCCTGACAGCAAACCTGCTCCATCATGGGCTCCTTTTTGTCCTTGAGTCCACAGGTCCTGCCAGGAACTTGCTCCAGTGTGGACTTTCCACAGATTCACAGCTTCCTTCAGGCATCCACTCGCTCTGGTGTGGGGCCCTCCCTGGGCTGCAGGTGGATCTCTGCTCCCTTGTGATCTCCATGGGCTGCAGGAGCTACCACTGTCACTGATGGATTCAGCCTTGGCCAGCAGCAGGTTCATCATGGAGCCACCTGGCTTTGCCTCTGTTGGACACAGGGGAAGCTTCTATCAGCTTCTCACAGGAAGTCTCTCCTATAGCCTCCTCCACTCCCTCCTACCAAAACCTTGCCATGCAAATGCAGTGTCCTGTCCCAGGAGTTCTTTGAATCTCCACACTACAGTTTATATTTCTCAAGTCATGAGAAATAACATCTTTCCTGAACCAGCTCTTTGCTTTCTCCAGTTGTACTTGCCATACTTCAGGACATGCATGCATTGTGAATCCTATCATGCAGGACTGAGATTTCAGCTGTTGGTATTGAGCTGTCTCCTGCATCCTTTTCCTTATCAGCTCAGAATATGGGCTGCAAGAACACATCCTGAGATTTCTGGAAGAAAGGATGGTTGATGTTGCATACTCGGGAGATTAACAGGTTTGGGAACACAAGTTCAGTTGTACATGTAATGTCTCAGGGCAGAACATACCCTTAATTTTTTCACGTGAGCTCATATCATCATTAGAAAATGCTGTGAAATCTCACCGTTAAAGATATTTTTTTCTGTTATCTGTATTACATAAGGCTCTGGAATAAAATCTGGAACAATTTAGCTTGCTTGTGTGTACAGAGCTGTAAACAGATACAAATTCAAAAGGAAAAGGAGAAAAAAATGCCCTCGAGAAAAGTATGAATGAGCTTGAAAAGGGCAAATAAAACAGCAGAGACATTTATATTGGTCTCTCCTACTGCTCTGAACAAAACAATTATGAGATAAGAGAAGCAAGAATGGAAGGAAATTCTTTCATTTTTCACATGGAAGTCCAAAGGATCCAATAGCCTGTTTATGAAGAGCAATAAAGAAGATACATGCACTTGGTAAAGATGCTGTTACAAATATATCAACCTGTTTGGAAAGGCCAGGAGTCTGGGGTTTTGGGGGGCTTTTTTTTTTTTTTAGTAGTGTTGGTGCTTCTTATATAGAGCTATCAGCTAATTTTTTGAAGGTGGAAGGTTTTACATCAAGAGAGAAATAACTGACAGTAGTGGTTTGTTACAGCTAACAGGGAGGACATGCTTTTATTTAGGATTTGGAAATGGTACGAAAAAGAGGCGGATGCAAAATTGAATTTAATAAAGTTTAAATAAGTAAATATAACATTGGCCTCTTTTGTTTTTTTTTTAAGTTAAAACCAGCTATTTCTTCTTCCTAATTTTAAGCTTTCAAAAACCAGAATGCATTTGCCTGATACAATGATGCTAATAATGGTGGCTGATATTCGGAAGGGCGATTTATCACTTTTTTTTGTTTTCTTTCTCGTCTGAAATGTGTGCTCTCTTGAAATGGTGCAGGGAAGCCCATCTTTCTGTCAGTTAAGGAATGATGTTCACAGCATTATGGCACTTAAAAAGCAATAAAATTAATGTATGTACTTTTTTTTTTCCCAAATTTTCCCTCTGTTGTCTAAAGATAACAAAACAACATATTCTACAGAAATGTGAATTGGTTACCAGTTTACTAGCGACTGTATTATTATGGAAGAAAACTCAGGCTCAGGAGCAACTCTAAGGTCTGTGCACCTCTTCTACTGTCCCCCCTACCAGGAAACCTTTTTTTCTCAGCAAAATCTGACAATCTGAGTGATGTGTGTGCTGCAATAACTTTTACTAGTGCTGTATTCTCCTATCATAAATAGACATAAAAAATGTTCATACCAGAAATCTCTCCAAGACAAGAAATAAAAAATTAAGTAATTCCATAATATTTTAAAATTATTATTGGTGTAATAACCTCCTGTGGGAATTAACTACAGTAGCAAAGCCTGTGATTAAGGCTGCTCATCCTTATCATTGTTGAATTTGGTTTTCCATGGTTTATAACTTTGCCAGACTGTAATAATTTGGATTAAAACTTTCCCACAATGTGAAAAGCATCTGTGTTTAACTGAATGTTTTAGGAAGCTTTAAAGAAAAAAATGAACCAGCACTTTTTAAAACTGGGTCAGGGAAAATATGTTTTTCTGCCAATATTAAACCAAAAATCCTACATTTCTTTTATCAGAAAGTTTTTGCCTGTTCTGCTTTTAAGTATCATTTCAGGCAGGGACTTGAAATTTGGCAGATAGGTTGCCTGTGTGTCAGGGAAGTGCTGCTCTTACACACAGCTACTTCCATTTAGCCAAACTGTCTCTGATACATATGCTTTTTTTTTGTTGTTGTTTTTTTGTTACCAGAGAATTATTCTATGTGCTAAAGGTTTCAGATCCCGTGAGTACTCTGAGAAGATGAGGCAATCTAGGGGCTCTTGCAGCATGAATGTCTGGGATGTGAAGAACAGCAGGAAGAGTAAAATGTACAGGAAGAGGATATATGGCTGGTATCTGGAGCTCAGAGGTGGATCTGTGGTTTGGAAGGAGAAAAGTACAAAAATCCTGGTAAAGACCTGGGAGAAGGTGTGTGAACAGTACCTGGAATCAGTAAAGGTGCACCGAGGCAGGTATTTGTACAAGGACAGGTTGTTATTACACCTGTATTAGTAAGACAAGTGTCAGGGCACATGTCCCATCACTGGAGCACTATTTTATTTTATTTTGTTGTATTTACAGATACTGCCTGGTACAGCTTTGGCCTGCATAAATCATTCTGCTCCAAAATGATGCTCAAGCATGGTGTTGATGTTAGCATGTGTCAGGGACTATTTGTAAGAGGCAATTTAGGTGTGGGCCCCCTGTTTTGGGGTGAAGGGAAAGGCTAGCTGTTTTGAAATGAACCATCCTGTTCCATCTGGCTTTATTTGTTAATCACACTGGAAAAATACCCATTTATCCCCTATCTGTGCACTGAGGATAAGAAACAGTGGCTCCTGTCAACTACTCTCTTACCTCTGCTGGTAGGCTCTAAAGAGTGGATCCACAGATTTCTCTCAGCCTGGGAAAGGGGACAGGAGGCAATGTGATGCCTTGTTCTTTTAAAGACTCAAGTTCATTAATGCTTAGAAAGTTACATATGAACAACAACAACAAAAAAACACAGCAAAAGAATACTAGACTGCAAAAGGTAAGTGATGGGACATGAGAGAATGGTGGAAACTGCCATGTCAGACTGTTTTGTATTGCTCTGACTTTTTTCCCCCTGCATTGAAGTCAGAGTTGCCCTAGGACACTAGAGTTAGGCCAGCATTCTTATCTTTGCAAGCTGCAGACCTCAGGAGACATCTCATTAGGGAACATCATCTACCGGCTCTTCACTCTGAGAGCAGACCTGAGCCCAGACAGCCCCCTGGGCTACATGCATTTCACTGGGATTGCTGGCATGGGTTCACAGCCTCCTGGGCCTTCTGGCAGGGTTTACTTCATGCTCAGAGTGAACAGACTATGAAACGGGTGGCCGATAAATAAGGCCGTGGGTTGGTACTTGGTTACTAACTGGCTTAGTATCTTCTGCAATGCCCTTCCCCAGGCTTGACATAGATCTACAACTGATCATGTATGTACATGTAAATAATATTGTTGGGAAGTGACACAAATTGTTGCTATCCTAGGACTCTCTAGGATCTTTATATTATTGAAATGCCAGCTCTAAGGGGAGCGGTTATATTTCAAATTCTCTGAGCAGTCCAAAGGAGAACTAGCTTTGAATACCAATGAGGTGATGGCCCGGGATGGATAGGGTGAACCAGTACTTTGTAAACATTTTTAACTATAAGATGTTTGCACATAGAAGCCTGTAGAAGCCAGAGATGGACTATAGCTTTGCTTAAGGACAAGGTAGTTGTTTTTTAGTTTGGGTTTGTTTTTTCCCAATTACAAAAATCCAGCATATATTCCAGTGAAGTCATAGGCTAATCTGTTCCATGTATGCCCAAAGATAAAGCCTTTTCCACTCTGCTGTGTGAGTCTATCTTGTGGCTTATTTGTGACAAAATTTGTTGTGGTCCCTAAGAACAGTGGACAATCAAATGAAAACTGACACAGGAGATGATGTAAGGAGGCAGGAGCAGAGAGTCTTGATCTTGTTGCTTGCAGCGATGGAGGGAACTGAAAGGGCTTGGACAGCAGGTCTGCACTCCAAGAGGAAAGACCTTACCTTTCCTATGTTTTCCTTAGATGTTTGTGAGTGTGGTGGTTTAGCCCAATATCCATCCAATCATAATATTACTCCCTCTCCTAAACTGGACAGGAGAGAGAGAGAGGAATATAACAGACTGCTTGTGAGTTGAGATAAGGGTGGAGAGATCACACGGCAATTAGCGTCACGGGCAAAACAGACTCAACTTAGGGAGAAAAAGGTTTGATTTATTAAAGAGACAATAAAACCAGGGAGATGAGAAATAAAACCGTCTTAAAACACCTCCCCCTATCCCTCCACTTCCTGGGACTCCCTTTCTTTCCCCCACGGCGGCGCAGGGGATGAGGAATGAGGCTTGCAGTCAGTTCATTACAGATGGACTTTGCCGCTGCTGCTTCTCAAGGGGAGGCCTCCTCACACTTCCCACTGCTACACTGTGGGGTCCCTCCCCACGGGAGACA
>WBNH01008183.1:56248-123213 GCA_013401255.1 Urocolius indicus
TTGCTGCTGCAGTTCTGCAACTGCGCAACAACTTCTTCTGCTCAAATATGTTATTCACAGAGGCGTTACCTCCACTACTAATTGGCCAGGCCTGGGTCAGGTGCAGGGTTCAACTTAAAACTTACTGGCCCTAACCCTGTCAGCTACGAAGGAAACTTCTGTGGCAACTCTCTTTGTTTAAAGAAGCCACTCCTTTAGCCCCCCTGTTACTGAAAAACCTGGCCCAGGCCAAAACCACTACAGTGAGCAAGCTGATGTTGTGGATAAGGCTCAAATACAAACAAAGCAAATACTTTTATATCCTGTGCTGATTATATAGGTCTTCTTATTTCTAACAAAGTGGAAGGACTTCAACACAGATACAGAATGGCTTGCATATTGACAATATGTGTGTACTAGAAATGCTAGTATTGCTTTGGATTGTTTATATTTATAGATGGGGTTTACCTCTCTTCTGACCAAACAGGGCAGCAATGTAATTCCAATCTGTTTTTTTTATCTATTTGCATTTTTTAGTTGTAAATGATTAACTCTGATATTATCTGTTTGATGTGTGTGCGCATGCGCATGCATGTGTGAACACATCTAACCATCTTTTACATCCAGTCAGAAAACTTCTGTATTATTTATGATTAAAGTACGGTAGCAATATTTTTAAAAGCATAGTTGTGCATAGAAAGGGCTACAGTGCCAAAAGAAATGGCAGAAGAATGAATGCTTTCTCCAGGTTCCTTTTTTCTTAGAAATGATTGACAAAGTAATTTTCTTCTACTTTAATAAAAGTGTATACATTATACACACCAATAAATCCTCACTGGGCCAATTACATATCATATGACTTATCTTGTCACAGCACTTAATATTCAAACAATAAATTAGAATGTATGCTTTATATGCAAATTTGCATATGAGGATGTTTTCTAGTCCCCAGACTCAATTGTCTTATGAACACTGCAACATACAAGAAAAAGAAACAAACTGTCTAGGAATTGTGACTAATAAATCCTGCCTGGTAGAACAAACTACCTCTGTATGACTTACAAGAGTGTGCTGTATAAGTAACATTTGTTTTACATATTGAAATTGTGTTTGGAGATGAAATACTGAACAAATATTGAAGCTTTTCCTTTCACACAAGATACTCTGCACACATGCAAAGACATATTAGCTATATATATGCAACACAATATATTTGATTCCTATTCATACCACCTTGCAATGTAAAGGAACCCTTCTATAAATGAGAATCTGACTTGTTTTCCATTTCCATGTGAGGAATTTAATGGGAGGTGGAAATTCCAAAATTTTCCTCCGTGATGGTGGTACCTGCTGTGCTTTTGAAAAGCTTTGATTAGATCTGAACACATGGTTTCTAGGATCATTTCTGGTCTAAAGGCACAGGCATGTTGTGGATTTTCCTCGAGAGGGCTATCAGCCTGGTTGCTCATAAACTAAACTTTTCAGTAGTATGAAGACAAAAAGTGTGGAGGCATTCATCTTTATTTCTGCCATCCTTTCAGGACATTCATTCAGGGCATCTAATACAACTGGTTCCTCATTTTCTGGTGTGAGGTGACTCATGCATTGTGGAAAGAAACTTCATTGGGGAACAAGCTTGTCGTGGACATGCAGAGGTGATAGATTAGTTGAAGCTTCTGCACCACCAGTAGGTATTGCAAGCGCCTGAGGGAAAACAAACAATTCAAAAGAATGGAGCTGAGATGGCTGTGCTGGAGAGAAATGAGCAAAAGATTGTGGCCTCTGAAACAGAGTGTTTCTTATTCTGCTCCTTGGCAGAGAAGCATTCTGCTGTCCCTCCTCTGAGCTCCTGGTGAAGCCACAGCTTAGCCTTTTGTGAACCCATGAATAGATCTAACAACTTTGTTGCAGTCTTGTTGGTCAGGATAACTTGCCTGAAAATCAATACATTGTCAACCTGGTTTTTAGCATGTGTGTGATGTCATTATGAAAGTATGCACACATTTGAGATTGGAGAGTGTCCTGACTTTGCTGAGTAAACTGAAATTGTGCAGTTCTTAGAAGCTCAGCTAGTACAGTCCTCTCCATGTACACCAACAGTTATCCTAGAAGACAACCCACAACAGATTAGTTTTGCCCCATTAATTGATAGTCTGCTAGTTCAGACTCAAAATGCCTTTGAATTACTGTGTCTTTCAGTTGTTCTAGACTGGTAAGGTATGTTCTTCTGGGTACATAAAAACATTAAAATTGTTTTATTTAAACTACTGCTTTCACAGAAACATCAAGTTCTAAACATTTCAGTGCAGAAGGAGCTAGAAATAATGAGTTAAAATTAATTGCTCTAGTCTGGGGTCTTAGTTGCCCAACATATAGTTATTTTATCAAAACTGTAACAAATAAGGCTGAACCTGAGTGATGCATCTTAGACCTTTCAGGAAGCATGGATCAGCATTTAGCTTCATTTTCACAGACCCAGCAAAGGAAACCGTGGCTAGCTAACACAAGTGCTCCATAGTCTTGTGCAAGGGAGTAAGTGATGCTGGTGTTCAAAGAAAAAAATAAACAATTGAGAAGGTTTTGCTTTATGTGCCATTTAAGAGAAGAAGAATTGAAATGTGAAAATGTTAGAAAAATAGTCTTTTTGCGAGTATTTTAAAGGGTAATGGTTTTCCAACTGAGCTGTAGACACCAATCTTTGAAGCTTAAGTTAGGAAATGAGTATCATAAGACGCTCTTACTGGTCAGCAGAGAGTTAGAAACTCCTTCAAAGGACGAATCAGCACAGTCTGGTTTAAGATGCTCTTCAGAAGAGTCAATCTTTCTCCAGCATCAATAGTGAGAGGCTAAGATGACCAGCTTTCTAGCATGGGCACCTCCAGCAATGTGTCTGTCTTCATACCAGGTGAATATCACAAAAGACTTCAAGTGTTTAAGACCAAGTTTAAAGCGGAGCTACAAACCCACATTTTCCATTTGTGGTGACAGCCACTGGAACATAGAACAATAATCCCTGTCAGATCCCGTAGACACTAATTTATGACATTAGCTTCCAACATCTAATAGAGGGCATTGAAGAGAGTTAAGTGTGTTGCTAAGTCTGCAGTGTATCTCTTATTGCACTGTTGACTTCGACAAGCAGTCAGCACTTCACAGGCTGTTATGCGGGGGTGAAGTCTCATTCCATTGCACTTGGCAAGGATAATGTACTTTTGTTTATCATGGGAGTACTGTAGAATTTATGATGTCTTTTGCTCTTCATTTTCTCGCTTTTAAGGCTTGGTATTTTTAGCCAAGTTTCCAAAGGAAACAAGGCTTACGCCATCATGCTGTCTGTCATCTCCCTCTATAACTTCTGAACCTGGGGGCCAATTTCAGCTCTATTTGACAGAGGAGTAAAGCTTTCAAAGATATTATGTTACAACAAGTTTTGTGAAAATCAACGGGTTGGTAGATGAGAGGATCTATCATTTGTCCAGCTGAAGTCATGTCAAGGACAGTTCAAGCCTTATTTATTCTGTTTGGCAATGGCCAACTGGCCATTCTCCATGCAGCAGTCACTGAGCACTAAGTAGTGCTGAACTAGCCACAGCTCATCATCTGTCTTTCACTCGTCTCACAGGCAAGCAAAATGGAGAAAGAAGATCTGGAGGTGGCTTTGGGAAATTGAGAGGGATTTTATGCCATAGGGAATAGTAGAGAGTTGTAGTAGCAATGGTACATTTCGGAAAATCAGGAGGAACTGCAAGTATTCTGATGAGAAGGATTTTGGAATGAAATTCTTTTCACCAAACAGCTTCTCCTCATTCATCTATGTATTGTCTTGTATAATCAACTGAAGATATAATGAATTTCCCTATGGCTTAAAAATGAGGGTATGAAGGTCAACCACTGAAATAGAATGAGATGCAAAATTCCAACACTTGTGTATTTGTAAAAAATATTTTTTTGCATTGTGAAAAAAAAAATCATACAATCATACTAGCATCCAATGACCTGCTGGTCTATCATGTTTTCATTATCCATGGATGGAATTAATTTGCAAATGACCCTATTAGGTTTTGCCTATTCTTTAGCCTCCAGTAACAATCTTCAGTAAGTTTTCTAACAGTGACTTGTTAGAATCAGAGGAAAAAAAGCACAGAACTTGTTAAATTATTAGTCTCTTCCAGTATCCAGTCTCCAAAAGTCATCATAATGAGATACATCTAGGGAGGATGCAACTAATCTCCTAATGAATAACTGCAACAACAAGACCTTTGGGGCGTTCTCTTCTTAACTCGAAACAGTCAACGACATGCTTGTGCCCTGCAACAACACAGCTTATGTCCATAATGAACCTATATTTCAGTCATTTAGCTATAGACGGTCTTATTAATAATATAAGTGCAGTAATTCAACATTGGGGGTAAAAAAAAAAGAGGAGAAAAAGTGTAGGAAAGAAATTGTTACTGCTCAGTGAGCACAAGGATAGAAAACTTGGAGTTTGCAGATGTGACAAAAACACCAGTGTCTAATAAAATTGCTTTTATTAGCTTAATTTGCCACATATAGCGCAAATATTTAACTTGAATGAGGCATGAATTAGTAAAAAAAAATGCGTCTTACCATTTAAAGTGCTATACTTGAATAAAATAATGTATATCTTTTCATATGCAGTCCTTGAAGTCACACTACATACATCTTTAATTTCTTCAATTAAGAAAAAAAAGAACAAATGGAGTTAGATTTTAATTATTCATAGTTCATTTGAGAAAAATCTTTGTAAATGAGAGGAAGGAGAGTTGTGCTATCTATCACAGTGAGAAAAAGAATAGATAGAAAATTCACTCTATGAACTATTTGACAATACATAATCTTCTGCCTTCATTAGATACTGCAGCCTGATGTGTAAAGAAAAAAGCATAGTGAAAAGAACTATTTAGAAAGCCATGTCATGGAAACTGCTCCCCAAAATGCTGAACTGCTCTTTAACAAGGATCCATGATGCCTATTTGTCAGAGTCCTCTTTAGAGGCCAAGAGAGTGGGGATATCTGTGCAGGCACATCCTTGAAGCTTATTTATAAAAATATGGGAATATAAGGAACTGAAATGTTGGGTCAGAATTATGGTCCATTCAAGCCACCTTTGCCTTTGGCATGGTCCAAAGCCAGCTGAGTCAGCAACCATGTGGGAACATATTAGGGGATATGTCCAAGGAAGCCCATAATCACCAGAGTTTGACTTAAACCTTGGAATATTTATTCCTTCCAGAATATTTTTTTTTGTTTTTACATTGCTGTTAAAAGGAGGGATATTTTCCTTGTCAATAAGAAAGCAAATTCCTCTTTGGATTTTACTAGAGTATTGATCTCAAGACTGCTTTGCTGCAGCGAGTTCCACAGTCTTATCATGGCCTGGATGAAAAATGATTACTTTCTATCAGCTTTGAATTGATTATCTTTCATTTTCATTGAATGTCTCCTTGGCAAAGGAGAACAGAGCCAGCAATCTGCCTTTTTGAGCAATTCATTATTTTATGCACTTTTATGTAGGCTTTCTAGGTCTTCTAATTTGCAAAGTCAACAATCCCAGTCTTTTCATTCTGTTTTTATGTAAGTGACCTCTGTGCTCTTAATGATTTTCAGCCTGTCTCTGAACATGTAATTTTTAATAACTTTTTTTGACATGACAGAGTCTAATTTGAGTACAATATTATAATGGTACATCATTATTTCATATACCGGCATTATGATTCTCCTTGTTATTAAATTGCATTTCCTTGTTTAATTGCAGTTGCAGTCTTTTTTACATGATCACAATTGTAAGACTTTCCTAACACAGTTTAAAGTATTGTGTGTTTATTGTGTAACCCAATTTATTTCATTTTGATACATATTCCCAGTATTCAAAGGTGAACTTTATTTTCTGTTGTTTTCATTAAGCTGATATCTGTGTGGGTTAAGCTTCTTTGACAACCCCTGAGATGATCCCTAGTCCTCAGTTATGTAAATAATATATTATCATCTGCAAATTGAGACGCTTCACTGTTCATCTTCCTCTTCCAGATGTTTATAGGTGTGTTAAATAATGACAGTGACAATGTAAAATCTCAAGGCATCTGCTGTTAAATTTTTAACCTGACCATTAATTCTTACTTTGTTTCCTGTCTCTTAGCCATTTCTTAATTCATAGTGATACTATGGCTGTGTATGACTTTCTAAGTTCAGCAATAGCATGTTGTTAGCAACACTGTCAAAAACTTTGTGTAATCAAAGGAATATTTTCTCCTTTACCTGCTAATTTTTCAACACATTCAAAGAATATTAATATAGTTAGGCATAGCTTACCTCTGCAGAATTTATCTGTTAATTACATATTGTCTTATCACGTTTTATCAGATAGCCTGCTATTCTATACCCAATGGTTCAAAACCCACCTGGATGAGTTCCTGTGTAACCTATTCTAGGAGGTGCTGCTCTGGCAAAGGGGTTGGACTAGATGATCTTTCGAAGTCCCTTCCAGCCCCTGAGGTTCTGTGATTCTGTGATTATTTAAAAAAAAAAAAATCAAGATATAATGCTTCCTGGTGTATAAGTCCAGACTTTTCTAAAGTATAGGGACAGTGTCTGCAATCCCACAAAACAGTAATAGATTAGCTACCTTGAAAAATAGAATGTATATTTTGCTATCTGCTCGGCTACTGTCTTCTTAAAATACTTAGAAGGCTTCAACTATATCCTCCTTTGTCCAGAAAATCAATTGGTACAAAGAGAGAAGCAGTACAAAAAGGAGCATACAGCACTAGTTCCCAAAAAGCAAAAAGCACCCAGGATAAAGCTGAGGCCTTGCGCAGAGCCCAAGATAATAAAATCTATTCCTGATGAGATAAATGTGATAATTTCTCAGATACCTCCTGTGCATCATCCACCTTCTGAAAGGGCAATTGTAGCATCTCTTGTGGGAGTGCCTGGAAATGGGAGCTCGTGCAAAATGCTCAGGTTCACTTAGCAACCAACACCTTGAGCTGAGAGCACACACACAGCTGCTCTGCAAACTGCCAAGTCTGCCTACTAACTGCTGTGGAAAATTTGGAAAGTTGGTGGTAACAGCAGAGCACTGACCTGTTTCCTTGGGAGGCTGTTTTCTCCTCACCTTCCCTGGACAGGGTAACTGAGGTCAGCAATGAAATTCCAATTTGACTTCACCATCTGAGATGCAATGGACCATCCTGCTTGTGGTTTCTTGTCAAAAATACTCTGATCTCCTCCTTGGCTCAAATTTCTTAATACGTTTGTTTAATATGTTTGGCTTTCTGCTTTTCTCTTTGTCCTGGAGAGGCTAAAGAGCAAAATTTGTAGTTGTTGTGAATGATATTTTTGAGGAATGTCTTAAGATGACCTAATGGACCTAGATATTTTGTCTAATAATAGTAATAATAAAGTTGAATTATTTTTAATCTTTCTTTTCGTATTTTAATTAATGTATATGGTGCCTAGAGCAAAGGAGGCCAGGCCCTTCCAATTAAATAGAAATTAATATTAATTAAAAAAATACAGAAGAAGAGAGGAAATACATCAGAAGTGCAATCATCAAAATATATCACATTCTTGGTTTTCTCTTACCACATGTAGGAGTGCTAAGAGCATGCCCAATTGAAAACATATTATGGAGCTCTCTCAGTTTTCTACTAATGGAAAACTGCAGAACACCCCAATCCTGTGATGGCCCTGTGGCCACATTAAACTAGGTAATTTCAATTTTCTCCAGCTGAGCTAGCCACTCGAAGGAAGACACAGTTGTGCTTTAAGTTTGCCACATTGTGTTTATTTTCTTGGAGTTTTGTTTTGTTTCCTTGATGACTTTTTTGACACAAATTATCCTGTTTTCAATAGAAAGGCCATCCTCATGTCTGAGAAGAGCCTCTCTGACATGAGTGGATCATTTTGTATGAATAAGAACATCTATTACAAAGACTTATTTGTCATATTGGATCCTAAATGCCATTGAAGCAACAGTTGTTCCTATGTTGAAGAGAGGAGACTTGAAGTAAAGTAGTGGGACAAAAGACTGTATAAAAATAGAAAACCTTCTGCATGAAATGTGTTTGCTCCCTTTTAGACAGACCTTCACTTCACTTGCACAGGCATACAAGCACACAAATGATCACAGTGTCATAGGCTACTGGCAACGGGATGCTGGAAAAAACACAAACAAAAAATAGTAATTTCACCAGAAATAACAGAAGGTTTTCAGAATCTAAGTGAAACATAAGCTTTGTGAAAACTGTTTTGCAAGAACGTAAATTGTGAGTCTTCATGCCTCAAAGTAAAAGGAAATGTTTTTTTAGATCAGTGCCATTAAGGTTTTGAATATATTAAGTAAAAGGCAGTGGTGATAGGAGTTACAAAACAGTAACATATCTTTTAAATGTTCATATCACACTGCCTGAAATGATCACATTAATCTGTTTTTAGGAATACAGAAGTAACCTGGTTGTCAGATTTGCTGGAAATATCACACAGAGTGAAATGTGTGTGTTCCTAAAAAGGTACTGCAGATCTTGGTTCTGGAAGACCATGTTCTTTGTTGAGGAACATAAATCTCAAATGACTGCCTCTCAAACCGCTGTTCCTCCAGATTATGAGACTGAGCCCTGCATGGGCTGAAGCCTTGGAGGCTGAAGTTGAGGAATGCATGGAGCAGAGGCAGATGGAGTAGGAGTTGTTGGCAGGTTCTCCGTACTCTAACTGACATTATAGCTATTGGTATTGGATTTATGTAACTCCATCACAGACTAAGAAAATACAATACAAAGATAATAACAAAATTTTGGTCTCTTTTATACATTGTCTATAAGCATGCCTCTTAATTTCTTTGCCTTACTTACACTTACTTTCTTTCTTCACAGGCTTCTTAAACTCCTTTTATGCTGTCTTAGCAATACAAACATGAAATTTGCTGTGTCTGTAGCTATTGTCATTTAAAGCATCCTTATATTGCTTTGTCTTCTTGTTGCTTCATCTAATTGGAAAAACATGTATTTTCTCCAGCTTCAGAAAAGCCTATTGTTCAGCCACCCAGGACAACTTAACAACCAGCCTGGACAAATGTAATTTAATTACTTCTTCCTCACTGGCTAAGGTGCTGACCTGCATTTAAAGATCTTGCTTGTTGTCCAACCTCATGCTGAAAAGAAAACTAGCTTCCACCTCAGTTTCTTTTAAATGCTGCCGAACATCAGGAAAAGAAAGGATGGCTTTGTTCAACCAACCGTTTTCTCAGCTTCTGCCTCTGTCGTGTTTGCCAAGTGCGTCTCCTTAGCAAAATAATGACAGTGCTGACGTACATTACAGAAGAACCAGGAAAGTTATAGTTGTTTGGCAGGAAGTAAATTTATAGATTATGTTTGGGAAAACCACCTGAAAAGAACAAATCTAACTTTTAATTGATCTTTATTTCTCTTTCAAAATGCAGATTATTTTTGCAGCTTCATTTAACTCCAAAATGTGTTTTAAAACGTCAGTTCCTTCTGGTCATCTCCAACACTAGTGATGTCTCCAGAACCTTGCCTAGAATTTCAAGGTCTAGTGGGAAGAAATCTGTGACCACATTTCATTGTCCCTGTCAGATCTCCTAAGGACTCTTACAATTCCTGGCTTCTTTACAACCAAGACATCCGTTATGGGGTACTTAGTCCTAAAATAAGGACTTAATTTGACAGTTACTTGAGTAAAGCCTGTTCCTGAAGTGAGAGGCCACTTAATCTGTGGTAACCAGGACCTGCAAGACAACCTATCTGGTCAGCTATTGTCAAGATGGGAAAAGAGTATTAGAAAATCAGAATTCTGATTCCCCGATTCTCTCACCCAGGAGAGAAATGATATCTAAAAGGGAAAGTAGCTTTGAGGTTGCAGAGTCTGTCTTGGACTTTGTGGAGGAGAAACGGCTTTCTCTGTCAGTGATGTCCTCTGTAGCCTTGGTTAACCCCTTGAGCTTTGTCAACTCCACAGGTCATGCAGACAATTGTACTAAAAACTGACAAAATTCATAGCCATAATGACATCTTACATTATGATCAGATCCATCTATAATTTAAGAGCACAGATCTCTCTCCTCATAGGTGCATTTAACATCAAACTTATTGAAATCAGTGGCTTCCAAATGACTTAATCTCACTAACTAGCTCCAGGCAGTCAGAGAAATGTTCCCTGCAGTGCACCCTGCAATCCCAGTCCTTCACTCCCTCACATTTGAGACCTAGATGGGGTATGCCATAGACCCTTCCAGCCTCCAGACAACGATTTACTTCATGGTGAGGATACAGGGGAAAAGGGGTGGTGGCAATGGGACCATGTAGTGTGCTTCTCAAGGTGCTAGACTCCTCTTGTTGAGATACAGCTCCCACTGACTGCTGTAAAAAGGGGATGATAACACTGCTTTCCCAGTCTCACAGCTATTGGGGAGGAAAAACTGTTAAAGTTTGTGATATGCTTCTGTACTGTGGTTCTGGGAGCCACAAAATTACCTAAGATAGACAGCTAATTGTTACAATTCTGGCAGTACATCCCATGATGAAGCACGCTGTGAGCTCTATGAAAACTCTTTCTTTAATAGATGATTTACTAAAGTTATGCAAAATATACAACTTTAATGTTTGGTGTGTTCCAGAGACCTAGAGGCCCAAATTGAGAACTGGAGCCTGTTGAGCTTTGTGCTGTCCAAAAGAGATGTACACACATTACCCCGATGAGTTGAGTATATTAGTCAAGAACTGAGAATGTTTTGTCATTACAGTTTTATTGATAAGCTGAGACTCAGGAACATGAAATCTAACTCCCAAGGACGCACAGCAAGACTCAGCGAGGACCTGAATGCACTGCCATGCTCAATCCACAGTCAGGCACAACACTGTCTTCTCAGTATTTCTTTTTTCTTTTTTTTTTTTAAATGCAAATAAATAAGTGCTGAATTCCAGTTGCTCCCAGTTGTTGTCAAAAGTGTGCATAATTGATCACTGTTTTTCACTGCATTTTACTGATTTTTTTGCTTGGAATATCTGTAGTATGTGATGTGTTAAAAAGAATTAAAGGAGACTATAGTCATGCCATGGTGAGATGATGAAGTGGCTACATCTACATGGAAAACTAAACAATGCTAAGGCCTTTGGCTATGGGAATGGCATGATAGCACCAGTTGTTTAACACAGGGTAGTTGCATCCAATGTACCTACTGGGAATGGACCATTGCCCATGCTAACTCCTAACCTGTGTCTGCAAGGTTTTTAGGGAAGAAAGCTAGCTAGCTCCAGAAAAAAAAATGCAGCATTCAACCATATAACAGGACAGACACTATTTAATTTAGAAGAACAGATGCAGCAAATAGAGTTTGAGCATCTTGAATGTAGATTTTGTCCTACACATGAGTCATCCTTGGACAGGTCCCGTTGGCTTTCTGTACTTTAGATGAATCACAGAATCACAGAATCTAAAGGGCTGGAAGGGACCTTGAAAGATCATCTAGTCCAACTCCCATGCCAGAGCAGAGCCTCCTAGAACAGGTCACGGAGGAACTCGTCCAGATGGGTTTTGAATGTCTCTAGAGAAGGAGATTCAGCAACCCATCTGGACAGCCTGTTCCAGTGCTCCATCACCCTCACAGTGAAGAAATTATTCCTTGTTTTCTTTGGAACCTCTTATGTTCCTGCTTGTACCTGGAACCCACTTGTCCTATCATTGGACATCACTGAGTAGAGCCTGATTCTATCCTCCTGACACCCACCCTTTACATATTTGTAAACATTAATGAGATCACCTTAGTCTCCTCTTCTCCAAGCTGAAGAGTCCCAGCTCCCTCAGCCTTTCATCATAAAGATGAAGGAATCAATGCGGAGATTCATCCATATTCTCCAGGTAGCTTTGAAAAGCCAACCCAATTCTTATGAGAAAAAAAACCTTCAACCATCTAAAGAGAAAGAACATGAGGTAATTTTAGACTATGGTATGGTTACTTCAAGTGGTGCGAAGTTGTAACAAAAAACTATGGTCTCTTGTGCTCACATACAGGCATAGATACATGCAGAAAAAGTGTGTAGCAGGTATAAGAAGAAGTGTAGTGCTAGTTGGTAAAAAATGTCACATTTCATAGCTTTCACATAATAGCCATCTTCTTTGAAAATGAAATACAGCATTCAAAAGGCAGCCTGCTCGGGGTATCTTCAAATCGCTTTCTGATTTTTTTTTTTATATGTGTTATTGTTCACTATATTGCATTTTTCATTTCCACTTGCTGTGAAATCATGGCATTTGATTTTGTTCTGGCCAAGAGGCCACGAAGCTCAATTCAGTGTCGGTTGTGTCACTGATCCATGGATTTGCCACTGAGACACCGTGGATGATTGATGTAGCAAGTGTCCCGCCTTGCATGCAATAGGAACCCATAACCCCCACTAGGAACTCATTCTCCACCTGGTTTGGGGCCAGGAGTACAAATCTGTTCTCATGCTGATGTCTTCTGACTCTGTGACCCAAAACCTTAGTTCATCTTTCTTTGGGTTTTTTTGGGTTGTTTTGTCGTTTTGTTTCCCTCAAACTTTTAATGTCAGGGGACCTTCTTTAATGTATTTCTTTCACAGATGAAATAAATGAGCTCCTTATTTATTTTTATAAGAATGCATGTTGCTTTTTCTTCTTCAGTTTTTCAGCAGTGACTAGTACCTTTATATATAAAGCATCACGGCACTCCCCTCCTTCTACTCTTCTTAATGGAAAAGTAAATGCTTATTCTTTCCTCCTACCTGATGCATGCCTTCAAAATACAGTAAAGATATGAACCCGATGGAGTTTCTAAATTATAAAGCAGGAGCCCTTTTATATTACCGTGAATAACAACTGGAAATCTAGTTCTTTATAATAAGTTATTTATTCTCCATTTTGAGGTTTTATCCACACCCCAGGAGGTGGCCATGTATATTTCAACAGGTGCTGCATCAAGATTGCTATGATACTCTCAAACCATATTAGATTGTATCCAGTGGAAAGAAATGAGTTTGAGAGCAAGACTTACAGGCTGATGAAAAACGAAAATCTTTTCTCTTGTTGAATGCAAAATTTTCTATTAGGTTCATAGCTGTTATCAGCATCAGCCTCATGTAAATACATATTTATGATCTAATACACAGTGCTGACAGTGTGTCTGGGAGAACAAATATCTATGTAGTGTACTCTGACTAGAAAATTTACAGAAGCTTTCCAAATCTGAAAAATATAACAATAGAGTTCAAAGGGACTAAGGTGGTGGGCAGGAGGAGGCATTGCAGTAGGATCACCACACACTGTGGTTATTTGCTGGCTTTTGAGGAAAAGCAAGCATACCTGTTTCTGATTCATGACAAGATGTCAGGAGGCAGAGAGATATGGAAAAGAAAGGGTGTATGATCTTAAAGGGTGAGAGACGTGAGATGTCAGAGGAAATTTTTTTCTAGGTTATGTGGTCCTTGATTTCCTGAAATGTAATTCTTCTGAACCATAACATTGTATTAAGAAAGAGGAAGTATGTTATTTTGAAACAATCTCTAATGAGATGTGTGTTAAATTTTCTGTGCATGGTTCATGCAACTTACGTTACAAACATAAATGAACACTTCATAATCTTCAGTGCCCTTTTCAAAACAGAGAAAAACCCTGCACACAGGCAGAGTGACTTCTATGCAGATGGTGTGTCTGATGCTTCTTACCCTGTGTCCCTCATTCATGCTCCTCTTGAGGTCCTAGTTCTCTTCTCCTCATGAAGTTGTCCCTTTCTCATGACCTGTAGAACAGAGTGACCTCAGAGAAGACTAATTGTTTTTCAACTAACGTTTAGCCCAGCATCTTGAAATTTCTATCCATAAAGGACACAGCAAAGTCTACTTCTCAGCCTACTGGGGCTGGACATATGCACAAAGAAATTTGTTGCAGTAGACATGTGGAAAGGACTATTGCAAAAGGAGATTGCTGGGATCTTTCAGTCCTCCCACCAATATAGTTAGATTTTTTTTTCTCTTTCTTCTTTTACAGTTATCTGCTTTTTTATACACCCATATATCCCCATACATATAAATTGCAAAATGCATAATCTAATTTTGATTTTCATTTGGTAAGTGCAGATGGTTCTGTTTCACAACAGCTAAGTTCACAGGAATGATAACAGCAAAAGCCTTATGTCTCTCTGTCTGACAGAGAACAGGAACCACTGTTTCTAGAGACTGTTTTCTTCAACTGCCTACTTCTCTCCCAACAAATTCCTCAAACTGTATTGAGCAGTTGGGGCAGATTTCAAGATTAAGAATATGAATTTATGCACCTCCAGCCAGATGCCTGTAGATAACAGGCTAACCTTTTTAATCAGAGAAGTGGTAATCAATGCAGTCAGTGCAGCCTACAGAACCATTGAGATGGCCAGTAGCTGGAAGAACGATTCAGTTGTCCACACACTCGTCCAGTGACATCTGAAATGGCCTAAGATATTGTACCTGCATAGGAAGGCTATGAAACTGCTTTGGATCCTGTGCCAGCCCAATAAGGACATGTTATATATATAAGTATATATATAAATATAAATGTATATACCTGTTCAGCAACTTAAGCATAGGTGTTTGTTTATCATCTCAGGTGTGATGGGCTACCCTGAATGCTTTTCTGTCATGAGTCTTAAAATGTGAAGGTCCTGATCAACTTAGATGTGGTGTCTGGGATGGCAAGGAGCTGTCTGAGAAACCTCTGCTATAAGGATCAGCAGCAGCAGCTCCCTACCTTTCTCTTGAGAGTTGGACCTAAGTAATTCATACTTGACCTATGTTGACTTGTATGACCATGAGCAGCCATGCCTATGACCAGCCATGCAATTTGCTGATTTAGTCCCTGCCTCTGTCTGGATCTACCTCAACATAGTGGACTCAGTAGGCAATATAGACTCCCAGCTAGCTCTGTTTATTATTGCTGGACCTGCTATACTCACCTTGCTGGGGTACCATGGGGCTATCCCATTTCTGGTAAGGTCTTTTGCTGCCTTGCTGTCATCTTCGTCCCAACTTCCCTTCAATTGTGGGACAGCATCAGCCTTTGCTATTCCCTCTGGGGCATGTGATGTATTGGATCCCTGGGACGTCTCAGACGACATCACTCTCTAGGTGCCATTGTCTATTGACTAAAGAGGAATTTGTGTGCCCTTCTGAAGCTGCAGTTGGAGATATTAAAACCTAGGGCTTCTTAAATACAAGTGGAGACTGGTTATGGGCAACTGAAAGAGCCTATAGTACAGATTGATCAGGAGCGGCTGAAGTCATTCCAGGTTATGTCTAAAAGCGGGCAGGCAAGATCAAACATGGAGAATGACTGAAAGTGACAGCAGAAGCCTAGAAGCTCACTCTCTAAAAAAACCCGAGTGAGTGTTTTTGAGAGGTCTTTAAGATTAATTACAGTCTTTTCTTCTCTTGCAACAAATCTAGGAGATATGCTGAAACTTCACATAAATTATCGGCAGAATAATTTTTTTCTTTGGGTCAAGGAATCTTTTTTCCCTGCTCGTCTGAAATGTGCAAGGTAGTAAAATTTAGGATTAATGTGTCTTAATGAAACTTCAGGCATACATATTTATGCATAGATTTTAGCATAATGATATAAAAAAAATCCAGTGAAATACTACTAATAAAAATCAATCTTTGTATTGTTTTTCTTTCTATTTCTCTTTTCTTTTCTCTTACTTTTGTTCCATAACTTGGGGCACTTATCCAGAATTATTTAAGCCTCATGCCTATTAATGTCATTGGGGCTACTCATATGAATAAAATTAAATGAATACCTAAGTGTTCTTCAGTGTTCTTTAGCCAGAATCCCAATATGGATGAATATTTGTTTTGTTTCTGAGCATCTGCTCTACTTGGCCACAATATCACCAATAGCATTTGCAGGCAAGTGATTTCTTTTGCTAAAACACTTGAGGAAAAGTAATACTTTATGAAGGGCTGAGAATTCATTTTGGATTTGACAACTGAACAGGCTTCCTGAATATGTCTTGAATGGGCATGCATGTGCAGCTTGCCTGGGTAGGAACAGTGGGCTCTGTGCAGCTTAAAACTTTGGGCAAGCATGTTTGAGGCGATAGCGTACATCTGCCTTACCAGGCATTGCAACCTCCCTAAGCATCACTCCAAAAGAGATTGAAGGGAAGGAATAAAATACTCTGGGATGTTCTTGAATACTAATGCTGTAGAAAAGCAGCAAGGTGGTTATGTGGAAATTCCACCATGCTTTGCAGAGTCTGAAACCTGTCACTACCCACTTCTCTTTCCCTGCTAGGAACTGTGAACACCTCCAAAATGCTGTTCTGTGATGTGTCCTAAAGATCTTGTCCTGCTTTGTACTGCTGTACCCTGTGTTATAGTAAGGGCTTTGTGAACCTTCCTGTGCCTTTTTGGATGCTGGAAAGGTATGGAGAAGAAGCCACAAAAGGGATCCACTGTGTGATGTGCTAATGCCCACCAAAATCAAGGACCACCAAATAGTATAATACAAATACAATTGCTAGGTAGATCTGTCTTGTTAAGCAGCAAAGGCAGAGGATATAAATTTGAGGTGGGCACTGGTGATCAAGAGTGCAACAGACAGGTTAAAAGACAAACCAGATTTGGTTAGGGCTTGGGAATTCCCCATTCCTCCTTTAGGTAAGTACCCAGATCCACATGCAAAGAAAGATAATCACATAAAAAGTTGTCTGCTATTCACCAGTGGTTATTTTTTGTTGGCCTAATTAAATTTTTTTAAAAGTTCAAGCCAGCCAGTCAAAGAGCAGTGTCAAGTGACATAAGCACCCTTCAGATCCTGTCAGAAAAGAATTGCAAATAGTGATGGTGCTAAATCACTTTCCCCCACCTTGTGGATTTATTTTTTTTTTTCACAGAGATGATTTATAGAATATTTACTAATAATGAATGTATTTGTGGAAATCAGAGCTTATTTGCTTGCTGTTTGGAATGATGCTTCTGAAGCACAGGAGGGACTAAATCATAAGGATCCAGTTCTTAGCTTGTGGGCAAAGCTGTATCCCACAAACTCTGCAAGGCCATAAAACTGCAAAAGTCTGTTGTGTCTAATCTGACCTCTGTAACACAGACAGACCATAGAATTTTATTCAGTAGTTTCTGCTTTTAGTCCATAACTGCACGAGTAAGTGGGGTATAGTGGCCTCTTGTTAGTTTTAGGTTGACCACAGGGGTCAATAGGCTGCCTGAGGCTGAGGAAGATCTGTCAGAGTGGAACTAGTTAGAGGTATGGATTAAAAGTATTTAATCTCCTTCACAGCAAGAGAATGGTTAGACTGAGGTCTATTCCAGCTGCTGGATTCTTTCATGTAGAGCCATGGTTATAATTTAATTTAGAGATACATATCAAACCTCAACACTTCATTTCAAGACCAAGAATGGGGCCAGGTTTTAATGATGGATTGGGGTTTCTGGGTATCAAATTTGCCTGAATGATTTCTCAAGTGACCTGGAAGAGACAACAAAAGAGAAGAGCCAGTGGCCAGTAACAACTAGCTAGAGTTTATTCAAAATGGGACACATCTATAAGGATGACTATACTCTGGCTGTGCTTTAGATGGGTGGGTACAAGCTGGGTGTACCTGGGAGCTGGTACTGTACCTGAACTTTTATATCCTTGGAGCTATAGGGTCAGCTCTGTGCTGCTGCAACAAAACTGGCTATATGGCTTTCATATGGGGGCTATCTTCCAAGCCATGGGGCTAAATCCTGTCCTGAGAACTCTTTAGCTCCATGTATTTAACTGACATTACTGCTTCAGATGTACAGTGCTGTAATTTAGTCTAAATTAATTATCTGAACAGAGGCCTATGTTTAGAGAAAGAAATACCCGACTTTAGTCTCTAAGCCTGGACCACTCTATTTACCTGTTCAAACTTTCATCCAGGCATGTTTGACGTTATACACGAATTTCAGTGGTTACCACTGTGGAGTTAGGACAAATCTTAAAGGGGGGCATCTCCTGACACATAAGCAAGTGTACCTTGAAGTTAGTAACAATGAGAGGATCCTAACCTGAATCCCTAGGTTTCTCAGGTGAATGATTTATCAGATGAGTCCAAGAGATAATTCTGAAAACCAGCAAAAGGTTTTTCAGGAGTGTTGCTTTGCATCTTATCCAAAGCGCTTTTCACAAGGAAGAAAAGCACAGTGATAGACTTAGCTGTGCTGTTACACTACCGTTGTCAGGGTTTAAGCATCACTATAATGTATCATGAGGAATGCTGTACCACTTGCATTGGAAATGTGTCAAAGCTCTTTCTCGCTTTTCTTTTTTTTCTCTTGAGCTGTGGAAGACAGGAGCATTTGTAAGCCATGAAGCACAAAAGGCAAAACAAAAGCATTTTTATTACTATAATTGAGAATTTGGAAGAGGGGAGTTAAGTGCTTGTACCTAATTGTACTGCAATTACTCTGTTTAATCCAGCAACAGGCTTCTTTCAAGCCTCATCACTATACCTGTGCAGAAGAATCTCATTTTACCGCTTACGAAAGACTTGTCACTTTGGATATTAAGCACAATAAAGCTTCTCATTTCCTCTGCCTTATTTTTCCATAAGGATCATTAGAAAGATAAAAACAGACAATGCAGACTGTGGCTTCATTAATGAGATTGTACCAAGAATGAATGGGACTCAATGTCTACAGTATTTACAAACAAGTAAGACACAAGTTATTAGTGTCTCATTGTTTACCTTACCTTCATTGCTCATAGACTCTTTGCTACTGTTGTTAAGCAAACTCTTCATCTTTAATTCGTTTCTCTTCTTAAAACCTGGGCAGAGTGAGATGCTGCTATCCGTGTTTTAGAAATGGAGAAATGAACTTCAAAAAGATTACGTCTGGTCTTTTGAGGATATTACCTGCTATTTAAATCAGCAGGAATGAGATTCCCATGTTGATCTGAGGATCTGAGCTACTTGCGCATGGTCACGTGCAAACTGAGCAGGATGAGACCTGAGATCCAAGAAAGTCCTTTAATGACTGGTCTGACCCTCTTAAATATTGCTCATACAAGCTGTGATTTTGTTTTCATTCTCTGCCTGAACAACACAGCCCTCTGTACATCCTTTTGTGTTACATCTAGTTAGGAGTATCTGATACGATCTGTGCTTTCATCCCTTGCTTCTGCATGTGAGGAATATAAGCATGTCTGTGTTTCATGGTTTACCTCATGCCTTAGTTATGTGCTAGCACTCTCTTCCTCTGTGCTGTGTGATGCTCTCACTCCCTTCCCAGCTGCTCATCTAAAGGATTCTGGAATATTTTACTACTTGTATCATGATGCAGACTTCTGTCTCTTATTTCCAAAGGTTCAAATTATTCTAGCCTCTCAAGATCAGAGAGCAACTTGAGGTTTACACAGTGTTTTCTGCTACTCGACTTGAGTGGTTTAACCTTCTCTCTCTGCCTGTGCTCACTTTTACTGGTTAGATAATGCTCTGTTTGAGCCTGATGAGACAAACTGTGGTGTTCCTCAGCACTCTACACTGGCTCCTACCCTCTTTAGCATTTATGTGTTGGGATCCCACTTCCCTCTGTTATAAAAGTTTGATATAACCTAAGTGCTACTCCCGGCTCAGAAGGCAGTTAGGTGCTTTATGGTTTTGCTATGCTAGCATATCCAGGCAGTGTCATCCTTACACCTCTTCCAAGTATGCTGGACATTTAAGGCTGTACATTTAATAATATGCTTAAGACTAGCTTCCATAAAGTAAGGATTCTATTAATTGACAAATAAACAGAAAAACTCCCAGCCTGTTGGTTATTTCTGCATTTTAGTAGTAACTCAATTAATTGCTTTAATGACAACACAGAACCTTTTTAACATCATTTCCCAAAGGATACTAAAGCACTTTGCAAACTGAGTCTGAGCTAATCTAATCTAATCTAATCTAATCTAATCTCCTCCCTCAATGCTGAAAGGCAGATTCCTTTGGAGTGGAAAGAAGTGAGTGTTTCAGAACATAGAACATTACTGAAGAATTTGGGATGGAAGCTATATGATGAGAAAGAATTAGCATATACTTGCTATCTTTTGTTGGGAAGTGAGATGCAAAGCCACCCAGAGAAACAGGTGATATTTAGTTGCTATTGATGCTGAGTAAGGAAGAGGATGGAGTAGCCTGGGAGGAGGATTGGTATCAGGGAGGCAAAGCTGAGATCCTGAAACATCAGGAGGTAGAGATTAATCCTGCAAAGTGCTAAATATTTCCAGTTTTCTGCAGTGATACTTGGTTGTGGTAAGATGCACTAGACTACAGTAATTTGGAATAATTAATTGGGACATTCATTCTCCAGATTACAAAGTCCATTTTTTTTCAAATTGACTCAGTTCCAGTAAGTTCATTCCTTCCTGAGGGAAACATAAACTGCTGTCATTTTAACTTCTTGTCTCTAGTATTTTCCCATGCCAGATACTAGCCATATTCAGACTGTATGTGTCTAACCTCACTTCTATCAATATGTTGTATATAAAAAAAAAAGACCCATATTTCAGAATTTGGGTAAACAATGGTCTCATGTTCATGGATGAGTGAAAAAGGCACAACATGATTGGACTGAATTTCACTCTGTAGTTTGCAAACAGTTTATTTCCCGCCACTCTTCCTTGGAGCTCAAGCAAGTTGATTATTGCACATTAGCTCTTAATATCTGTGCCATATGCCTGCCATATAAAAGGGGTGAAGGCATCAATGAATGATGCTCCAAACAAATGTTTAGAATGTTATTTAATGTAGCTATGGTTATATGCCCAAGAAAATATCAACAAACAAGACAGGTAATCACTATTCATCTTAATTATTGTATAAATACATCCAATATTCAGGAATAGTCTGACTGCACTGTCCTGTATTTATTTTAGTGCTGACAGTGACACAGATCATTAATGTTGTATGATTAATTAATGCTTTTACCAATAACTTCAGTACGTCTGCTGCTGGGAAAGCAAGTCATGACGCTGAGTTTTCAATCACTTTTTGCTTCTGGGATATTATCATTTTCCATTTTTTTTTTTAACACAGGAAAGCTTTCTGACTTTTATAAAGCTACCTTCTCATATTGGCATTAAGGAAAAGTCAGTGTGGTCTGAATCCTAAAATCCCCTTGCCTTCCATTGAACCACAAAACGGGCAATGGGGAAATCTAGAGTAGGAGCAGGAGGTGCTAATACTTCTCTCCCTCTAAAGGCTGGCTGTAAGGTGCAGAGTCCAGGAAGATGGGGGGCTGCTAAGCAGGAGTTGTGGGACTATTTTGGATTGCACTTGAGTTCATTTGTATCCTCACTCATCTTTCTTTCACAAAGATACCATCTTTGTGCTTTCTCTGTCATCAGCTAACACAGAATACAGTCTACAGGTCTGCAGCCCATCCACAGTGTGTGTTAATGACAATAATATTATTTTGCCTGTTCAGATAGACTTTCAGTTTATCCTTTCATGCTCTCTGTTGGCTGCGTATGCTGGTAAATGCACCCAGCACCATTTTGTGTCCTGGCAGCCAGTTAGCACACAACAGACCATGGTTGCACTATCAAACTTTCTAACTACCCAAAATAAGGTTACTGTGTCCAAATAGCCTGCCAGGAGTAGTTCCTGGATCATGCTAATACCTTCACTGCAGCTAGAAGTTATTTGAGCTTGTTAGACCAAGCCAAAACCATGACAGCAACTAGTGTAACAATTTAAAAGTATAGATTTAGTAGCATAGGTAATTATTGTAGAAGTAGTCATTAAGTACTTAGAGACAATGATCAAGATTTATTAGTATAAATACCTCCATCCCTCAAACACAGTTTATAACCAGGAACTTGGATCAGAATCATCTTCTCTGTAACTGCCAAGGAGGTTGTTGTAGTTTAAGCTCAGCCAGCAGCGAAACACCATATAGCCACTCACTCACTCCTATCTCTTCCAGTGGGATGGGGAGGATTGGTGAAAAAAGACTAAAACTCATGGGGTGAGATAAGAACAGTTTAATAACTAAAATAAAATAGAACATAACAGTAACAATAATTAAGAATTATAATGGTGATGATAATGAAAATCACAGAATCACACAGGAATATAACAGAAGGAATGTAACAACAACAGTAAAAAAAGATAAATAAAACCCAAGACGTACAAGTGATGCCCAATGCAATTGCTCACCACTCCATCACCAATGCCTGAGCAATGATGCATGTCTCCCTGCCATCTTCCTGCAACTGATATACCAGGCATGACGTTCTATAGTATGGATTATTGGCTAGTTTCGGCCAGCTGTCGTGGCCATGCTCTCTCCTAGTTTTTTGTGCATGTCCTCGCTGGCAGAATGTGGGAATCTGAAAAATATTTAACTTAAGATAAACACTACTTAGCAACAACTAAAAAAATCAATGTGTTATAAACATGATTCTCATCCTAAATCCAAAACACAGCACTGTGCCAACTACTAGGAAGAAAACTAGCTATATCCCAGATGAAACCAGGACATAGCCAAAATATGCAGGAAAAACAAAGTTGCTTAGGGATAGTTTGGTACAAAATATATTAGCAAATGAGAAAAAAGTCCAGAGGGCAGTGGGAAATGTCAAGGGGCATGTGATCATTCTTACCTCTGTCCAAGTAAGAGTTTGGGTAAAATTCATTTCTAGTACAAATTGAATCAAACTGAAGGGTTTATCAGTGAAATTAGTTTTTTGGAAAGAGGGGTTATTTTGTATAAAATTTGTGTTTTATCTGAAATTCTGAGCTTCGTGAGAAGACATAGATAAATGCTTTCAGTCTGGACATGTCCTTTAATGCTGGTTGATAGACTTATAGGAGGAGAAAGTAAAGTATCAATGCAGAACAGAAAATGGCACTCATTAGTTTGTAATAAATGACAAGTGAGATAGGATAGCAAATGAAAGTGTGGGAGTGCTTGAGGGAATTCTTCTATAGCTCTTCCAAAAACATCATTTAAATCTTTATGTTTCTGAATTAGAGTGAAGCAACTGCATTGGTTAAAACACAAAATTTACAACTATCTTGATTCATCATGGGTTGTACTAAAAGAATGGCCAGAAATCTGATGAAAATTTGTTCCCAGAGTGCTTGGTCTTGTGTATAGCAAAAGGCAAGGTCAGCAGAAGGAGAGGAGAAAGTATTTATTTCCCAATTTTATAGATGCAGAGTGGGACTAATGTAGTTTTTCCAAGGTCGGCCTGGAAGTCTGTGGAAGTATTTGAGAGAGACTTTATCTCTGGGGACTAATTCAGTGGCTTACCTGTAAGACCATCCTTCTTTTCTACACTAATGGTTGAACATCATAACCTATGTTTTCAGTGTCACACTAAGAAACACTGACCCAGTTAAGTGAAGAAAAAAAAAGGTGCCTTAGAATGATTGAAGCTGAGCATTATCTTTGTCTCTATCAAGGACAAAATGTAAATCTTCACTGAAGGTGTGAATTCATAGCAACAAACACGGTGAGAAAAGCATTCAGGAGATAAATGGAATTTATCTGACAGTGCAAGTTCAAACTAAAATCTAAAGTAATGCAGTGAACAATGTTTAACAACATTTCAGTGACTCCTGGTGCCTTTATAATCTGCCTGGTCTTTTGAAAATGTTTCCTTTATAAATGTTTATCCCAGCTGTCTAGTGAGATTAAGAGCTTTTCTCCTAGAGTGCCATGTTCACCAACAGTCCAGGGTTTATTTACATTGGCAGTTCCTCTAGCATCAAAGGTGTGGTCATTGCTCCAAGCTGTCCTCTTCAAGGGGTCATCCAATTGCTTCCCATGGGAGCAGACATGCCTTTTCATTTCAGGAGAGCTAAATCTTAATGCCCATGAAAGCAGACACTTGGTCAATGGTCAAAGTCTGTTGCCTTTTAGAGTTTGTTCACACATTGTACTTGAATCTTAATCTATGGAGTTGCATATTGCCTTGCATGAGGTGACTTATGCCTTTGGAGATGCCCTTACAGCATCCACAGCTACTGGCTGGCAGATGTGATACAATCTATAGGAAACCTGTGTCCACCCAGAAGGGCAGGTGGGTCCCAAGGAGGGTGCTTGACAATGCCTGAAACAGAATAAGGTGTTTGAGTAGCCTGGGGGGTGGGCATTTAAAGATCCTTTCGGATGTCACTGACTGCGCTGAATAGAAGTTTGATTCATTTATCTATACAGAACGCATAATGACACTGTGAGGAACCACAGTATGTCCTACCCGGTTTCCAGCTTCTTCTCCTGAGAAATGGGGCTCTTGTAGGTCATAGGCAAAACAGATTGAGGATTTTTGCCCAACATTGGACATTTTTCAGATTTGGCTGGACAGAATGTTGGATTGTCATGTCCAGACCATTCTTTTACCAAGAAAGGTTGGACCACAGAATCCTTGAAGTTTCTTCCAACCTGGTATTCCATGTTTCTATGATTCAGAATAAATTCTGGAATTTCCTTCTTATAAACTACTGTGGTGGGACTCCGAAGTGGGACTTAAACATAGAATTTCAGCATCAGCACAGGACACTGGAGTTCAGTAAATATCTCCATAATTCAGACTCAGCTTGTTGTCTATTATTCTCCCCTACTGTGGCTGGACAGCTATTATTCAAGAATAAAATACTGCACATCCAATTCTTATAAGCATTTGAAGATCATAGCATCATAAAATGTAAGAGATCTTTTAAAAATTATGTAGTTAGCCCCCTCTGCCATGGGCAGGTACATCTTTCACTAGATCATGTTGCTCAAAGCCCTGTCCAACCTGACTTTCAACACTTGCAGTAATGGGGCAGCACAACTTCTCTGGATAACCTGTTCCAGATTCTCACTGCTCTCAACATAAATTAATTCTTCTCTATATCCAGTCTAAGTCTACTGCCTTGATACAGCTGGGGATAAGAAGCTTTCTTGTCAGTGATATCTAGGAGTCAGGTCTCACTCTTGACTAGGTGGATCTTTTTCTGAAGTATGTCTTTGGTTCAGACACGAGTTAACGGGTTGAGTGCTAGACTTGCATCTTAAAATACTGTGCAGCGTCTGAAGTGGGGTTTTGGATTAGATTATTGCAGTTATCTTCTCCAGCTTTGATAGTTCTTCAAGGGTAGGATTGATGTTAATATACAGTTTTTTAGCATTGCAGTTTGAAAGCTGCCATATTAAATGTGAAATGAAATCATCAGTATTTTAATCATGTGCTTATGTGAAGACAGACGCTGTTAAATGTCAGGAAAGATGTTACCAAGGTGGACAGAAAGACTACCCATAAGCATCATGGGAAAAATTGAATTTTAGCTTCAAACAATGGTTTAAGGAAAAAAATAAAAGACTTTTATGACAGTGCCAACACCTTGGTAACTTGGAGCATAAATTGATTCATAACCTACAGAAGAAGGGAATTCACTGGGACGAGTTATCAGGTTGAAACTATTACAAGATGTTTTATTCTTCCCCCTAAACAGGTGATGCTGTTAACTGTCATTGTGGACCCAGGATTAGATGGATTGGAACAGGAGAATGAGTCTTCTGTCAAATATTCAAGATGGAGACATTTTCATTTGGCTTTGGACAGAAATAAGTCCTGTGACTGAGCAATTATTAAGTTGAAGGTTTACATTTTCTGTGTTATGAGTTATGAATTGACTGATGTCTTCAGAAATAAGCCACTGTTGCATTAATCGGTTCTACCTTGCCAATGGCATTTACAGGGTTAATGGTTTCTGAATACTCCACCTGGTAAATTACTGCTCCTACACTCAGCTCAAACTCAATTTCATTCCTTCAAGGTTTCAGTAATCGTATCACTAGGCAATAGCTGAGCTGAAGTTTCCTTTGAATCTGAAATTGTATAATTGAACTTTTGAACTGAAGTCCACCCATCACTTTCTAGCCACACTCCTTGGTGACAGAGATATTTTTCTTTAGTTTGATGGTAGCTGATTACTAAATCCTTGTTTTTTTCTTTACTTTTCGTGCATCACACTGTATATTTGTTTGTGATTTTTACCTCAGTCAAAAAAAATCTGTTATCATTGGTACTACTCCTTGCATTTATAACCCACCTTTCACTGCAGGCTTTTGAAGCACATCAGAGCATTAAACTCTATAAGAGGTCTATAATGAAGATAAACAATTTTAAGCTCTGGGGCAGAGACTGTAATTTTCCATATCTTACCAAAGCACAGTGGGATGCTGAGCTGGTTGGCCTCTAGGCGCTATTGTTATATAAGAAACAACAATTTGCCAATGTATTATAGATGAGGAAACTGAGGTACCAAGAGCCTTAACAAATCCTGAAGATTAAACACAGCACATGTATGGAGAAGAAACAGTATTTGACACTTGTAGGTGCACTTTCTCTGCCACAATAGTAGAGTGTATTAAGAAGGAACTCAAACATTGTACTACTTTTAAACATCTTTGCAGTAGTTTTGTATCTGCTATCTCATTTTCATTGTAGTTCATCAGTGTCATTTGTCTGTCATTAGGAAGATCAGATACCCTTGGAAATTTAATCTATTTGTAATAAATACATTGTTATTAAACCCCAGCTTTTGGTTTCCAGTCATGTTACATAAGTTACATACAGCTGCTGTACACAAGGAACAATTTTTTTTCTATCTAGAAGGCAATCAAGAGGTCTGCTTACAGATGTACATTCAGATCCCTAGGCAGAGAGAAGAGGGAATGTCCAGAGCTCAGCTTGGTCCATGCAATTAACTCACACAGGTCAATATCAGAGAAACGTCCTCATGCTGCTTTTTAAATAGATTTCATTCTTAAGGCAGAAAAAGATGCAGATCATTGGGATATTTGGGGTTAAGATCCAGGTACAGTTTCTGACTTGAGGGGCTCAATGCTAATAAATAATGTACCTTTTTGTTGGTTACAAAAACCTTTTGAGCTTATATTTCAAAGACTTTTCAAAAAAAACTCTTCAGCTATCCCATGGTTTCCTCGAATTTTCTCCTGAATTTTATACCTGATATAACACACAGATCACAGAAGGCAGCTGAAAAATGCTGGTGCCTTCAGTTGATGCTCAGGATAGGTTTTTAACATGGCCTGAGTACCATATGTCCAAAAACGGTTATTTTACAACACAGCAATTGCTAAAATGCCTCATCAATAAAATTTTTTTGCATGATTACACTGGCCAGGTGACTTTTGGAGTTAAGGAAGGCAATAGTTGCAGGACAGGTAGGTGACTGTGAAAGTAAAACCCTTATGTTTGTGATTGTGTTCACAGAGCTCTTAACTACAAATAGATAGTGATGGAACATCAGGGTGAAGGAAGCCACAGACTTCTTCAGAGGGAAAAAACATACTCTAAAGGGAGAAATTAATTAAAAACAAGTAGCAAAAAGTCTTGGCTCATTCACATGATTTTGCAAATTAAACTAGCAATGCTTGCCCTAGTTATTTAGATCTACAGCTATCTTGACTCAACTTCTTTAGATGATACAGTCATCTTAGACTATGTAGGACTCAATGAGAAGGGTGGGCTTTAACCAGCCTTCTCTGAGTTAGTCGTTGGTTTGATGACAATGGCTCAGACACAAGCAATTTCTTTTGCTTCTTCAAATTTACTTGAGCTAGATGGAAATGATGGAATTGCCTAAATGAAGAGGAACTTGGTGGATTTTCCAGTGATACCAACTTTGAAGTCATACAGGGACACTTATTTGCCTTTCTTCTGGTGATAAGAAATAAAACCCATGCAATCAAACAAGTCAATCTTCCCTCCCTGCCAAGGAATGCATCTGATCAGATTTTATTAGTCTTTTTAGGCCACTGACTAATTTTCAGATAGTATTTTCAAACATGGACATGGAATGGCCTATAAAGTCACATTGTAGGGATCTAACTTGGCTACTCAAGTCATTCAAGACTCTTGGGGCTTTCTTTATGGTCAGTGGAGAGAAACAGACTGCAGAGCATGACTGAATACATTCTCAGACTCTCCTTGGAGGAGGACATTCTAAGCTTTTGGTCTTTGTGCCATTTCTTTGTGTGCAGTACAATGAAAAAAAGTGTCTCATTTCACCTGGAGTCCTTACATCCTTTTCTGGAAGAAGGAGCAGCTAATTCCAATGATCCAGTGCAAATGATGAAATGCAGATACACTAACATTTAAATACTTGGATATGTAAGTAAACTGGGGTGTCTTAGTAAGAAATAGCCAGAAATAGTCCTGGTCATCTGCAGAAAATACAGCCTTTGGGAGATATCGCTCCATTGGAGCATCATTCTGACACTCCAAAAGGTTAAAAAAAATCTTCCTTTCCTTTCTCATTATTATTAAATAGCACACTTCCCTCCCTTGATCAGGGACTAGCCCTCTACATCTGACTCTATCACCTTTCCGACTTCTGTGCTATTGAAGGGCAGAATGGCAAGTTAACCATCTGTATTGGGAATTTTTCTTGCAATTCATTGTGTCCATATTCTGTTCTTTTATGAATATAAATGCCACAGAATATCTGGGTCAATGACGTCTAAAGTTCTTTTTCTCGCATCTTTAATTGACTAAACTTAAAACAGGCCCTTTTGTGAATTTCTTTAGGCTGTATTGACAGCAATTTCTTTTAAAGAAAATGTCAGAGAATCTTGCTTTCAGGAGTGAAATCATCCTATGTCTTATATGTTTCTCAAACCCTTTTACCAGAGTGGGGCTTGAGAGCCACTCACACTACTCAATGTTTGAATATTTGGATCTGTACTCCACTTGTTTCTCCTTTTCTGTATTTGTTAACTTTTGTAAGAAGGACAATTTTCTGCCCTCTCTCTGGTGCCATTTGAATTCATTTATAGACTGCTAGGATCTCACAGAGATTTACAATACTAATTAATTAACTTTCACATTTCCCTTGGGTTGTAGGTAAAGATTATTATCCCCATCTTACAGGGGTCACCAGTGCTCTCCTCTTATTCAACCTTGTGTAAATCAGCTGTACCTCCACTAAAATCAATAGTGTTATCCTGCAGTAGAATTGATATGAGTCAGAGGAATCCGGTCCAGAAAATATACAGCCTGAGCTTCACTGTGCTTAGATGTGTGACATTAAGAGATAAATAAGGGTGAGGGTTTCATGGGGGATGTCCTGCAGGTAGGGTCTACAGGAAGAGCCCATACGATTGGGCTCCTGGTGAACAGAGGCACACTCACAGTCACGCTCAGCAGCGATGCTCCGATCAGCCCTCTGTGTAGAGCTTGGCTATTTGCAAGTCCTCAGAAGGGGTCAGGAGCTGGGACAGGAGATCCACAAGCTGAGTGCAGAGAGACAGAAGCGAAACTGGCAGAGGGATTTTGCAGAAGTCTCGTCCTCTTCCAGGATTTCAGTGCTATGCGTGCAGATGAGATCTGAGTGTGATCAGCCGGTGCCTACCCACACTGATGGTGTGATTCACAGCCAGTGCAAATACAGCTTTGAGAACAGATGCCATCCTTCCAATTCATAACAGAGTACTTTGGCAGGCTCTGTCCTGGGGTGAGAAGCACCTTCTCTATGCCTGCAAGAAACAAGAGTGTTGGCGAGGCATGTTTCTAAAGGCTTTGTTAGTTCAGGAACAGACTGGTCAGTACATTTCAGGTCTAAGCCCAAAATAACTTCTTCAAGGTCAGACAGTAGAACAAGAAATAAATACCAGCTCCCATCTGTCTGCTTGTACTTTTGGATTCCTTCCCTAACTAAGCCTTTCATTTAATGCACTTGGTCTTGAACTGCGCATGGTGGTGGTTTGTTTCTATCAATCCATAGCAGCTGTATTTACGGTGGCTCCACAGGCACCTCTTGATCTGTCTCTCCCGGTGGAATACTGTCTATCAGCCCTTTTTATAAGCTTCTTGATTTAGAATATGTATTGTGAACTTTGGGAGCACTCTCTGCACAATGATGTGTTTATGGTGCTCATGTCATCCCTAGTTCAGTGTTTATTAGCCCAAGTCTCTCTGTCACTGTGTTACTTTGGAATAATATAGATCTTTCTCTTCTGCATCCTTTAGATTTTCTAGCCATGCAGAAAACACACCAGCTCTCCAAGTTTTAACAATTGTCTCACTAAGAAATTTTGCACTTTTCTTCACTAAATCTGGCAAGCAAACTAAAGCAATTCCTTCAATTTACATGCTGGACGTGCATCTGGATACTTTATCTACTCCTTCTATTAAATTACTGTTGCTTTTGCCAGATTATATTGGTGCTATCTCTGACTGCTTGAAAGATAAGACTGGCAAATAAGATTAAAAACAAACACAATTATTTTTAAAAGCCTTTTGTGCATACATAGCTTTGAAATATTGGTACAATTAGGCCCTCTTTTTCCTCAAAGAATTCCATCTAGGGCATATTATCTTTATTGTTTGAACTTTATTGAAGGCCCTTCTTCCATTGGTGGTCTCATGATGCAAGGTGCTGTACGAAGAAAGGAGAAAATACATGCCTTGAATAGATAGGGAATATGTTTTAATCCCTATTTTACAGACAGGAAATTGAAGTATGAATGTGCCCTAGATTGCCAGGCAGACCCGAGGCAAGATAGGAATTAATTGTGTTATTCTGAATCCCAGTATGGTACCTCAAACCATTTGACCAGTTTCCCTCTGAAAAATGATGTTTTTGAAGTCCCCAAAGCCTTTTTGGCTAGTCCAGCAGTCACAGGACACTGCCTGCAGTAGGGAACTGGAGATAAGGCCTTTTGTGGGCATTGTGCATGCTACGTCCTTGCAGCTGGCATCGCAGACGCTGCCGTTTGTTTTATTGACATAAGTAATCTGAAGGCATGGAGGACCTGAGCAAACTGCCCTCCTGAAAGAGAAAGGTGGAAAATCAAACTAGCAAAATCAGGAGAGGATCTAGGAATACTTTCTATTGCTGTCTCCCTATCAATGCAGTTTCCTCACTGTTTCCCCTTTGGCCTCTGTCAGCTGTCCCTGTCACTGAGTGTGGCAGTGTGCTCTCCTCCCCGGCCTGAAGCAGTAGCCACCAGTAGTGGTGGTGATGGCTGCATCTGGTTTAAGTTGGACTGCAGAGAGACAGATAACAACACAATAGATAAGGGATATAAATCTTTTCAACAGTTGAGGGCTAACTTGAGCATGTGCCAACTGAAAAATGGCTAGTATGCAAATATAAGTAAATCATCTTACACCATAAATAGTGGACAGCCTGGGGACTGATGAGGTCTCCTGCACAGCAGTGGGCTGCATGCCAGGATCTTCCCTTGAGCAGGGACACTTCTCAAGGTTACTTCTCTAGCTTTAGAGAATCCTTATCGCATCAGATACTTGGCAAGTGAGTTGAGAATAAGCATGCTGAAACTTTGAAATCTTATGTAAGTGATATAAAGGATTGAATGTATAGTCCTTTAGATATAAACTGTTGACCAATTCTGAGACTAAGTCTGGATCCAGTCACACTTAACTGCTCTCTGAGGTGTTTAGAAAGCAAGAGGTTCCTTCTGAACTTCATGACTCAATGGGAAGATCTCCCTGAAAATTTTGTGTGATGTTGTCCTCTATGCAGTAAATATCAAATGAACCTTGCCATCAAATCTTGTTAAACCATTGTCACATTTATTATCACACTTTGTTAAATTGCTGGTTTATATCAATAACCATGTTGCTACTTCTGTGTTACGAGCAAAGCATGTCACTCTATCCGTGACCCTGTGCCACCTGCAGCCCCAGTGGTTTCCTCTACAAGTAGTGATGGACTGTTGCAGCCTCATCAATGATTCACTGTGTGAGAAATTGCCTCTCAGCTGAGCCCGACTGGATCTTGCTGTGCAAAGACACTGCTAACCTTGCAATGTAGGAGATTTGTGTCATCGGTTAGAATGTGACAGTTCACAAGCCCTTTGAGGTGAAGGTTGTTTTCGTCTAAGATACCACCACAAACTGCAGCAGCAGTGTGTTAGGAACATGGTTTAGTGGTGTGCTTGGTAGTGTTAGGTTAGTAGCTGGACTTGATGATCTTCAAAGTCTTTTCCACCAAAATGATTCTATGATTCTGTGATGTTGTCAGACATGAGCGCTGTTCTGCTGGTGCAGCTCTAACAGTACTGGCAGGTTATATATGGCCCCCTACTCCTTATTAACAGCAAGATTTAGTGCAGGTCATTGCCCAATCCCACAGCGAAGAACCAGAGTGCAGGCTGAGTAGCCTCAGAGAGGTTGGTAAGAGCTGGAGGAGAGGTTACAGATTCCACAGTAGTTTTTAATACAGAGTTCTCTGATACACATTTGCTTATGGAAACATCATGTGCCCACTGGGCTCAGCAACAGTGTCTGCTAGCCAGATCCTGGTTTTGGCTATTCTATTTTCCCTACCTGCATATCAGTCACAGTTTGAACTCTTTTATCCCATCATGTTCTTTTCTCCTTTATCACACCTGTGCTCCAGCACTAAAAGAACAGTCAGGCTGCAAATTCCATATAATATTGGGTTAACATGAAATCAGAAATCAGTTGTGTGAAATTTCGCTCAGTTTTGGTTTTTTTTTTTCATGTTATTTTCTCCCTGATCTCCTTGTAGCTCATCCCTTCAGCAAATGTCTTTCTCATTGCCTGTCCACACATTCTGTGGGTTTCCTTTCAATTTTTCCTTCTTGCTTCCTTGTAGAGAGGTACATCTAACAGTCCTTGACCCACTGTTGCTTTGTGACCCTCTACTCCTGTACTGCTATAAATATCTCTGACAGAAATCTCACTTCTTTTTTATTATTTCCTAATTAACATTCTTAGTCTCTTTACTCATCACTTCTTTTCTGATCCCTTTTCAGAAGTCTGCTGTATCTGTTGCCTTAATCTGTCATTGTTTCTTGTTCTAGTTTCTTCTGTTCTTAGTATTTCTGCTTACAGTTCTCTCCGTCCAAAGAGAAACTAAGTTCAGGAAAGCCTGAGGGAGGAACGGCAGCATGGGTGCAAGAAGGATCATGCTGAAATGTGCCATTTCATAGAATCACAGAATCATTTGAATGGGAAAAGGCTGTTCCCAAGGTATCAGGAGCAATGCAGGCACCTGCTCTTCAGGGACAGTGGCTCTAGTGCTTCTGTGAGAAAATCTGAATCTCTAGGATACACAGAGTATCCCAAATCTTTTCAGGTTGGTTAAAGGTTAGTCATTGTATCTTTCCCACTGACCCTCTCTTTATAAAGTTAACTTTCCGTTATCTGCATCTCTCTCACTTGCTGCCACTTATGCATGCCAACAGAGCTACTTTCCTGTACCGTGAAAATCTCAGGCAAATCAATTCTCCAAATTCAAATGATTAAATGATGACTCTTCTAAGCAAGCCAAAGAGTTTTTGGACAGTGCCCAGCACCCTGGAGTCTTACTCTGTCATTTTGGCTCACATATAGTAGATCTCTGACTCATTTTTTCTAACTTTTAAGTATCTAAAAACTGTCCAGTTAAGTATGACCTAGTCATCCTAGGCTTCCTTCATAGCCAAAAGAGAAAGATAAAGCAAGCCCTTTTATCTGCTTTAAAAACTCATTTCCTCTTGGGATAAATTATCTAGGTTCTCCCCCCCACCAACACCCCCCCCCAGCCTTATTTTTTTTTCCCTATTGAAGGATATGGGTTTTTTGACTTCTTGGACAATTATCTCAAATGTAAAATTTTCAAAGTGTTTAATGTGCAAAGTACCAAGGTAGATCAGGATCTAGGATAGCAACAATAACAACAGAGATTATGATATTTGTAACAATTGGAATACATCTTTTGAAACTAGAAAGAAAATTCCTCAACAAAAATAATATAAATTATTTTAAAAAAAACCAAAACCGAACACACAAACAATACCCACTCACTCCTCCAAATGTGGAGCAGAACCAATGAGGAACTCCAGTGAGATGTTTCAGTGCACGCTCCCATTTAGTGTAAATGGTGGTGGTTTACTAGTGCTCTGCTCAACAGAATCCCTCTGAGTGACAAAAGGTGCTGTTTTAGGTAAATCATTCAGCTGATGAGGCTGCTAGGTGCATTATTAACAGCATATTTGGTGTGGTTCATGAAAAGCTAGCATCATATTATGGACTGAAAGATAGTAGAACTGTTATGTAGTTTAAATTTTTTATGATACTTACAAAATATGGCAAAATTGAGAGGTTTTGCAGTACATATTAAGCTGTCTGATTAAAAGAATGGCATTGCTAAAGCCATAGTTAAATTAGCTTCTACTTTGAAAAAAACCAAGGAAAACCAAGAAGATTTGGAGCAAGTCAGGCTCCTAACAAGGTGCTTCTAATATCACCCTGCCCAAGTGCTTGCATATTCACCCAGTGACAGCAAGGAAAGGCCCATTTCCAGTAGAAAGTGCTGTCCATCAGTTGTGCATGTTTATTAGCAAAACGTAAGCCTTGTAGACCAAATTCCTGTTAGACAACATTGTCTGGAAATAAAGAGCAGAAGGAAGAGAGTGGAAACAATGAATCTTGCACTAAGATGAAAATTTGAAGGTAGATATGAGCAGAGACAAAGGCACAACTTAGAAGGAACCTTCATTTCTTTGCATAACGTTCCACTTTCTGAGAATGAATAATAACTACATCTATACTAGTTTTCCCAAAAATGCCAAAGCCGTGAGACTAGCTGTTTTCTGAGATCCACTGGCAAAGTTTGGACACATCCACACTGTTCCCGGCCTTTGGAAACACTCTCAGAACAGGAAGTCTGGCTGTACAGAGTCCCAGTTATTTGAGGTGCAGTAACAGTTGGGCATCTCACAAACAATTTAACCACACAGAAAGCCCTACTGTAGCTCTCGTGAACAGCTGAGTTGCAAGGGGTAGCAAAAGTGATCTCACTCAAATGCTTGCTTTTTGCTGGAAAGGCAAATCCAAGCAGACAGGAGTGTCTTCCTTGAAGAATTAAATTCAAATATATATAAAGCTGGATGATCAGTGAGGCCCATTCTGAAAAGTATTGGTTTGGAATGGATTTCTCATTACCAAACCAGGGACCAGCTTAGTGGAAATAGGCTCTGTTTCAGACAACGAGAAGCTATCACAGAATCATAGAATGGTAGGAGTTGGAAGAGATCTCTAGAGATCATCCAGTCCAACTGTCTAGTAAAGCAGGTGCAGATCAATCAAGTCACACAGGAACTGGCTTGGGCAGATTTTGAAAACTTCCAGAGAAGGAGACTCCTCGTCATCCCTGGGCAGCCTGTGCCAGGGCTCCCTCACCTGAACAATAAAAAAGTTTTTCCTTGTGTTTAAGTGGAATTTTTTGTGTTCCAGCTTATGTCCATTACCACTAGTCCTGTTGCTGGACACTGCATCCTCCTGACATCCACTTTTTAGGTACTTGTAAGTGTTGATGAGGTCCTCCCTTAGTCTTCTCTTTTCTAGACTAAACAGCCCCAGGTCCTACATCTTTTCCTCATAAGAAAGTTCTATCACTTCTAGGCCTTTTTTTTTTTTTTTTTTTCAAATTTTATGTGTGTGTATGTCTAAAGGGGCAAAGAGGGATCAAGAAAAGAAAACAGAGAAGAGACAGAGTCACTCTAGGAAATGCTGTCACCTAGGGAAAAGAAAAGACCTAGGGGAAAAAAAAAAAGAGGAAAAATTGGTGTTATGGGCAGAGTTAAGAAAAGTGTTTGCATCTATGAGCAACAGAGTTGGTCAAGGAAATGGTATGTTGTGTGTTAGCTTTGGAAAAAAACAACCCAAACCAACCAAAAATATGAATGCATAAATGGTATGTGATTCACGATCATTTTTCTTCTCAAGGAATCAGTCCATGTACCCTGAAATGTGAACTGCTTGGATATAAAACAATATTCCCCATTCTCTTGATGCAAAACCTCGACAGAATCTGGTTCCTTCTGTTCCTGGCATAATCAAAAGCAGAACTGAATGAAATGGTGTGACAACAGATAATTAATGATTTCCCAGGTCTTTGCAATTTTTTTTCCCTGACTTAGAGAACAAATCACCTTAAATTCACCTCTTGCATCATGCTCACAGAAAACATGACTTGCACTCCCTAAACACTCCCCAGAGTTTTATGTTCATGGAGAAACAGTTTCTGTCTTTACAACAAATATTCCAACTGGTCCAAGAGCTGAATATTTTGCAAAGTTTGTCAGTGGAGACATGAACTGGAGGAGAAGAGAGGAGATGCACAGCTGTGTGCTTTACACGACATGAACACATGCCTAGCAGGCCAGGGCTGTTTAAAGTTAATTTCATGTCTTTGTTATTTTGCCTGATGCCAATAAATTTGTACCTTTCTGTAAATGCAGCTGACAGATCATAAGCAGAGCTGTTGGCCTGGAGAGATGAACATATAGAAATCTCAGAGGCTGCTTCCAACTCTACCACCCAACAGTCTTGGTTTACTCTGATTATTGCTCTTCTACCAGATTCCCAGCATTTTGAGAAGCGATATCTCAATTAACTACTTTATGATGCCTTTTTCACACTGTTGCATACTTCCATACTTGTACTGGGTTTGCATGGCAAGGTTTTGGTGGTTGTGGGGCTACAAGGGTGGCTTCTGTGAGAAGCTACTAGAAGCTTCCCCTATGTCAAATACAGACAATGCCAGCCAGCAACAAGATGGACTCACTGTTGGCCAAGGCCCAGCCCATCAGTGATGGTGGTAGTGACTCTGGAATAAAATATCTAAGAAATGGGGAAAAAACCCCTGCACAGCAGCAATCACAGCTGGAGAGAGGAGTGAGAATGTGAGACTCTGGAATAAAATATCTAAGAAATGGGGAAAAAACCCCTGCACAGCAGCAATCACAGCTGGAGAGAGGAGTGAGAATGTGAGACTCTGGAATAAAATATCTAAGAAATGGGGAAAAAACCCCTGCACAGCAGCAATCACAGCTGGAGAGAGGAGTGAGAATGTGAGACTCTGGAATAAAATATCTAAGAAATGGGGAAAAAACCCCTGCACAGCAGCAATCACAGCTGGAGAGAGGAGTGAGAATGTGAGACTCTGGAATAAAATATCTAAGAAATGGGGAAAAAACCCCTGCACAGCAGCAATCACAGCTGGAGAGAGGAGTGAGAATGTGAGAAACAATTCTGCAGATTCCAAGGTCAATGAAGGGGGTGCTCCAGGCCTGGAGCAGAAATTCCCCTGCAACCCATGGTGCAGCCCACGGTGAGGCTCTGTCCCTGCAGCCATGGAGGCCACAGGGGAGCAGAGATCCACCTGCAGCATGGGGACAGCCCCACACCGGAGTGGGTGGATGCCTGAAGGAGGCTGTGACTCTGTGGGAAGCCTGCACTGGAGCAGCTTTACTGAAACAACCTGTGAACCCTTAGGGGATCTGTGCTGGAACAGTCTTCCTGACAGAGTGCAGCCTGTGGAAGGGACTCACACTGGAGTGGTTTGTGAAGAACTGTAGCCCGTGGAAATGATCCATGTTGAAGAAGTGAGCAGAAGACTGTCTCCTGTGAGAGAGACTCCACACCAGAGCAGACGACAAGTCTGAGGAGTCCTTCCTTTGAGGAAGGAACAGCAAAGACCATCTGTGATGAACTGACCACAATCCCCATTTGCTGCCCCACTGCACCACTGTGCAGAGAGGAGATAATCAGGATTGAAATTGAGTCTGGAAAGAGGGGAGGAGTGGAGTGAAGTTGGTTTTGTTATTTCGTTTTATTTCTCATTATCCCAGTTTTGATTGGTAATAAACTATTTTCCCCAAGTTGTGTGTGTTTTGCCTGTGGCAGCACCGATGAGCGATCTCCATGCCCTTATTTCGACCTGTGAGCTTTCTGTTATATTTTGTCTCCCCTGTCCAACTGAGGATGGGAGTGATAGAGTAGCTTTGCTGGGCACCTGATGTTCAGCCAGAGTCAAGTCATCACAACAGTGAGTTCAGTATGGGTCAAAAATGCTATGTTTACTCATTTTAACCTAATTTTCACATATGTAAATGAGTACACTTGGGAGAAACTTGAATGGTGGGAAATTAAGCCTGAGCACTGCATATCGTAAAGCAGATTTAGTAATAATCATAAAAGAAAAATTGATCCACTTTTGTTGCAAGATTTAGTGTTTTATGTATGCGCAGAGATACAAGGATATAAAATGTTGAGCATTATTGTTATTTAACAATGAATTCCAACAGGTTTAATAAAACATTTGCTTGTTAGTTTATGACAAAATTGCTTTTAATAATGTGCAGTGAAAAGCCTTGCATTTCAGGTGATATAGTGTATATACGGTGTTTTAGTATTGTTACATGTGGAAAACTTGACACACGCTTGTCTTTAAAATCACATCACAGGTTTCCAATCCGGCCTCTGTTCTCAGTGAGGACAAATGTCTCTATCAAGTTTGAAGAAATCATGAGAGAAGAACTCAGAAGATACAGACAGAGGAAGCTCCTAATGAGCTGCGTAAGGTGAACTGGCTGGGCACAGTATTTTCTGCCTTTACTTTCTGTGAGCACAAGTGTATAAGGAAATATGTTCACTTTTATCTACATTCAGTACGTAATAAAAAAGAAATTGTTTTTGAGTTACCTGAATGAAAAATGCATCTTTCACTATTAAAAGACAGACATATTTTCCTACTGTACTGTAACTCAAACACAATTCATCTACCTGCCTGCCCCTTAGTATTTCACCGGTATGCTAGGTCGAAGCAGTGAGAAAATGGAGCCCTATAGGAATGTTTTTTAAAAAGTTATGAAGGATAAAAATAGAGGTCCACAGAGTATTAGCTTTATGGTTGAGGCATTGGTGTGAGAACTGGGAAATTTTTCTTCAGTTCTGAGCTCTTCCACCTCAGGCAAGTGAATTAGTCTCTCTTTGCCCCAGTTCCCCATCCTTAGGATCCTTCTTTGCACACTCTATGGATATCTTTTCTGTTTAGGCTGAGGCCTAAATTTGTATATTCAGGAGTTATAGCTGTTATACTTTAATATACCTAGATGCTACTTGAATATATCTGGAATTGTTAGTAATAGTGATAATAATACGAAAGGAGGAATTCTACTGCAAATATTCATTCAGGGCTGCTACTCATGCTGTTCTTTCTTTGTCAGAGAAATCTCTCACTTGAAGGTAACTGGGAATTCATGGTACCCTCCATGTCAAGGAAGTTTACTGCAAGCTTCTGAAGTGCAAGATTTAAGACAATTTAAACCAGATGCAAGTAGTTTTTGCTGACTTGTGCTTTTGCGGGCACCACGAGCCTTGCAGCTCTTTAAAGATTGCAGTAGGATCAGATATGCACTGCAATGAGCTCCGTACCTGCTTAAAAGGACTTAAAATGCCAAGATCTTTCTGACAGATCTATTCTGGGAAGGATTCCGAGATTGGGTAGCATGGCTTTTGGGATATATTTTTCCTCTGACTCCCTAAGAACAAAGATGACCAAGGAGAAAGGTTACATTCTATGTGCAGAATTCCCATCAGCTTCATCAAGGGCCACAGGTTCCACCTCAAGAGTTTGATGCTGTAAGATGATTTGACGTTACAATGGAAATAACACTTCTGGGGGAAAAAAAAATCATCAAATAAGGTTTAATCTTATAACAGCTCTCTGTAGTTTTGGGACAAAAAAATAACTTCTTAAATTTTCCATGCCTCATTTTCCTTAATAAAAAATAAATCAAAGTATGAGCAATTTGTTGAATAATAGAAAAAATATTCTAATGTTCTTTAATAAAACACAAATCCGGTCCTGAAGTGAATTGAGAGGATTCCTTTGACTTCAGTGATATTGGACTTAATTATAAGAAAATTTGTCAAATGTCTAAAAGGTGCATATGTCTTATTGTTAAAAGTTAAGCTATAGGAAAAAGATCCTATATGAGCCCTATATTTGTTTACTGTAAGACCTGAATGTTTACTTCTGAATAACAATACAAAAGGTGTTCCATCTTTTAAAGAATTTCTACTACATCACCTTTGTCAAAGCAGCCACAAGTTATCTGCCCATGTTGCTCATGTTCATTCTTATCCAATCTGTGGTCTTTTTGTTAGCACAGGTACTTCTAAACTCATTTGAAATTGGCCCTTCATGCCACTCCTTATCCTCTACTTGATGAATTTTCAAGCATATCTATGCTTTTTCCTGTTACCTTCCCTATGGTAATGGAAGCTCCACAGAAATATAGCCAAAATGATCACGCCACCCGCTTTCAAAGTCCTCTTTAAAAATGTGTTTTTTGTGGTGCTCTCAAAAAAGGGGATGATGATTCCTGTTTGTAATGACTGACTTCTGCCTCATCATTTCCTTGTGTCTTTCCATCTGAATGCACTCATCTACTGTCTCCTATTTCATATTCTGATTATAACCTCTTTAACATAGGAACTATTGATTTCTCACTTCTTTTACATTATCTGATGCAATTTTCTTCTTGTCTGTAACTAAAACTCAAGTATTGTGGAAAGAAATACAATTGTTAAGATAGTTTCAACTTAAAAATAAAAGCATGGTTAGGTAGGTATCTATTCTGAGTGTATTTCAACTTTGTCTTAGGATCAAGCAGGCTATTATTACATGTGAATTTACTGTGAAGAGACTGAAAAAGCCTCTAAAAACCTTTTATTTAGACGACTTATAGTCTGATAGAAATTTCCAAGTAATTCAAGTGGCCTTGCAAGTCTTGGATTGAGTCATTAACATTTCTAATTTAGTTGACATTACTTCTGTGTTTTCTCTCTAGGATTTCTCTAATTCCATTCTTTAACTGGTTATTTGGAGGTCTTTTATTTGATTTTTTCCAATCCCATCAGCTGTTTTACCTCCAGCTGATGGTCTGGAAGAGTGCAGGTCTCCCATAGGTCTTAGTCTTAGCTAAAGTACCTCATGTATCACTGTGTGTGCCACCAATTGTGCCTTGCACTCAGTGGATCTGTTAATAACTTGTGGTTGCAGCCATGTTCATGCAGTCTTATGAATCATCAGTCTATGTGTCCTGCTGTCAGTCTGAACTTCATAGTACAAGGTAAAGTCGTAAAAATCTTGCTTTTATAATTTTCAGTGTTCAAAAAGCTTTGGACAATGCTTTTAGACTTGTAGTTTAACTTTTTGGTTGCTATCAAGGAATCAGAAATTGGACTCGATCGTGTGGGTCCCAACTCAGGATATATTCCATGATTTTATGATATTTGTTTACTAGCTGAGATATCTGCTCTCACCATTTCTGTTCTCTAAGGAGAAAAGCTACTGGCCAGGCATTGTGTTACACCTTTCCACATGTGCTCTTGGTGTCAGCATCAAGGATCCATCCACTCATGATGTATGTTTGACTACCTACAAATGCTTTACATTTTCTGCATTCCTTTAGACTCCAATTTTCAAAAAATCACATCCTCCTAACCGTGTTGTGTGAGAGGCTTCCTTCTGAGCAGCTGTGATGGGCTCTTAGATGACTGTCATAAGCCACCGCTTGCGAAAACTGCCATCAGAGTACTTAAGAAATTTTCGTAATTTTCCATATGAGAATTGTGCCTCTCATCTCAAAAACATTTGTATGCTTTTCCTTATATCTTCAAAACCAGGAGGTTTATTTTCTTTGAAATACTTAGTCAAGGGACATTGTCTCCTAAACATAAGAACTTCAGTACTTTTCTGCACCCTTCTTTTTTTTGTGTTAGCCTGGCATCATCTGCCTCTGCAAGCAGATCTCACTGTACAGTGAGCTACTTCCTCACCTGCCTGTCTCATTGCTTACAGAGTGGTCCATGATAGCGGGAGTGGAAAGCAGGACATGGGTAATATTTTTAATAATGCACCTGAAGCAGTTATTTCCATAAATTTTGTAATTCAGTAAACAGTGGAGGTGAAATAGAACCCAAATTTCTTCAAAAGTTGGTTTCCTGCTCATTTTTCATATTACTTCTAATAATAGCTGGTATTATTATAACACCTATGATTGACTGGGCCACTAACTAACCTCTCAGAAACCAGATGGGATTATGTTCTGTTTTATTTATAAGAAACTCATGGTAAAAATATAAGCAACTGAACCAAGACCTCACGGGAAATAAAAGACATAGCTAACACAATTGTTGAAACCACCTTTTAAAATTTCTGTATTAAGGTCTATTTTTCATTCCTTTCTCAATAGCTGGTTCTTGGTTCTTGGTCAGCAGTACTTAAGGATTTGACCTGTGATAGGTGGAGTTTGAGAGATTATTTAAAAATTAACTTTCAGCCTAATTTGCTCTTTTTCAATTTCAAATGTATTTGATCCATTAATCTTATTGGATGAGCAGGCAACTAGACACACTGTATTTAAGGAAACGGAAGAGTACAGTTTGTACATAGCTTGCATACTTGATAACTTTGAAAAAAGGAATGTTAGAAGGAAGGGAGGGAAAGCTTGGGATTTTATGCTTCTTAGCATGGAGTGTGTGATCTAAGCAACTGCCTCATGGTGTCCCTCTGAGAGAACTAGCAAAGTTCAACTATTTATAGTCTGAAATAAAACACACCTTTACTAACTGTCACTTACAGTAAATGGACTTTCATAAACACAGGGATATGAAAGAAGATCCATTTTGAAACGCTTTTACTTATTATATTCAACATAATAAATAACCTTTTAGAGATCTATGTGCCTTTCATTTCCATTATTAACAGGTATAAATCTCAGGGCTAAACTTTCTTCTTGTCTTTGCTTGCTTTTATTGTAATTTTCAAAATAATGGGATGTCAGCTACTAAAGCAACATAAAATGTCCCATGAATGACCCTCAAAACACTTTTGTGTTTTGTGAATTTCTGTAATTCTCCTTTGCCAGGCCAGAACTTGGTAAGACACCTGAAAAAACCGAAGGGTGAATCTTTAATTGTCTGGGCTTAATTCTCCCCTGCTGAGTCCTTTGATAATTTACAGCCTTCCGAAGGGATGCCAAGATGGGTGTGAAAAGGTGACATTTGGTTTAATCATCTTTTTGATCCAATTTGGTTTAATTTTATCTGGCTGCAGATGCACAGACAGGGTGCATGACAACAGAGAATCAGAACCGTAAGCATTTTTTTTCTTTTAATTCAGCCTAGTCACAGAATTATCACATTTGGGAAGAAAAATAAAAGGTGTGGGAGGTTGTTTACATACTAGACGTTTGGCAGCACCATGGAGGAAAACATGGTGACTGATTGAACTCAGCATTAGCTTGAAAGAAGACCTGGGGATCAGACTGCATTAGAGCAGTATAATTGAAAGCTTACTGGAGGGGAGATGTGGCTGGGAGCAGTTCAGCCCTGGCTGGGTCCACACTGCAAACATTAGACAGTATGACCTTTTGTTACTGGTCTGCCTGACAATTTATGGCACTGAAATCAAAATGAGGTGCAGGAAGAGACAGTAGAGCAGCTTTTAAACTGACTGGGCTAGAAAAGATGCTTGGATTGCAGAAAGAATAGTACATTGACACAAAATTCTGTGGATTTGAACAGGAGGAGGTGACAGGTACAGGAGTCTGTGTAACCTGTACTGGAATGAGTATGTGCATGATCAGTTTTGAGATATGATCATTTTGAGGAAAGGGACAATATTTCAGTGAGCTTTGGTCCCTCTGGCACCTAATTCAATCTGAAATTGCCTTTTAGATACACTTTTTGCCTGAGAGTTGAAATTTCCAATTCATCTTATTTAGTTTATGTAAATTACGAACATTAGCTTTAAGACACATCCATTGATGTTTATGCGAGTGCCAAGGTTTTTCTCTCATAAACCAGCCAAAAATGTCGTATATAAATTCTGTGCTGCAGACTGGCTATTGCAATTGCACGGTCAAAATCATTCTTGGAGGTAATAGCTAACACAATAGCCAAAGACCTTTTTCTGTTCTGGTTTTTGGTTTTGTGTGTTTTTTTTTTTTTACCTTAACAATTATAACACTTAATAGAAGAAGTCAATGTGTTCCTACCACTGCAGAAAATGGATTACTGAAAAAATTCACAGCTTTGGTGTGTTTTGGGACTCGAGTTTAGAAGCATGAGCTGCTGTAGTTCTTCTTTGAGATTTTTTTTTTTTAAATAAAACCCTGCAAACTCCTACAACAGCATGTAATTGTAAAATAGAGTCTGATCCTACAGAGTGTCTCAGATGGAATTCATTTCATCTGAGTTTAGCTGTCCAATGAGTCATCTACAGTCAACAGAAATATGGGTGGGTGGTTCATTTCATAAGATAAGTGTCTAGGATAAACAGGATGGCTTAGACTCTGGAGGTGCTCTGAGGTATGTCGAACCTGCACAGGTTTGTCTCCAGGGGAAGATGGAGGATGGAGGGGGAAATTCCCAAATTTTAGTGAGGATATGGCTGTGGCCCTGGGACTGTGGAGCACTTGTGGGTCCTGTGATTTAGGTACAGCTGCGGTCTCTTCATTATCTATAGATGGAACACAAACATGATCCTTTGAAAGATGAAATGTCTGAATGCTGAAGCTGGCTGTGATGCACAGGTTTTGCTGCTGGATATAAATGATGATTCCTTCCGATTCCTTCCCCACTCTTTGTGGTTCTTACCTTGCAGTTTATTGCATATTTCTAGTCCAGCGCAGAGAAGCTCCATGTGAAGTGGTATGGAGTTTTTCACAGGAATGACAATGTTTGCTTAGCCTCCTCCTATAACAATGGGAGCATGTGTATATTTATGTCTGGCCATTCTGTGTGCTGTATGGGCTGTATATATGTGTGAGGTGTAGTGTACCGTTGGCAAACAGAGGACAGAGTTATTGGGTAGTGATTTGACTAGCTCCAAGCATACCTTCAGAGAGAGAGAAATATGAAAGCTTTACAAGCCTGCATATGAAGCTGAGGAATTTCTAGGGTTAAGCATGGGAAAGTCAAAAGTATCCTCTTAGAGGGGGCCAAATATCTACAGCTTTGACAGCATGCTCAGGGGACACTAAATAAAGGAAAATGAATGGTAAAGAGCTTTAGGTAAGCCTGTAGGGAAATGTGTGTTCTCTAGCCTTACTTTTAGTATTCCTTTATTTCCCTCCTCCCATTAGTAGCACTGTCCTTCATAGCTGCTGCATTGTAATTTGACAACCCCAGAGCATCTGGAGATTAAGCTGGCTGTTGGATTGTGAAGTAGATTGCCAGAGCTCTGGTAATAAAACTGTATTAACCTCCTACCTGTGTGTTGTGCCTGGATTTACTACTACAAGACAATACACCTATCAGGCTATTAAGGCCTTCTTTGGTCCTATTTCATGGCAGCATAGACAAAACAAGATTTACCTGTACCTCAGCCTACTCCGTCCTCATTGTTTCTCCTGATGAAAGCAAAAAGGCTTCAGCTTTTTCTTTGCAAAAGAGAAGGTCTCAGCATGCCTCCAGCTGTAGCTCTGAGAGTTCCTTCAAACTGCCGTAAGGCCTTTCACAACATATGTTTGGAAAAAAATTAAATAACCCCAGGAGATGTTTTTTTCTTTCTCCTTCAAGTAGGCACACGGCTAAGCTTGCTTTGTGTCAATGACATTGCAAAGCAGTTTGTACTTCATAAAACTAATAGTTAATGCAGATGCTAGTAGTAGGAGACTGCTTTTGCAAACATGGCTTTCAAGCAAATGCATCCTGCTGAACATAGGCTTTAAAAATAGAGTGCTTGGATGGCCAACTGTCTGTCAAAACTCTCTCTGCATGCTGTAATAAACTCATTCTCTTTGGTAACAGTCCAGGGAAGTTAAAGTTGTGCTCTGCACCTGTACCTGGCCTGAGATGCATTGGGACAGTTTCTTAAAAGAAGTATTTTTCTCTAAGTCTCAAACTGTGTTAGAAGAAGAGCTCTTAAAATCCTTATGAAATTGAAAAAGGTGGCATAGCTTTTTCTGAAGGGATTAGAGCTGTAGCTTTACACAGTCTTCTTGCAATTTTATTTTTAGCTTCGGTCATGGCCCACTGGTCTGATTGTGCTTGAATGTCCCAGTCAGTAAACAGGATGCTTGCAAAATTCGGCATGAGAGTGCAAGCTGGCTTTTTTTTTTTTTTTTTTTTTTCCAGGAGGCCTTACTTTCAAAGGCTTGCCTGGACTGCATTGATATGGGCCCTCCCTGTTATTCAGCTCTGGGGGAAAAAAAAAGTGCTGAGGAATGTTTGCTTTTGTTTCAGCATGAAGAACTGTTTCATACAGATTTAGCAGCAGTCCAAAGTAGTTGCTTTACATAGTACACAAATGAAACCTAGCCACCTTTTATTTCCAGCTTCGTTACAGGCTACTTTAGACACCAATTAAAAGTTATCTTTGAATGCACACCTATAGTTGTCAAAACATATCCATAATTATCAACCAAAATCCTCAGTGAGTCTGAAGGACTAAGTAGGTGACTAAGGATAGGGGAGGTCAAAAGCCTAGGAGAAGAGAACTGAGTAGATACTAAGGAAATCTAACATGAACCCACTGAAATACAGGAATGGTTTTAGGTTTTCACTTGCTCTCTCCTTACATGGGCAAGTGGGGAGCAGAAACAGGTAGTATAACCCCAGTCTGGCATCTCTGCACCAGATGCTCTGTTCTTAGGCTAATACAAAAGGTTCTCTTATTGCCACCTGGAAGTTTGTCACACCTGTGCACCTGTCAATAACCTGGCATCAAGTCTATTTTGCACTGCTGAAGTTGCACAAAGCAAACGTAAGAGCCTGGTCAGTCAAAACTGCTAGGGGCTGGCACCTGGTGAATTCTCATTGAATTCATCACAAGCAGGATGCTGCTCTAGTAACCTCTGCTTGGAAGAGATACAGCATAGGAAGAGGCTGCAGTACATATGCTGCCTCAGCATCAGCCTCAGCCCTGTCTGGGAGAGACTGTTCGAATCTGGCAAGGTGCCCCATTGGAGTATTTTATGTTTGCTGCTGTAATAATATACAGTCATTGCATCAATCACATATTTTATACCAATGACCTTAATAAACAACTGGTGTACATATTGTGTCTCTCATAAATACATTTCTATAATTTTAGTGGAGACCTTCACACTTAAATGGTGTAACATTTTTTACAGTTAATCAGTGAGCATAAACAACCAATGCACTAGTGTATACATGTAATAAATACAAAGCTCAGCCTCACATGAGCAAAAAAAAAAAAAGATCACCTCCCCAATTTAGTAATTCAAAACTCTCCAGATATAATAATCAAAATGCCAGTTCTGTTCCTACCTGCCACATCCTCAAGTGCTTCCCTTGCTACATTTCCTCAGTATGTTGCATAGACATGACAGAAAATTGATCTAGGCAACCATTTATTGATTTACCTTCTGGTATGAAAAATTGTGTATTAACTTGAACTGAACTGGTTCATTGTTCCTTTACTTCTTGCTCTGACATTCTAGAGAGAGGAAAACCCTCTCTTGGGAAAAGAGAACCTTAAATTACCATGATATGTCATTTATTTGTCATTCCTTATCCCAATTCTCTATGATGTTTGTGTGAAAATGCTGACCAGTGTCAAGCCTCATTATGGATTGGTGGGAATTTCAAAACAAATAATACTGGATTGGAGTCTGAAAGATGGAAAAGCTCTAGAGTGACTAGATTCGAGACACAGGCGAAGACACATGGAAGAATATCTTCTCTGCTCCAAAACAGGACCAAGATCTTAGTTGGAACACACATTACACAGCAGGAGCTTCAGCCATAAGACTGTTTCCTTAAGGAATTAGGCTTTATTAGTTTTAGCATTCATAATATTAATAACTAACATTAATGACAATTGTAATTATTAAATTAGATTGTTAGATAATAAATAATCTTATGAAATGGCGCTTCTTGGAAAACATAGATTCTGTAGCCTGAGGGAAATATTTGTCAAAGTCACATATATGGATAAAAATAGGGAAAAGTCAAATTAAATTGTGTTTTCACCATTATTTTTGAGATGTCTCTTTAATTGAAAATAACAAATGAGCAATTAACCTTTAAGCATTGAAGATTTAATTGATGTGAAACCCACATAATGTCAAACTTTTTGGTACATTTTTGGCAGCTCTTCATGTTTCCGACTACAATCATCCTATATTAAAGCTGCCCATGACAGACTTAGTGCTGAGAATAGTTCAGACCTTGGCCATTTTAAGGTGACTCAAATAGGCCAGAGGTATGTTGAGAGACACCAGGAAAGTTCTCAACTGACATGACACCCGTCAGGTGGTGCAAATGGGGTCACCAGCTCCAGGCCACCTTGCAAACTCAATGGTGAGGCATGTGTAACAAGACAAGGGAGAGCATAAGAATTTGCTGCTTTGGACAGTGTGACTTAAAAGACCTTTCAGGTTGTTGAAATGTACATCTGGTGCCCTTTCAGTAAGCCTTAGGCTTGGGGAGAGAAAAATGTCCATATTTGACCTTATCTTTCTAGATAAGGCAACTGCATCGTGCTCAAACCCACCACATTACTCTTCAGTACTGTGCTGATAGGTGTCCAAGACAGAACTTCCTCTCTGTGATTCCCCCTGAAGAATAATGAGTTTCACAGATACAAAACCATAATGGATGAGGCTTTCTGTTTTATCACTATGGATGCTTAAAATAAATCAGTCTCTAAAAGGTAGAGAAAAACAAAAGCTTGATTCTCATCTGATGTAAATTGACGCAACCCCATGGAAATATGTGGAGCTCTGCCAAGCTCTACAAAAGGACAATGTTGCTTAAGCTCTGTGCATATTCCAATCTGCTTGCAAATGTAAAAAAAAGAGAACTCTTCTGTGTCCTTTATAAGAAATGCTCTTTAAAAATATTAAAGGAACCTCATGAAACCAGAGGAACTGTAAATCTAGGTTAGTTTATAACTAAAAAAAGTTAATTTCCTTAAAGTATTAGAAATTTCTTACTATAACTATTATTCTCTACATGGCATATAATATAATTATGTATATTACAGTAATTATTATTAGCTATTATGCTGTACATAGTATTATAATAACTGCCAAAAGGAAACATCTTGCCAGCAATGTATTGAGAAACAGAGGCACTGAGCTGGCATAGCCAGACCAAGAACACAAAGCAGATGTCTGACAGAGTTGTGAGTAGGAAAGAGTCCCCTGGCTGCTGGGCTAGTGATGCTTCATATAGAAGTGTTACTGTAATAACAATAAATAGAGGTGGGATATACACCCTTGGCTCTGTGAGAGGATTATTTTCCTTGGGAAAGGTGAACGTCACCTTTAGTACAGTAACTTTTTCAGGAGGCAAATGTATCTAATTAAGTGATTGTCAAGTGTATTTTAAGTTTAACAAAGCTCACATCACATTTTATTTTCCTTTTACATTCTGTACAGTAATTGTGTAAAGTGCATGATTTACTGTGGCAGCATTATTCAAACTTAATTACAGTGTTAAGAAGCAACCATAACTTGAAAGAAAATAGCTACACTGCTGTGGGGATCCACATGGCAGCTCTGTTTTTCAAAAAAACCCCATTTTTCTTTTGTAAAGAAAATAAATTGTGTAGAAAACTTTTTGGCTCCTGAAATCACATTCAAGATAAATTTTCAGCAGGCTTTTTAAAGGATTGAAACAACTACTGTGTCAAGGGATTTTAGATCTTTCTTTCTTTATATCCATCTTGTGATTCGTCCCTATATATACACCAGATGTTGTCCGGTCCTTAGGGGTATATTCTCTTATACGTAGGTCTGAATTCTAAGAAGGAAATAAAAGGATTTAAAATATTATTATATAGCAATAGCAAGATGTCTCTAGTAGATCAATATGTCTGCTACCTAGAATACATAGTAGAGACCATTCATGCAAAGTACCACTTTTATTACAACAAGGGAAATGGCCAAGGAGTTTTTATCTGTGCTCGTCCTTGTTTGGTTTTATTTCCCTCTTAATAAATGGTTTATTTATAGCATGTTAGAACTCCTCCTCAGATTTCCAAAGTCTCAGCTTCTTGTAAATGTTAGATCTTAGGCTTTTATTTGGGTTTTTCAGGGTAGACATTCACGGGGAGACCAACACAATTCTTGCTCCAGATCCAGAACTGAAGTTTCAATCATCTAGAACATCTTTGGTGCTTAAAATCGAGCATCATGAAATCAAGCACCATGAAACATCTGTAAACTTTGAATTTTTGTGGAAATGAGAATTTTTGTGAGATTTCCAAAGCATATTTATTTTCCAGGTATACTAAGCAATGCAACGAGACTCTTATGACTGATATAAAGTGTAGGCTGCAGAGCCATCTACAGTTTACAGGCACTGATCCTGCAAAAGTCAGGACCTTTGCTGTACCTTTCAGATTGCCATGTGCAGGTGTCACATTTATTAAGTCTTTAATGACATAGAGGTGTAGATGACTTCCTTAATGAGGCCTGAGTTGATAAATAGTGTCACTAAGATCTTTATAGCAGGCTATAGTTACTAATGCTTCCTTTTCATTTCATTTTGTGGGACTGTGGTGCTAGCAAAGTATTCTGGGGTGAATATTCTTTTTACCTTTTATGATATTAGATGGGTAGGGAATGCATTAATCTGAACTCAAACTCAGAACAGCGTGCTTTAAATTGTATTGACATATTTAAGAAAATGGGAAATGCTACATCTTAAATTAATGTATCTAATACTAAGGCCTAAGTACATTCATATGATTTCTCATTCCAGGATCAGGTTTTCCTTCTGAGCTGTCCTTGTTTCATGTGATAAGGGATAGCTTTCTGCTTTTGGCTCTGCTTGTAAGTTATAGTTACTCTCATCTTCTTTGGAGAACGATGACAATATGAAAATTGATCAAACCCCAGTTTAGGTCAGAGTCATATATCTTTTACACTTTTTGAGTTGGGCTGTGTTCATCTCTCATAGTTTCTACCTACCTGTTTCTGTGAATAGACAAAAAAATCTATACTAGTGCATATACAGTGCATTACATACATTTTCTTGATATAATTAGTTGAATTTCTTTTGGCTTGAGAGAACTTTTCCCCATGAACAAAATTGATTTTTTAAGTTATTTGATTTGTATTTAATAGTGTACTCAAATCTCTTCTTCCAGAATCTATAGACCATCTTGCTTGACCTACATCAACAGTGTATTTCTCTGAATACATTAATCAAATACAGTTTCCTTGAATTTTATACATTTTCCTTCTCTATTTCAAAAACAAGTGACATTTGGTCTATTTTTCCATTTAACTGAAAGTCAAGTTCTCAATTCTTCTGTTAGCTTAAAAGATGAAAGTGCAGCATAACAGCATTTTATAGGGAGCGGTTCAATATGCATACATGGACGTGAACCTTTTACGTGTGTATGTGTCATCACATCTGTAGTCTAATTGTGGTTGTAAGACAAACATTAAAGGGAAACTTCTAGGTGTTTTCTTGCAAAATCAAAGGAATCCACAAGGGAGTCTCCAGTAACGGGACTCAGGAACCATAGTCTCCTGCTGAAGCTTCGAAATATTAAACTTAAAATAAATGTTAATACATTTTTTTACCCTCCCAAACAATACTGTTTTTTCCCCCCACCAGTGCTTGTCTAAAATGTGCAGGACTCAGACCCACAGCTGCTGCTGCACAGAGAAATGCCACTGAATTCAGAGGAGCTGGGTGTGTATGCACCATTTGAAAATCAGTCTCTGCAGTGGAGACAGTGATGGCAACTGCCACGTGAACATTACAGAAGCATTTCCATTTCCAGACTTCTGTTTTTATTGACTCTTCCTCTTGGTGTTCCCAAAATGTGATTGGGATTTTGGTCACTGACCTTTATCTGTCCAAAGGCTAGAACTCTAAGCTGGTTTTCTATGTTGCTCATGGAGTCACAGAGGAGAGAGGTAGGGATACTCAGATGGTGGATGACAAGCAGACTTTTGACAGAAATGAGATGAATTGCCTTCTGACATTGCCAGTCCCTATCCTTTGGCTACCAAGGAAGCTGGGCAAGTAGTTGGAACAGGATCTCTAAATCTTTAGGCAACTTAGGTGAGATGAATCCTGTTCTTTATATTGCCTCATTTATTTTCTAGCATTTGTAGATAAAATATTTATATGTAAAAACCATTTTCATACCAAGAGGAGTCAATTAGGAGTAAAAATTTGTTGTATCCACCAAATAAAATGCTTTAATCTACTCGTCTTTCTCTGTATGCCCAAGACCTTGTTCCTCTGATCCCCACATTTTATTTCATCTAGCATTGTACTGGTTTTAGCTGGGATAGAGCTGAATTTTTTCATAGCAGCTTTTAAGGTGCTATGTTTTGGATTTGCGATGAAAACAGTGTTGATAAAATGGGGATGTTTTAGTAATTGCTGAGCAGTGCTTACACACAGTCAAGGCCTTTTCTGCTTCTCACCTGACCCCACCAGTAAGGAGGCTGAGGGGGCACAAGAAACTCAGAGGAGACACAGCCAGAAGAGCTAACCCCAAATGACCAAAAGGATATTATTTACTGTATGACAATTCACCAGTAAAACTGGGTCGGGGGTGTGGGGTGTGTGTGTGAAGGTTTGCTGGAGCTGCTGTTATTCAGGGACTGGATGGGCATTGGTTGGTTGGTGGTGAGCTATGGGGCTTTTTTTTTTTTTGCATCAATTTTGTTTCTTTTTGTCTTTATTTGTCTGTTCGTTTTGAATTATTACACTATCTTTATGTCAACCCATGAGATTCCTTGTCTTTACCCTTCTGATTCTCTCTCCCATCCCACTGTTGAGGAGTGAGTGAGCAGCTGTGTGGTGCTTAACTGCCTACTGGGGTTAAATCATCACAACAAATTCATGTTCTCTTCCTTGTATTTCTCTGATGAATCAAGATATTCCAGAGTCTTACTAAAGCAATTAAAATATGTCTGAAAGTATGAGAAACCACTAGCTCCTATGCATACATTCAAACATGTCTCCATACAAGTATTCTGAATTTCAGGAGCACTTAGTAACTGGTACTGTCATGAACCAGGTGTGTGGTTGACCAAGCTTCATTGGCTTCAAAGTGATTCCCAGAGGAGCTGTGGACCTCTGTGGAAATAATGCTCGAGAGGCAATCCCAAGAGAAGTTGGACTGCTTGCCATTAGCTACTGGTATGTTCTTCAGAGTGGTTTGTAAATAACTACTTAACTGACTGAGATATACTGAGAGGGAACATTGTTCAGGCTTCTTCAAACAAAGAGATTGCAGTGTCTCCTTTCATCGCTGAAATATAGAGAAGGCACCAAACTCCCTGTATCCATATTGCTCTCCTGAAAAAGGGCACATAGATACTATCCTAGATCATCTGCAGCACTTTCATTGCTTAAGGCAAATGAAACTGATAAACTTACTCACTTAATATGCAAGGTAATTCAGCAGGTGTTGAATTCATTTGAATAGATATGATGCAGTGTAGAGACCTTCTACAACTGCACCTTGCATTCTTGTTACATGAGTGATCTCTCCCATTGAGAGCCAAGAACATGCTTCAAAACCCTCTGCTTTGAAGTAGCAGTGATATGAGACTACAATATGCAAGTATTGCTTGTTGAGGAAATATCTTTACATATTTTAAAGGCTCTGATGAGTAATAGAGAAGCTTAGGGTGTTGTCGTTGTCGTCTGCAGGGTTGACATTAACATTTGAGGTAAGGAGTTTCCATTCCTTGTCATGAAGTGCACGTGAAGAATTCACAATCGACTTGGTTTCCATTTGACTTCCTTGTGCCTGACAAGGTTATCAGACTGGTTTATCTTCTTGCTTTTTCTTTCTGTTTACTCTTAGGTGGCAATCAAGAGGGCAGGTAACTTTGATATGCCATTTGTATTGCTGCTTTGTCATTCTTTTTGAGGTGGAGTTATGGCATTTCTGTTTTAAAGAGGTTCAGAGGAGACAATCTGACAGCCTGAGGCCATCAATTATCTATTAGATTACACAATGCAGTCAGTTTGTGAAGAGCAGTGTGTAGCACACATCTCCTCTTCGTGAGTCTTCAAGAAGAGTAATCTGCAATAAAATTGGTTCATTTTTCTTGGAAATGATATTGCAAAAAACACTTCAATTTTTAGAACTGAAGTAAGAGAATCTGAAAAAATTGTTCATCAGTGTAGATCTTCTCTCAAAGAGGAAAATTTCACCTACTTCATAACATATATAAAATTTTGCTGCTAGAATGAAATCTAGATTATTGAAGAAATAATTTAAAAAAAAAAAGTGTGGGATGAAGTTTTTCAAGAGCTCAGTACTTGCTGTGTGTCCAGAACTCTGATATCTAAATCAATGAAAAGAATTCTATCAGTCTAATAAAGTTGTCTGAGAGGGTTACAGTGAAGACACGTCTCTCATCATTGGCTATATAGGAAGGCTGGAAACAGCTACCGAACTTACCTAACTTTAGATATTTAAATTATATTTCTGACATTTACATTTCGAAATTTTATTGCCATTCATAACCAAGTTCAAGTGTATGCACAGTAAACCATAGAAATCTCTTTCATTCTCATATGAATTTCTTCAGCAGTACCAGAGTACTGAGGTGGTGCAGATATATTTTATTTCCGTTGTTGGTGATAAATTCACTTAGCATTTGATAAAATACTTTTCTTGCTATTATTTATAGAAGAGACGATTTCAGACATACGCTGCATGAAAACGTTTATAATATTGTGTCCGGTTCTGGGCCTTTGAGTTCAAGAAGGACAGAGAGCTCCTGGAAAGAGTTCAGTGTAGGGTCACAAAGATGGTTAGGGGAGTAGACCTTCTCCCTTATGATGAAAGGCTGATGGAGCTGGAGCTTTTCAGCTTGGAGAAGAGGAGACTGAGGGGTGACCTCATTAATCTTTACAAATACATAAAGGGTGAGTGTTAGGAGGATGCAGTCGGGCTCTTCTCAGTGATGTCTGATGATAGGACAAGGGGCAATGAGTATAAACTAGAACATAAGAGGTTCCAAAGAAATACAAAGAAGAATTTCTTCACTGTGAGGATGAAAGAGCACTGGAACAGGCTGCCCATATGGGTTGTTGAATCTTCTTCTCTAGAGACATTCAAAACTCACCTGGACGAGTTCCTCTGTGACTAGATGATCTTTTGAGGTCCCTTCCAACTGTTAAGATTCTGTGATTCTGTGATAACATTCCACAATTATCAAAGTATTATTAGCTGTTTTTTTTTTTTTTCTTTTACAGTTCATATGGAAGATGTTTCAAGAAGTCATAGAGGAAGAAACACTTATCCATACACATTGTAGCTGTCAGTGTTATGTGAGAAGGATGTCTTTGTAGTTCCTGTTACAAGTAGGTAGTAACAGGGAAATTTAGGGAGAGATTCAGTTTCAGTTCTTGATCCTTATACTGACAACTTTTCCGCCGAAATAGGAGTGTGAGCTGGCAGAAGATTGGGAGGATGAGAAACAAAATAGTAAAGGGCAGTTGAGGATAATGAGAAAAACACGTCTTTCCAGCTGACTTCTGGTCTATCTTCCTTTCCTCCTCATGTCGGAATGAGATAATGAGAATCCCATCCTTTGAAGTCTGGACCCTCTGCTGCATGAAAAAAAAGTGCGATGGGAGGAAATATGGCTAACTAAAAAGCTATGTTTTGCTTTGAGTCACTTGGTTCTTGGCACTCTGAAATACATTCCTCCTTTGTTTTTGTGGGGTTGTTTTTTCCTCTTTTTTTTTTTTTTTTTTTGTCTTAAGGGATGTCATGCAAGATTATTGTATTCAGCAAAGTATAACTGAGCCAACCAATGATGCTGCAGAAAGATGAAATGATTTTGTATATTCATCCAACTTTACACACCCGGTCTCCTTGTAATTGCAGCGAGAGGCGGTGTTGTCTGATGGATGGAGTATGCAGCAGAACTACAGGAGTCTAATTAGAGCTGAGAGAAGACTGCATCTGGACAACTGTAGTCCCGTTTGTGGTTTTGTTGTTCATGGATTTTCCATTATTTTCATTATTTATAATGTATAACATGGGTGAATCAAAGGTCTTGGTGAAAACTGCAATCCCTCTGTGGCTGGCACGGATTAGGTGTCTGTGTGTATGTGTTTGTGTGTTTGTGCATATAAGCACCTGCAAAAGGGGAAGCATCCCTGAGTGGAGGAACCTGGGTCTAAAAGCCACAGGAATAACCTAATGGTACGGAAGCAGGAAATGATGTTGGAATTAATTATCAGGCACTGATTAATACACTTACTTAGTTGTACCATGTTTGGTTGTTTGTATCTATATATCTACAACCAGATGGTGATGTTTAAACATTTCTTTGGTATTTAAAAATGTTCCACAATGTTTTGCACAGGCAAATGTTGATACCACTTGTTCTGAGTGCATTCAGTAAACAGAGTCTATGGTGACTGGCTTAGATTTAGAAGGAAAACTTTCATTACCTAATCCCATTGAAATGGATTTTGACTTGAATTTAGAGTCCTGTTCTGGTTGCTGTGTGGCACAGAATTTGCTCCACGGGGATCAGACTTCCACATGGACCCCTTCTAAGAGCTGTATTACATGAGATGCCTGATGTAGATTGGAACTTATCCTAAGAGACTTACAAAGGCTGTGGAATATTAAGGACTTAAGCACACACAATTCAAAAGCATCTAATACTCTAGCTAGTGCACTAAGGACTAGGACTGGCTACTTTGTAATGCAGTAGATACAGCTGTGTTACCTGTTACACAGACTAAATCAGACTTCTTTCCTGTGCTGGCTAGCGTTGTCCTGGCACCATCTGTACTTTGAGAGACACTTGCCTCAGGGAAGAAGCAGTTGAGAAATGAGAAGGGATTTTTTTTCTTGACCTGCCTTTGGGTATTACACTGGGCAAGTTAAAGGTTGATACAGGTTGTTTTTGTAACCCTAGAAGGCATGTAATCTGCTGATAAATGTCTTTAATACAAATGTGCATTGGCCCTTGTATGGACAACAAAGCAAAATATGTCATCGAAGATGGGTCTAGCCAGTCCTACGGGGCTGAAGTGGCAGCAAGAATGGCTGCAAACTTGAAACTGAGGACTTAAAGATGAATCAATTTGTTGTTTTATTGAAATATACAGTATTATAAAAGGGCAAAAAGAGAGCTGCAGAAACAAATGCACAGCATTCTCTATGTACAGAGAAGTACTTCAGAAAAATGAACACATTATTGAGACATTATTGCTGCAATAACAACATACTTCCCTCCCTTTAGACTGTCAAACCTGATTTCTTTTTCCCAGGACAGAAGAGCTCTGGGTGAGACTGGGATGTCCCAGAGAATTGTTTTGCATATTAAGCCATGTCTCATTGTTATTCTTCACTGAATTGTCATGTGGAGAGTTGAATCTGAGTTCATTTGTCTTAGATTAAGAACAGTTTCAACTTTTTTCCAGCAGTGTTAGTGCACTGACTTTGGATCACATGGACACAGTAACCTTTCATCTGTCTGAACCATTGTAATGCTGACTATCCATTTTATTTCTACTTCTTAGTTCTGTTTAGTCCATGTCGATAACACTAATTGTTACCTCTGTATGTACTTTAAGCTATTTTCAAACACTGTTACATTCCATATAAATGACAGCATGGCGTATGACATACATCCTCACCACTTAAACATCTTGAGATCATGCTCAAACTGTGGTCAGAAATTGAGCTACTTTAAACAGTGCTTCTGCAGTAAACTCTTCCTCTGGCAGCCTGCTGATGTAATATTACTGGTGGGTTTTTTTAGATACGTGGTGTCTAGATAAGTCTCTTACTGCGCTATGTCCTTACAGGAGGTGGAAGCTTGGAGATTATGATTGGGACAATGAGTAGGGCCTTGTGACTGGTGACTGGTGCAGTGCACATGGAGTAAAACTATGGGTGCTAGTCTGAAACAGGACTAAAAAAGATGAATAAAATAATTATTCTGCCTCAAAAGAGCTGGAAAATTTAGAAACAAATGCCAGAAAGTGGATCTGGGTTAACATTTGGAATCTGCAGACATATCTGGAAGGTGGTTTAAGCAATTTTATTTTTGCTTTGAAAGAGAGCAGGAGAACTCTCTCAGTGCATTCTCAGCTGACAGAATCACAAGTGTTAAGGGGGCAACAAATACTAAGACTTAGTAGCTTATTAAATTGCTCCGGTTATGTCACTGATTGAATACAGCAGAAAGTTGAAGTCATTTAGATGCCTTTGAAAACACAGTTTTTGTGACTTTAGGTTTTAGGTCAGATTTCTTGGAGTGATTAACTTTCAGAGAGGAGAGTGATATATCAGATAGACACTGATTTACAATTTGCCATAGGTAGGCAGTATTGGATATAAATTAAGAAATTTACTAGTAGTTGAATATTTGCTGTGGATTAGAGCAGCATTAGATCTCAACTAACAATCTTTGCACTTGAGTAAGTTCTGCAGAATTTACTAAAATGGTGCTATCAGCTGAAGATGCAGGTAGGACTTTTTACATTTGTCTGTGCTGTACTACCTAGCTGTCCTTTCAAAAATTCAGTCATGAATAGTGTGTTGAGATTACAAAAAGAATTGGGTGTTTCTAGTGGGCAGAAAACAGAGCTGTTCTACTTCCTTTGGGTGAATGCCAAAACTAGTGGGTCAGCAGTGGATGTGGAGACAGGCAAATTCAGCATCTCACTAAGTGAGAGACATTAATTCCTTGCTTAATTGAACACAGCAATTTCTTTTTTAACCTAAAAGCCATTTAGTTTTCTTTGAAAACTGTAATTCTGGTGGTAATACAGCTGCTGGCTTTTTCTCATATTTATATCATGGTTGTATCACTTTTCTAAACTTGGTTCATGGGCAATATCTTTCAGGTGGCTAGACTTTATGATATAATAATATAATCATAGAACCATAAAATGGTAGGGNAATTAGTGAGATTTCCCCTCAGTCTCCTCTTTTCTAGGCTAAACAGCCCCAATTCTCACAGCTTTTCCTGATAAGGAAGATGCTCCAGTTCCCTGATCATCTTGTTGGCCCTGTGTTGGACTCTCTCCAGCAGTTCCCTGTCTCTCTTGAGCTGAAGAGCCCAGAACTGGACACAGGACTCCAGACGAAGCCTCAGCAGGGCAGAGGAGAGGGAGAGCAGAATCTCCCTTGACTTGCTGGTCACACTCCTCTTGATGCATCCCAGGATGCCATTGGCCTCCTTGGCCACGAGGGCACATTGCAGGCTCACAGTCAACAGTCTTTCTAGTTATGCTTGTCTTGCTGTTTTATTTGTAATGACTGAAGTATTAGAAAGCAAGAAGCTTACATACTTCTTTTAGAGATTTTTTTTTTTTTTTTTTAATGAGCAGTCCCCCCAAATGGGGTGAAGAATGTCTCTCCAATGTACTAATTTGTCTTGCATTCCTATTAGGTACAAACTGTTGACTGTACTACGTCTCAGCAACAAAGGTGAGATACTTGAGTGGCTCTGTGAAACCTGTTTTTGAACATATGAGCATAAAACACCTTATTTGCTCTTGCTGACATTGGTTTAAATTAGAAGGATCTCTGTTAAAGTCATTAATATCTATGATGATTCAGGTTAAAACCTAAAATATAATAAAACTAGGCTAAAATAAAAATAGAACAGACTTATGTCATTGCAGACATAATTGTTCCATGACATTCCTAAGTTGTGAAATATGCTACTGTCTGAAGTTTTTCTATGGAAAGGTATCGACACTATATATTATCTGCAACACATTTATTTTTAGATGGCTATAACCTTTTTCATTCCTTTGACATAGTGGAAAACCTTGAATTCTGGATCAATCTATCTTAAAATCAGGGCACTGAGCCCAGTCCTAAACTCTTTCTCTTTTATTAGGCTAAATAATCCTCCTTTTTCTCTAAGTACAAATTTACTTACTGGTTTTACATCCATTCATTCATCCATCCATCCATCCATGTAATAATAAAATCCTCATCAGTGCAGAATTTCAGGGCTTCATTGAACATTTTAACCGGTCTTTAAAAGACAAGAACTTTAGTAACCCCATTTGCTGTAATTTCAGTGGTGTAACCGAACTACCTTCAGCTCCCTTTTTTTTCTGCAGAATCTGATCACATGTGGATAAGAGTAATTTGACAGGTACTTTCTCCCCCTCTTTGCCTCTGCTGCTTATCTGATACTGTTAAACACTCAGCTTTGTTCTCTTTCTTAGTACTTTGTGACTTTGTGGCTGTAATGGCAAATCACATTATATTTCACCTTTTCCTTTGGTGTAGCTTTCTGAAAGTTTGCATTCTTCAGAGCTCCTTGTTTTGATCTTTCATAATGCTATGTGACTGGAAGGGAAAATGATAAGCCAAGAGACTCCCTTTAAACTGTCCCACTGATGAATTTCTGCCCATCTGCTTTGAAATACACAATAGTGATGAATGGCACTTTGCCTAAAACTGCTGTACCTGGGGGTTTTTTTACTAATGTATTTTTATCTATAGCAAGATAATGTTGATACAAAGATACATCTATATAGATGTAGAGATAACATCAATTATTAATTCTTTTTATTTTTATGCAAAGCCACAGAAAGGAAACATGGTGCTTTCCCATCATACAAAAGATGGATTTTTACTTCCTTCGTAAGAAGTTTCAGACTCTGACCAATACTTTTTAGCTGTATGGATGTCTAATGGTGCAGCCAAGGACTGATGAGTGGATTTTTCGGCAGTATTCCTTTGTCTTTTTAAAAATATTAGTGGATTTTTATCTGTATTTTTAATAGACTACCTCCCTCCAAAGAAAGTCCCAGGTACCTAATCCAAGTACTCGCTGAAGAAATCAGTGCAAAAATTGAGCTAATGGGATTGAACTGCCTGAATATAGGTGTGTTTCTGGACCACCAAGGATATCTTATCTGGCCTATAGCTGTTTCTCTGTCAGTTTGTCCTGTTAGTCCTGAAAGGGTCTGCTTTTGGTCCTGAGCATCCCTCAGATGCTCTAGGGTACCTGTGATTAGGTGTGAACTACTTACAAGTTTCTCTGAATTGCCCTGTGGCACTTTCTCAAAGCCAGGATCAGAGTCCAGGGAATATGAGGAATTTTTAATATCGACTTTCAAGAAGGAAGAGATCTAGAGTTAGAATGAAAAACACAGTTCTTGATCCTTCAGAATGGCAACACATGTTAAAGGTGTGGGTATCCTTGTGGTCTAAATATTGTACTTTGGTTGAATTTTTATGCAAGCAGTTGCTGGCATTTTGAGCATAAATGAGAGAATATAGAGGAGAGCTAAATTCTCCCATTTGAACTGAAGGAAATACCAGGCTACATATATGTAGATCTGAAGGTAGAAGTTGGCTCTGATGTGCCATCCTCTGCTGCTGAGTAGAAAGTGAACACAGCCATATGACTCATAATTTCAAGGCAGAAACTCATCTGCTACTAACCAGATCTCCACTCTACCATCACAGTACAGAACAGCCTCTTAAACAGAAGGGAAATTCCTCCTCTGGCATGAACGGCCTCTGCAATTTAGGCCCTTTATTTCAATTCGTTTTGTTGTAGGTTAGTCTATACAGGACATAAAGGTCTTTTTGAAAGCTGTCTACAATCTAAAGAGGCATTTACGGTTTGGTCCCAGGAGCCTGAAGGTTTTCCAGTCTCAAATCTCTCTTAATGTTGCTGCTTGTTCTACAAGAGAAGGTAAACCAGCACTAACACTTTGCCCTGGTGGGACAAAGTAAATGTCACCACTGTGCACCTGCCCCTTCCCTTGGACAATCTCATTTTGAGTTGCCTGAAATGCATACTTGTGAGGGTGAAGCAGGTGCTGCTATCCAGCACTGCAGAAGTGTTTTGTCTCATGCACAGTGACACTGTTCTTGGATGCTGATGATGCTCAAGAACTGTGATTAAGTCCTTCAAGTGCAACTGTTCCAGGAAAATATCTCTTTAGAAATAAATATCATGGAGCTCAAAGTTTATCCTGCCTGCCTTCATTCACCTAGGTACTAGCTCTGCGTACTCTGCTCAGAACAAAGCTCATTTCTTTGTTTCTTGAGCATCATCAAAACCAATAATAGCTCTGGAGGACACATTATATAATAATAACATAATGTACTCAGCACTATCTTAAATGTTATGTAGTCATTTATACCTTCATGAAAAGTGGCTGCCAACTGGCTGTAAAACTCTCCTCTGACCTATACATATCAATGGGGAATTCTGCCTTGGGAGCTTTTTATGCACAGTTTTCATGGAATGGTTGAAAAGTGCAAGGAAACTGAGTGACTTTTCTTCCTCCACAGTGTTAGTTTTGCATTTAATCATGCAACTCTGTTGTCTCAAAAGCTTGAGATACTCTGTAAACAAATATATTGATGATGTACAAGTACTAATAGAGTCTTTCACATTTTTTTTACTGTACTGGCTATACAAACCTAAAAGGAGTGGAAAACAGCAACTCATTTTTGCCAACAAGTAAATGGATGAACCCTGATCTAAGGAGGAAAGTTATCCATTGAGGAAGAAAGCAACAGGTTTGCAGACTTAATTTTTATGCTTCAATCTGTGCTTCCAAGCAGCTCACACACAATCATCAGGTGATTTGTTAAACCTGCCACTGCATAGGAATCTGCTGCATACCCCTTGAGGATAAGGATTTCTGAAATAGATGACTGTAGATGTTATTCTATCTGAATGTCTGGAGTGATCTACGGTTTTTATTGCTTTTTTTTTTTTTTTTATTCCTCCCTGATGTGTTTGTCGTTCTTGTTTTTTTTTGCTTTTTTTTTTTTTTTTATTTGAAGTATACCAAAAACCAAAATACAGATAAGTCCAATTGTGGGACAAAGAATCCTTAACAATCCACCCATTGCTTTCCTAAATATTTTTCTTGCTCATTTTTAGTAGCATGATTAGTATTGATTAAAGTGGACTGTAATACTCAACCCTTACCTTACTGAAGAAAATGCAGATCATTCATTGTTTCTTCTATTAATTCTTGCAACTGCTGGAATTTGGAGTCTGTGATGCTTTACACAGAAAAAGATCTATATTCATCTGTTCCATCCAGGGATGGAATGTAGATGATTGGTCTCCCTGTTCTCTTCGTTAAAGATAAAACATCACTTCTGCCTGGAGGCATGACTATTAATAGATACACTGAGGTTGGTATAGAAGTGAATATTAATCAATCATAGTTCTATTGTGCACAAGGTGGATATGGCTACAACATTGGTCAACAGTTGTTTAAGTTCTCGATATTAAAAAAATGAACAAAAAACTTGGCAATGCAATAAGGACTTGTGGCTTCTCTGTGTAGTTTTGTGACGTGGCTTTTGTGGCCATTGTCTTTAGGGTGTTTCTAAGTGTTTTTGACAGCATAGGTTGTGCTCCCTTCAGATCTGTGTTGACACGACAAATATGGGGAGGATTTCCTGTTGGTGTAAGTCAGAATAGTTCAGTCAGAAGAACTTGAATAGAGGGATGTCAATGTCTACAATATTTGGAGGATGTTTTCAGCATATTTTCTCATCTCACATTTTGTTTCCAGATGCCAAAAACTGATGTTAGACTTCTAAACATTTTTTTTAGAAAGCAGTTTCATTGCTGCATTTTCTTTGACAGTACTTTTAAAGAAGGTTGGCAGGCTGATTGAAAATTCATTAAAAAAGGAGAAAAGAAAAAGGGAATGTGTTCTTTTAACAAGTTAGAGGGCTAAGAGTCTCCAGAATAATACACAACTTATTGGTTTCTCTGATATAATTCATTGGACCACCTGCTGCCCAAGGACATCTGCTAAGCTATAGAGTTGAACTAACTTTGATCATGCAAAAGAGAGATTGGACTGTGCACTTTCCTCCAGTGACTGGAAAATAGTTACCAAGTGGGGGAAATTGGCATATGTGATCTGTTTCTACTGTGCTGCTTGACTAGGTACTGATAATTCAGCAATCTGACAGGCTATGGCTTGGGAGAACACCACAGTCATCTTAGATTATCTCTTCTAGCCTAAAATGCAACAAGAAGAAATATAACAAGTTGTGACTGAAGTGAAAATAAAATAAAATAAATAAAAGCATAAATTATATCACTCTTCTAAAATGAAAGGCTCTCATCTTTTCATTGTATTTAATTTGTGAAGCATGACATGAAAAATCTGCAACTGCCAAGTTAGTTCAGGAAAGAAGGAGAAAAATGAATTGAAAATTTCAGGAACATTTTTTTTTCCTTGTAGTATAAAATAACTTTTTAAAAATCAACATCAAAAGTGTCATTTTATGTGACGTACAGCCATTTCTGGGACTAGAACTGGAATGCGAAGTATTTTGATCCATTGTTTTCAAGGTACTGGGGTCCTCTATGGGAACACTGTGGAGGACAGTGCAAAAACTAAGGAAGTATTATCCTAGCTGAGAAATCAAACTTTGAAAAGACAATCTGTTCTTTATAGCACAAGGGTCATTCATTTGAACTGAGTGATGATTGCAGAGGCAGGAGACAGCTGGTGGCAATGGGAAATAATCAACCAATTCCTTTAACAACTGGCTGCTATGTGTTTAGTTTGTCATACATATATATACACATGTAAGTATACACTGTCATACTTTTTAAAGTATGTATATCTCTGTGTGTCTGTGCTTACTACTGTCATCTTATGAAATCATTCCTTTCATGAAATAATTAAAGGTTTCAAGGATTTTTGCCAACTGACTGGCATTACAGGTGTTCTGGATGATATGTCTGTTTCACTTGATTTTATAAACTGACAGAAGGTGAATCCTGGCATTATCCATGTGCTTTCAGACTGTGGTTATGTGGGAAATAATGTCTCTAGCCACTTCTTACTATTCAGGGAATTAATAAACAACAGCAGTGATACAAAGCAAAAGAGCAGACATGCATTTTTCAGTCCTTTGGAAATTCCCTAACCGTGGGACAACATGCTGTTTTGCTGACTCTCCTTCTGGGAACTTTCTTACACTCAAAATTTCTCAGAGTAGTTTGTCTCCTTTTAATATCTGTGTTCTTTGTAGGTTATTTCTTTCAATTTGTTCGCTGGAGTGTGAAGGAGAAACTGTTGTTCTTTGTTTAGGAGTCTCTCCTGTTTGGCTCCCACACAGCACCAAAATCATGCTGATATCCAGAGGTGCTTCAGGAGATTAGTGGATTTCAGGTAATTAGTTTCAGATAAACAGGACACATTAGGATTCAAAAATTCCAGGAAGGCTGGTACATGAGTGACCCAAGATTCCTGCTGTTCTGGTATTGGCTGTGGTGGAGCAAAGTATTAGAAATTGTTCCAAAGCTAGCAATTTGGGAGAGAGTAGGATGGACCTGGAGAAATTCTACTCATTCTCTCCCTTTCAGGTGTGTGGCATGGTCTCAGGGCACACCTGAAGCTGCTCCTATGTCTCCATCTTTTGTCTACAATCAATTAAAAGAAAAAAAAAAAAGGAATTGTAAGGCCAGAAAGTCGTATCTGTCTTCATTGATGTTAGTGGACCTACCACTACATCCACACATTTCTAAGACGGAGTCTTTCCTTGGCAGGTAAATGTAGGTTGTAGATCCTAGCATTAGCAACGGTTAAACTGTCAGATTATCACTGAATGAGAGTCGAAGCTGACTGCAACGAGTGAGGTAAAGGAAGGAACTAGCAGGAGTGACCTTGGTCCCAGGGTAAACTCTGTGAATGGCACTTTGCTGTATATAGGCAGGACTCAGATTTCCTCTCATGGCTGTAAGTATTCCAACATTGGAGAAGATTATGGTGTCTCATTTGACAGAAAGGCCCCAGCAATTAAAAGAATGAATGCTGAACCATTAATAGAGAGATGGACAAGAAATAAATGATGGGAAAAAATTACTTTCTCTTTGGTATTGTCTAGTCATATAGATGTTCAGTTCCCACCCTCCCTCTCCTCCTATCTGAGTTCCTGTAATCTGTTTTAAGGTATTTTTTTAAAGCTTGATTTTGTAAAATGAGAAAAAAGATATCTCTTTCTGAAATAGTCTCAGTTTTGAAAATAAATGTTAGCTCTGTGACGTGTATTGCTCTATAGTTTTAGATACAAATAGGAATATATATTTTAAAAATAAATGTAATAAAAGCATTGTTGTCCCATAATCTAAGAGAAACCAGGTTTAGATATTTCCCACAATGTCTATCTTTGATATCTGGTAATTTTCTGGAAAAAAAAAAAAAAAAAAAAAATTTAGTTACAACTGAAATTGAAGCAGTCATTTGATAAACTGACTGAATGTTTTAGACATTTTGTAAAATGACTAGTTTGTTGTATGGCTACAACATACCCACGGGCAGATTTATCGTGGAAAAAAGAGGGAATGGTTTTCTTCTCCTATGCTTCCCATCCTGCTGTGGTATCAGCAGACAGGACTGCTCTTCAGTTCTGTGCTTTACAGGAGTTTTCTTAGTCTCTTAGACCAATAAAATCTTGCCACTGTTTGTGAATCTTGGGATAAGTGGCTGTGTCATATCTTCCTTGATATAGGTACTGGAGTCCAGGTGGTTGTTTTGTACCTTGCTCTGCGTAGTGCACAAACATGTACCTCACTTTTGCTATTTATTTATGTCAGACCTACCTCTATGCCTCATAGAGGTAGCACTTTATGTGCTACATAAAGTATTGGTGAGTAAAATGATAGAGATTATTATATTGAAACAAATGAAAAGATCCTTGAATTTGGATCTGGCACAGTAAGAATCATTTCAAAGTTCTCTTTTTCTAGGGATTACATGTCCAAAGACAATCATAAGGCTTGACAACTTGGGTGTATTTCACTGTAAGACTAATCCATCACAGCACAGGGAGAGATATGTTCATATCCATGCTTTTATTTGACAAGTTTTAAATTTGTAGGTTAAGGAAATTAATATTTTGTCCTATCCATGTCCTTCTTGGATTTGTCCTTCTTGGATTTGTTCTTCTTGGATTTTAGTTTGCTTCAAACATTCTATCATGGATCCTGGAATATGGGGGTGTGTGGTGAGCTGGTGAGGCCAGGTTTTGGTAGCAGGGAGGCTACGGGAGTGGCTTCTGTGGGAAAGTGATGGAAGCTTCCCCTGTATCTGATAGGGCCAGTGCCAGTTGGCTCTGAGATGGTAACCACTGACAAAGGCCAATGGCAATTAGTGATGGAGATAATGCC
>WBNH01008185.1:0-22384 GCA_013401255.1 Urocolius indicus
AAAAAAAAAAGAAAAAAATCTGACAAACCTGAGATTTGTTTGAAATTTTTGATCATATAAGTCATAATATTTGCCAATGTTTTTTAATTTGCCTTCAGTTTTCTTTACTACTTTTTATTTCAGTTAGTCTTTGGTAAATAAACTAATTTGTTATGGGGTTTTTTTGGTTTTTTTAAATTTCTTTTTTACTGATAATAAACTAAAGATCAGCCAGCAATGTGTCCTCATGGCCAAGAATGCCAATGGCATCCTGGGATGCATCAAGAAGAGTATGGCCAGCAGGTCAAGGGAGGTTCTACTCCCCCTCCGCTCTGCCCTGATGAGGCCTCAGCTGGAGTCTTGATATTCCTCTGCCTATTTACTTATACTCGTTTTTTTAGCCAGTTAGTTGAGACTTAGTGTTCAAATTTTTATATATCCTTCTAGTTATTTGTAGTGTTTTAGAATTTTTTCTTATATTTTTCTTAATCCATAGTGTGAGGACAAGCAGAATAGAAGAATATCTGCTTTCTGAGATTATGTGTTTAATATTTATTCAGCATAAAAGACCATCCAAAAATACAGGAAAAACAATTAATTAAACCAAGATACAGGAGATAAAAGAAAACAAAGTAAAGGACAGAGGTCTCAGGTCATTGACTAATGGGTTACTAATAAAGCCCAAAAAATGGTCATAAAGAGGAGATTCCAATGGATCCTTGTACCTAGAATGACAAAGGAAATTTGACTGAGTTACATGAAATAGATTACTTAGGAGGTAGGACTTTTGGGGGGCTTGTGAGACTGTTCAAGGCTTTCTACAGTATATTTTCAGAGAACTGTGGAACTGTGCAAAATCTATTATAGAATGTTTTATATAACGAGTCAGAGCTGAATAAAAGGAGGGATCAAGGTTTAACAGGGAGAAAAATGGAGTGGAGAGGGGTTTAAAATGTCTCCCTGTGAGTAAGTATGCTGCTGAGCAGACTATCCACAGTATCACAGCATGACAGAATAGTAGGGGCTGAAAAGGACCTCTAAAGATGATCTAGACCAACACCCTGCTAAGTCAGGTTAATTTCAATCAGGTTTCCCAGGAACATATCCAGGTGGATTTTGAAAACCTCCAGAAGAGGAGACTCCACACTGGACAGTCTGTGCCAGGACTCTCTCACCCTTACAGGAGAGACATTTTCCCTCGTGTTCAAGTGGAACTTCCTGTATTCTGGCTTGTGCATGTTCCCCCTCATTGTGTCACTGGACACTGCAGATAAAATATTCACTCTATTCTCTTGACATCCTCCCCTTAAGCATTTAGAAGCATTGATTATAAGCATTGATAATGTGCTCCTTCTTCTCCAGACTAAACAGCCTGCAGGTCTCACAGTCTTTCCTTATGAGAGATGTTTCAGTCCCCTGATCCTCTTTGTAGTCCTTAATTGGATTCTCTTCGGAAGTTCTTTATCTCTTTTGTACTGAGGATCCCAGAACTCAACACAGCACCTGGATGTGGGTGTATCAGGGCAGACTACAGAGGGAGGAAAATCTCTATTGACTTTCTGACCACACTCTTCTTGATACAGTCCAGAATGCCATTGATCTTCTTGGCGATGAGGGCATATTACTGGCTCATGTTCAATTTATTATCAGCTAGAACTCCCAGGTCTCTCTCCGCAGAGCTACTTTCCAGCAGGTCAACCCCCAACCTGTTCTGCTACATTGAGTTGTTCCTCCCCAGTTGCAGGACTCTGCACTTGTCCTTGTTGAGGTTCCTCTCTACCCAGCTCTCAAGCCTGTCAAGATCTCACTGAATGGCAACACAATATTCCAATGTATCAGACAATCCTCCCAATTTGTTGTCATCGCAAGCTCATTGAAGGTACACTCTTTCCAGTCCTCCAGGTCATTGATGAAGATATTGAATAAGCCTGGCCCCAGAAGTGAACCCTGTGGAACCTCCCTGGCCACAGGTCTCCAAATCAACGCAGAGCCATTCATCACCACCCTCTGGGCTCTGCCATTTATACGGTTCTCAATCCACCTCACTGTCCACCTCACTTGGTCACTCCATTCTACACTATCTTCTTATTGAACCCCACTACACATGTAGTGCTATCAAATGATTTGGGTTGGAAAGGAATTTAAAGACCATCTCATTCTAACTCCTCTGCCATGTTCAGGGACACTTTCCATTAGATCAAGTTGCTCAAAGCCCCATCTAATTTGACGTTGAAAACTTCCAGGAATAGTCAATATGTTCCAGTTCCTCATCACTATCATATCACATATCACATATCACATATCACATATCACATATCACATATCACTATCACTATCACATTCTTCCTTATAGGTAATCTAAATTTACTCTTTTCAAGTTTGAAGCCATTACCCCTAGTCTTGTCACTATATGCCCTTGTAAAAAGTCTTTACAGATTTTCACATGAGTCTGCACTCTGTCCTGCACTGTTCTATTGTTGTTATGCAATTTTAGATACTTTGTTCTCAATGAGATATACTTTTGAGTCTGACTGGTCAAAGTGTTGTTTTCAACAGTTCTAACTTTTCATTTTGATTTTACTAGTTTTCAAATTAACTACTTTATTTTTCTCATTGTATGTACCTGTCCTATTTTGTCATGTGAATTTAACATCCCCAAGCATCTCTAAAATGAGAATTTTTGACACTACTTAACTAATATTTTAAATTGCTTAACTCTTCTACTAAATTGCTAAAACAAAAATGTGACTGATATTTCTCAGCTGACTTCCATATTCATTCTCCAGTGTTGTCATTTTGGATTACACTTGTTTTGTCTGTACAGATAATATAATTACTCTCTAAAACTAATCTGTGATAATGAAGAAACGATTAAAATGTGTTGGAATGAAAACTGTGGAGAAAGACCTACTTCTAATTATTTCAAATAGAATTAGTAGAATCAAATTCAGATAAAAATATGGAATCAAATAAATCCTTACTTGCTTCCAATACTTAGACAAATATTCTAAACCCTTTCTTAGACAGATATCAGTTTTATCATCAAAGTTGCCATTTTACCCTCTATTGAACTAGTCTCTCAGTGATTAGAGACATCAAAATCTGAGCTGAATTCCTGACCGTATTGCTAAATGAGATGCAATTTATTTAGCAGTTAGTATGTACTTAATGTATCTTTATTTGAGATACCGAATTCCACATGGAAGATATGTAATTGCAAGATCAATTTTCAGCTAGCTGATTTCACTAGTAAGCAATTTGTTTGCAGAATATTAAAATGCTATTTCTAAATGACAATGGTAAAAAAGAGTGTACTAGTCTACTAAAATGAGAACATCTAATTACATTCTGTAGAAATATTTGTAAGACAATAGGTACAGAAGAATGTAAAAGCATCTGCTGAAACTAGAAAACTGATTCAGAAGTCTCATTTCAGTACATTTGTGCACATACATGCATTTGCAGGTCTGCATCTGTATGTAATTTTCATTAAATAAGCTTATTACTTCCTTCAAAAATTATTTTTTACAAAGAATAAATCTTCAGGTGTGCAACATATGGAACTGAAAAAAACAAAACAATTTCTAACAAAGTCAGGAATAACAGAGGCGTTTTATGCCTTTGCACAGACTTATGAGAAAGTTTAAAAAATTACTCTTAAGAACCTCAGCAGTCTTCACAAACTTCTCTATTGTAGAAACAGGACACATTTTAATGAACTGGTCTTCAAAAAGATGGTAGGCTTTGGAGAGAATACTAATAAATCTGTGCATTTTGACTGAACCCACTGCTGACAGAGTCTTTGAAACAGCAACCTGGTCCTTGTTAGAAAAAAAAAGATTAAAAAAAAAGGAATGTCAAATCTGAGTAGCCAGTGCAGGTTCATTATCTAGTATTTCAGATTTTTCCTTCCAAGGCAGGGAATTGATTTATTTTTACCAAAGTTAAACTCGGAAGTTTGATACTTACATGAACTAAGTAATTGATAAAGCAATTAGAGGAAAAGTTATATAGTCTACAACAATCTAGAAATCAGAGAACAGAGAAAGGAACTAGATGGAAGGAAAGAATAGAAGAGAAGACAAAAATGAGCGAAATAATGAGCCCATGAAGAACTCAAGGAAGGAGATTCAGCCATACAGAGAACATTTCTAAGAATACAAAAGTATACCTTAAACTTCATGTATTTGTCAAACTGCATGGGACAATACTAACCCTACTGCCTTTCAAAAAGCAGGGAAAATTCCAGAAACTCACAAAGAAGACAGGAAGCTATAAAAAACAAAACAAAACAAAAAACCAACTAAACAAAAACTTAAAAGTCACATGGAAAGAAAATCCTTTTTTTAAAAAAATTAAGATAAAATACATGCTAGTAGCTGCTGCTGATGCTGCTTAGTGTTTTGTGGATAAAACTGTCTAAATCAACAGATACTTCCAATTCAAAAAGTAGCACTGTGCCACTGTTCTAGTTTCATATTTTCTAGGTATCAAGAAATACTTGCAAAAGTGGGTTTGTAAAAATCTCCAACACCAAGTCACACCAAGTAGGAGGCACACTGAATTTGCAGATGATCTGGTATACACACTATTTATTTCCTGTCTATAAGTTGTTAATTTTGAAATACCAGACTCTAATTATTTCATAACTGTCCACTTTCACCAGGATCAACTAATTCTCAATCAAACCCTGTTATCTACCCAAGTAACAGAAATCCTCCTCTATCTGTTCCCTCTCTACCTAACCTTCAAATTTCCCTCAGAAAACTATTCTAGGGCTTTAGATAATCAATATGCAATTCAACAGAAGTATAAAGCTAAGGGCAGCACATTTAATTTAATTAAATACCACAAGGGCGCAGTCTCCATTTTCGAAACTGTTTTTCATAGCTGCAACAGAAATTCCAGTGAATTACAGTGGAGTGCTACAGACTGCAGACCTCTTAAAAAAAAGCACATCAGGTTAAAAGTGTTGCAGAAAATATGAGAAACATCTTGGCCATGGGACTTGACAGAATACCCATAATTCTTCTATGCTTGTGACCAATATTTGTGCAGAAGAAAAGCCTTAAGTAATGTTTGTATCCTTGAGAAAATATGAAGTCAGATTAAGATAAGCTTCTCTGTGGGTGACTATAACAAGAATTAAAATTAAACCACTTTTTTTTTTTTTTTTTTTTTACCACTGAAAATCACAGAATAGTAGGGGTTGGAAGGGACTTTTAGAGATCATCTAGTGCAATCCGCCTACAGAAGCAGGTCAACCTAGATCAGGTCACATAGGAACATGTTCAGGTGGGTCTTGAAGACCTCCAAGGAAGGACCTTCCACTAGGCAGCCTGTGCCAGAGCTCCATCTCTCTCACAGTAAAAGAGATTTTTCTTATGTTTAAATTGAACTTTTTGTGTTGCAGCTCCATCCTATTACCCCTTGTCCTGTTGCTAGCTACAATAGAAAAAAAGGGATGTCCCAAACTCCTGACATTCACCATGTAGGTATTTCTAAATATTAATCAAATCTGCCCTTAGTCTCCTCTTTTCTTGACTAAACAGTCCCAGTTCCCCCAGCCTTTCCTTGTATGAAAGATGCTCCAGTTGCACTGGACCCTCTCCAGAAGTTCTCTGTCACTCTTGAGCTGGGGACCCCAGAACTGGACACAGGACTCCAGATGAGGTCTCACCAGGGCAGAGTGAAGGGGAAACAGAACCTCCCTTGAGCTGCTGGCCATACTCTTCTTGGTGCATCCCAGGATTCCACTGACCTTATTGGCCATGAGGGCACATTGCTCGCTCATGTTTACCTTATTATTAATGCAGTAAACTACCTGCACATTAAAGACTGGTACCAGTTAACTTGAGAAAAGAAAATTTCTGTGTTCCTTCTGTCATATTAAAAGGGGGCAGAGTGGTTTGAAAGAAAATAAAACCCTTTGCACTCTAACTCTCCTCACCAAGGTGAGAGGTTAGGTGCAGCTAAGTTTAAATTCTGAGTGATGCCCAGTTTGCCATGACCAGTGCAGTCGCATTTTATTCTGTGAACTATCATGGTTCTGGATACACTGATAGTGAACAGCACCTTCAGTCCAGTCGTGCTCATGAACTAGCACAGCCACACTCCAGGTTTTGCTCACTGTAGTGGTTTTTCCTGGGCCAGGTATTTTGATAGCAGGGGGGCTACAGGGGTGGCTTCTTTAAACGAAAAGAGTTGCCAGAAGCTTCCCTGGTAGCTCACAAGGTTAGGGTCAGTCCATTCTAAGCTAGACCCTGCACCTGACCCAGGCCTGGCCAATTAGTGATGGAGGTCACATCTCTGTGAATATCATATTTGAGAAGGAGAAGAAATTGTTTCAGAATTGCAACTGCAGCAGCAAGCAATGGGGAATGAAAATTTGAAAACATCTCCACAGACATCAAAGTCAGTGGATAAGGAGGGGGAGAAGGGTCCTTAGGCCCTGAAAATTCTCCCCTGTGATATGTGGTGAGGACCATGGTGAAGCAGGCTGTCTCACTGCAGTCCACAGAGGACCACAGGCAAGCAAAGACCCACAGGCAGCCTGGGGAGGACCCCATGCTAGAGTGGGTGGATGCCTGAAGGAGGCTGTGACTCTGTAAGAAGTTCATCCTGGAGCAAATTACTGACAGGACCTGGGAGTCTGTGGGGGGGTGCCCACATTGGAGAAGGTTTGCTGATAGGACTTGTGATCCTGTGAGGGGACCCAGGCTAGAGCAGTCTGGCCCTGAAGGACTGTTCTCCCAGCGGATGACCCATACTGGGGGCAGGGTGTGAGAAGCTGCCCCTGTGGGAGGCCCCATGCTGGAGCAGTTTGTGAGGAGAGGCAGACCATGAGAAGGACTCACACTGGAGAAATTCGTGAGGGACTGTCTCCCATGGGAAGGACCCCACAGTGTAGCAGTAGGAAGTGTGAGGAGGCTTCCCCCTGAGAAGAAGCAATGGCAAAGCCCATCTGTAATGAACTGACTACAACCCCATTCCCCAATACCCTGTGCCGCTGGGCAGGGGAAGGAAGGAGAGTCCCAGGAAGAAGAGGGCATGGTGGTGGGGGGGTTGTTTTTAAGATGGTTTTATTTCTCATCTCCCTGCTCTTATAGTTTAATAAATCAAACCTTTTTCTCTGTGAGTCTGTTTTGCCCATGACACTAATTGCTGAGTTATCTCTCTGTTCTTAACTCACAAACTATCTGTTATATTTGTTTCTCTCTGCTGTCCAATTTAGGAAGAGGAGTGATTTTATGACTGAGTGGACATCGGACTAAATCACCAGTCACATTCAGTGAGAAACTGCAATGACTGGCTACTTAAACAGTGCGGTTTTATTCATGAAACAGATATACAGATTCTTATGGATTGCCAGCGATAGTGACTGTCTGCAAAAAGCACAAGCAAAAAATATGTATATAGCATGTGAAGTTATAGGCATTACATCATTCCTATAAAAAGTTAAAGAGTAACTCTCTAGAGAGATTTCTAAGTTTTCTGAAGAAACAGAGTCTCACTCACAATGTCCCAAGGCGGGGGGGAAGAAAGGCTCAGGTCTTCAGCTGATTCCAGGAGACAGAAGCAATCTGCAAATGAGCTTCCCTTGACTTGTTCATGGTTGAGTATTCCCCCAGTATCTCCCCTTTCTTTAGCTATTTTTATATCTATTTTTACCTCCAGGGTGGAGTTCTAGTAACTCTAGTCATAAGCACCTTTATTATAATTGCTGTAAAATTCTCTCGCCTTGCATCTAAAGGTATAGCTTACAAAATATTCAGGGTACAGACTCAAGGAGGAGTGTTCCCACCTTGGAGGAAGGTGGCCTTTGGGATGAAGGTGTGTTTTGTTATTAAAATGACATTATAATGAGGAAAGTTCACACAGAGGACAGCATTTTGTCAAGATTTGACAAACCGTTGGCTCAGCAACCAAAAGTGCTGCTTAGCATTTCTAAAGGACCATCTCGTTGCCATATATCATCATAGAGACTGACTGCAGAGTTTCCATTCTGTTCCATACTCTGTGGTATTTTGCAGGGAATTGCTATGTTGTGGATTGCTCACCTAATAGCAGCAACTGTATCCACACTGTAAGCCTTCTTGATTTTATACTTTTCCTTAATTGGTGAACAATGTTATATTTTGAGTGTGAGTTTTAATGTAAGTTTTAATTTCTGGTTCACTTGAGTAATTATGCCACAACAACGTTTTATTAGGATAATTAGAGCCACAAAGATGATTAAGGGAGTGGAGCACCTCCCTTATCATGAAAGGCTGAGGGAGCTTGGGCTCTTCAGCTTGGAGAGAGGAGACTAAGGACTTGCATGTTTACAAATGTGTAAAGGGCAGGTGTCAGGAGGACTGGGGCCAGACTGTTCTCAGTGATGTCCAATGATAGGACAAGGGATAATGGGTACAAGCTGAAACATAAGAGGTTCCAAAGAAACACAAGGAAGAATTTCTTCACTGTGAGGGTGATGGAGTACTGGAACAGGCTGCCCAGATGGGTTGTGGAGTCTCCTTCTCTGGAGACATTCAAAACCCTCCTGGATGTGTTCCTGTGTAACTGACTCTAGATGTTCCTGCTCTGGTAGAAGGATTGGATGAGACAATCTTTTGAAGTCCCTTCCAACCTGTAAGATTTTATGATTCTGTGATAAGCCTGTCTAAAAGTCCTTTATTTATCTCTTTTTTCTCGTGTCTGTAAGGCACCTGTAACTTTGGAATATAATCCCATCATTTAGGTGGATTGGAATTTAGATATCTATGCTAGTTATCAGATGCACTACTGCTTTCTGACAATTAGTTTAAACCAATGGTATTTATTTGTGATACGTGGGAAAATCCACCCTCCATTCCANTTCCCCAATACCCTGTGCCGCTGGGCAGGGGAAGGAAGGAGAGTCCCAGGAAGAAGAGGGCATGGTGGTGGGGGGGTTGTTTTTAAGATGGTTTTATTTCTCATCTCCCTGCTCTTATAGTTTAATAAATCAAACCTTTTTCTCTGTGAGTCTGTTTTGCCCATGACACTAATTGCTGAGTTATCTCTCTGTTCTTAACTCACAAACTATCTGTTATATTTGTTTCTCTCTGCTGTCCAATTTAGGAAGAGGAGTGATTTTATGACTGAGTGGACATCGGACTAAATCACCAGTCACATTCAGTGAGAAACTGCAATGACTGGCTACTTAAACAGTGCGGTTTTATTCATGAAACAGATATACAGATTCTTATGGATTGCCAGCGATAGTGACTGTCTGCAAAAAGCACAAGCAAAAAATATGTATATAGCATGTGAAGTTATAGGCATTACATCATTCCTATAAAAAGTTAAAGAGTAACTCTCTAGAGAGATTTCTAAGTTTTCTGAAGAAACAGAGTCTCACTCACAATGTCCCAAGGCGGGGGGGAAGAAAGGCTCAGGTCTTCAGCTGATTCCAGGAGACAGAAGCAATCTGCAAATGAGCTTCCCTTGACTTGTTCATGGTTGAGTATTCCCCCAGTATCTCCCCTTTCTTTAGCTATTTTTATATCTATTTTTACCTCCAGGGTGGAGTTCTAGTAACTCTAGTCATAAGCACCTTTATTATAATTGCTGTAAAATTCTCTCGCCTTGCATCTAAAGGTATAGCTTACAAAATATTCAGGGTACAGACTCAAGGAGGAGTGTTCCCACCTTGGAGGAAGGTGGCCTTTGGGATGAAGGTGTGTTTTGTTATTAAAATGACATTATAATGAGGAAAGTTCACACAGAGGACAGCATTTTGTCAAGATTTGACAAACCGTTGGCTCAGCAACCAAAAGTGCTGCTTAGCATTTCTAAAGGACCATCTCGTTGCCATATATCATCATAGAGACTGACTGCAGAGTTTCCATTCTGTTCCATACTCTGTGGTATTTTGCAGGGAATTGCTATGTTGTGGATTGCTCACCTAATAGCAGCAACTGTATCCACACTGTAAGCCTTCTTGATTTTATACTTTTCCTTAATTGGTGAACAATGTTATATTTTGAGTGTGAGTTTTAATGTAAGTTTTAATTTCTGGTTCACTTGAGTAATTATGCCACAACAACGTTTTATTAGGATAATTAGAGCCACAAAGATGATTAAGGGAGTGGAGCACCTCCCTTATCATGAAAGGCTGAGGGAGCTTGGGCTCTTCAGCTTGGAGAGAGGAGACTAAGGACTTGCATGTTTACAAATGTGTAAAGGGCAGGTGTCAGGAGGACTGGGGCCAGACTGTTCTCAGTGATGTCCAATGATAGGACAAGGGATAATGGGTACAAGCTGAAACATAAGAGGTTCCAAAGAAACACAAGGAAGAATTTCTTCACTGTGAGGGTGATGGAGTACTGGAACAGGCTGCCCAGATGGGTTGTGGAGTCTCCTTCTCTGGAGACATTCAAAACCCTCCTGGATGTGTTCCTGTGTAACTGACTCTAGATGTTCCTGCTCTGGTAGAAGGATTGGATGAGACAATCTTTTGAAGTCCCTTCCAACCTGTAAGATTTTATGATTCTGTGATAAGCCTGTCTAAAAGTCCTTTATTTATCTCTTTTTTCTCGTGTCTGTAAGGCACCTGTAACTTTGGAATATAATCCCATCATTTAGGTGGATTGGAATTTAGATATCTATGCTAGTTATCAGATGCACTACTGCTTTCTGACAATTAGTTTAAACCAATGGTATTTATTTGTGATACGTGGGAAAATCCACCCTCCATTCCAATCAATAACATTTTCCATTAAGCCAGAAAGGAGCAAAGATTCTAAAGCAAAATAAATTATGGATATTTATATAAATAAAGATTTATTTTATGGCATTTTCTTCTTCTTCTGTGAAAAAGTACTGGCATGACACAGAGGAATGTTTGCATGCTTGTGACTGAACACAAGTATTCCACAGCCTATGAACCCAATGAAAGCCACCATCTCCTTCACAATTCAGGCACAGATGTAAAAGGCATAGTAGCAGCCCCAGGGAGCAGAAAGTTGAACCATCAGAGCTCTCCATAGCTGCCCTGTCCTGGTCCCATAGGCTTTCCATAGCAAGATCTTGTTGGTAGATAGAGTAGAGCAGTTTGATCAGTTAGGGACTAGGCAACCATCACACATGAGACACAACAGTAACTTAGTTCCTATGTGACCTCCTCCTCTGACAGAGGGGTTAGACTAAATGATCTTTTGAGGTTCCTTCTAGCCCTTGAGATTCTGTGATTCTGTGATTCCGTAACATCAGCTTACCTAAATCATGGCTGGAGCCACTTCTTTCCTGAAGTTTGGATGGGCAGGTGGCACACACTCACCACACCCATTCATGTCATCCATGGGCACTGTTTGACTCGTATATACCATCACCCATCAGCTAATGTCCCATCCCAGTCTTGGCTGGTTCTCAACCCCACAGAGGTGCCTGATGCTCAGGGAGAGAGCCACCCTGGCTGACCGCAATGTCCTGCTGCTATGAGCCACATGCCTTGAGGAACATAACTCACAGTAATCCTGTTATTCAGTTGTGACGTAGTAAAAACAGAAAAATATGTATAGTAACCAAACTGTGCAAAGTTATCAATTCACTATCCTCTAAAGAAGAAATTATCTTCAAAAAGAATTATTGATAAAATAGGTTTCATATGGTGGGAACATGGGTATTTCACAGTGTCTACTTCTCATATGGAAGTAGCAAGATCTTAAAAGAGTTTCTCCATTTTGTGCCAGGAACAGATTTAAACAGAATGTACATTTATTTCTCAGTCACTATTCATGGTAGGTAACAAAATGAACATGGATCAGACGCCTATCTCCTCTTAATCTTACAATTCTGTAGCTGAGTATAGCATCCACATTTCTGTTTTTGCAACATTTTACAATGTTCTGCTACAGCTTTTGATAACTTTGTTCTAAGACATGTGGTACAATTACTTTCTAACAGGTTTCTCAAAGTACAACTCTAAAAATGGATTGGATTTGGATATTTTCCGTTTGTTTTTTTTTTTCTTACATTTCTTTTTAGGGAAAAAGTCTCCTTCCATATTTCACGATTATCTCATGTTCTGTGACATCCTCAAAAATCTCTTACAGAAAAGACAATTATAGATACATGGGCTATTTACCAATGTTTCCAGTATCTCAATCTGAAACAAAGATGACAACACAGACTTCTGTGACCTGTGGGCTTTAAATTTACTCTAAGATGAACTTTAGACAGGTCACCTATGGTAGTGTATTCTCCATATTAAGCATATCTGTCAGCATTCTATCTGATAGCACAGATGCTCTTATACATAACATTTGTTCAAAGATGCACCAAATGTGAAATAAATAGCAGTTAGGCAAGCACACATATAAACAAGTTTAAGATATAAACATGGGTTTCAGATTCTACAGGTAATACTGAATTCATGTAATTGAAGCTGGCATCACTGTCTTCCAGAAACCCTGATTATAGGATTTTTTTTCATTGACTTAAAGGTGATGATGTTAGGTGGGGAATACATAAGACTGCAATAACAAAGGGACGTTGTATTTCCTTTAACTTGCATAATGAAAGCAGACAATTAAGCCATTAGCAGTGCAGCCAAATATTTGTTGTTCATTTCATTCTCTTTTGTAAGTTATTGACTCTTATGCTTTCTGTTTTATTTGGTTTAGTTTCTCATTTAATTTTCACAGTGCTGAGAACCATAAACTTCACTTAACAGAACGTAATGCCTGGTGTTGCTCAGTATTTCTTTACCTAATACATACTTAGTGTTATAAACACTATAGTGATGATAGCAATCATCTTCATACTGGCAAAGTATTACCTATGGCATATTTCAGATGAGGTCATACTGAAATTTAATATATAAAATATGCTAACCAAGTTTTAATTGGAAATTACATTCATATGTCAAATTGATATGGGAAATTAACAGGTAATTTGACTAGTGAAGTAGACAAGTTATTTAACACATCAAGTCTCAGTATTCAGATGTTTCATATTCACCAAGCATCCTATGCCTAAGGAAAAAATTTCCAATATGCTCAACCCAAAACAAAAATAAATTCCAGACATAAAAATTACTTTTCCAAATTATAATATGTGTTTCATAAAAAAAAAAATGAGCTTTTAAAAAAGCAGAGCAGATTTTGTTTCTAATATACAATCAGTCCAGATGTACTACAATGCTTTCTGTGTCCCTATGTCTGAGTGTCATGTTTATCAGAGGCCTCATTGACAATCAAAAGTTAGTGCCAATGCTAGACACACAGAACATTAACTGCATCGGTGGAAAAATTAAAGAACTAACCATTAGAGGATTCAGTATTTAACATGGAAAAGAAAATTAATTGCATGGTTCTATATGTGCATAATTGGTGAAATACTTACTTGTGGTTAATGGATTTTTAAAGCCATGAGCGTTTCCTTTTCCTTTTTTTTTTTTTTTTTTTAAACAAACTTAGCAGAACATTTTGATTAGTGGAAAATCCATTGCTTGTATGACAAGGGAACAACTGACTTTTCAGTACGGCTGCTGTAGCCATATTACATTTATGTGTATACTATAAGTACACTAGCAATATTATAAAATTTTGTAATAATCTCCAAGACTTTCTACTCTGCAGTTATCTAAGGAACATTAAACCAAACACCACATGATTTACAGCTCAGACTGGCTAGTCAGTCTCAATAAAGTGGTCATGTTGTGCAGCTAATAACCAACATTTGAAGAATTTCTACTTGAAGAATTTCTACTTAAATAGTTGGTGGTTAGAGTCAAAGTTATTAAACGCTCATGTGAAACTACATTAAATCAGGGAAATGAAGTTAAACAAAAAGAGAAAGAGAGAGAGAGAGAAGGATCTAATGTCCATTATGCTAAAGACTCTAATAAATTTCATGGAGTTCCACATGAAAACTTTGTCAGAGTTATTCAAGCAAGATATGGGTAAGAGGTAATCAATATAGTTAGTTACACTGCATGGAAGACAGATAGAATATTAATTGAATAAGAACAACTCTGCAATTATATAAAAGTAGTGTTAATGTTGTAAGGAATCAGAAATCCATTTAGTTACAATGGTATAATTCAGCAAATACATCTTGCTTGAGAAAGGTGATACCTCAGTTGCTATTGGTGGAGGAGAGTAAGGAAGTTATTCTGATATGTAATGCTTGTGTTAACTTCCACTCACAGATAACTATATGCAATGTTACACATACACGGCTCCTGCTGAAGTCAATGCATAATATCTGCAGTAGGCTCAGCTTCTTTTGAGCATATTTGGGAGCAAAATGGGGTTTTACCAGCACACAAACATAATTATTTTTCTTGATATTGAATTCACTTCAGTTAAAGAAGCTTCAAAACAGCTGAAGGGTTTTCCTCATGCAGATACTTCTAAAACATAGTTACAGTAAAATTTTACAAAGTCTAACGAATAATTATATTCACTTACTGTGATTCAGTTGCTTAAACGTAAGCAGCTAATGATATTCATACCCCTACTAGTATCCTGGTTAGATGTTAGTATAGAAGAAAATGTATGATCACATACACATAGATGCCTGATATTTGAGAATGTCTAGCTGCACAAGTTATGGCAACTGAAGACCACTCAAAGAGTTTTAAAGGAACAGTTTAAAAGTACAAAGATGTACATTTTCATAAATGATGTATTCTGGAATCAATAGAAATAGACACTCAACAATGGTCTAAAATAAAGATGAGACACTAGAATGTATTGTAGAATTTTTCCCAAAGGCCACTGAAATAAATGTGATTTAAATATATATACTACTTGGCTCTTGTTCAAAGAGATTCCTCACTATTCTCTTTTGTTTCTTAAAGAACCATTTAATAAAATATGATCTTAACCACAGGGCTACAATTTTCTTAGCCAATTACATATTAACTTCTTACAAGTTGCAAGATATGTAAAACCTGTTCAGATGCCTTGATGTTTTGAGAACTGCTTCTTCTCAAATTTGAAATAAAATAGTGATTGCAGAACATTTACATACCAAAAACCATTATCGGGTTATGGTTGAGATCTCTCTCAAGTTTTATTTTACCCCAGAATGGATTAAGGTCTCTCTACTAAAAGATTAGTAATGTTCCTCTTTACCCAGTAACAAAGTAATAGTTTTTGCAAGGACTACTTTACAGGCTGTATAGATCCAAATGCCAGTAATTCTTAGCTAAGAAAGTACCACTGTTTGGCTGTTATGCAAATAGATATATATTAGTACTTGAAGCATTGATTCTTAGAATTTCTTCCTGACAAGCAACTTATTTCATAATTTCTCTTAACTCCTTCACTGAAAATGATGTAGAGTGTGGTTGTCAACACACTTGGTCAACCATCTACTAATCCAAATGCAAATAAACAATTTGATATGTGACAAAATATAGCAAAAATTGACTAATTGCAGTTTAACTTCTAATCTCTATACATTTACAATATAGAAATAACACTATAACAACAGACCTATTAATTGAATCCATACAGGAAGTTTATAGATTGACCTGTGTGCCCTTAGATACAGGAAATGCAATGGTAGTATTTGGCAATAGATAGAATATTAGTGAATTTTTCTTGCCAAAGATTATTCTTCTGTTTATGGTTTTTTCACACAGGATTTAAAACTTATATTCAAAATAATATAGACCTTAAGTTCTAAAATACTTTTAGAGATGTAATTTCCTAACACTCACAAATGATATTTCATGACGTTTAATATCTAGTAATGTTTTTATGATTGCATATGATCATTTAACCATTTGTATGAACTAGACGTTTCAGAGAAACCTTGCTTTTACAAATTATCTTCAATTGTTTCAAAGATATGGATTTAAAATTGTTCAACAAGATGCCTGGAATGTGGATTTTCAGAAAGATGCAAATAGTTCACTGAAGATTGAGAATGTATGAGCCACTTACAGAATAAAGTAGGTAATTTTTAATAATTTTAGTATAATCTGAAGATTTGTTTAGATAATTTTAATATTCCTGGTATTTTAAAGATTATCTTAGTGTATGAAAGACATAAATATTTCCTTTGAAAGAACTGAAATGCCACTCACACAAATTATGCTAATTTAGCTATAAAACTCAGCTCATGAGATAAAAAGACTATATTTCCATTAGCTGTCTTTTAAAGTAGAAAATATTGTATGTGCTCTTCTCAAACAGACAAATTTTGTTCACGTGCAGCTACTGAGGCATAAGGGTGTACTTACATTATCAGCAAATATAAGTTAAAAGTTCATCAAAGAACGAGTCCTTTTGCCTGAGCTGTCTCAACAAAATGACTTTATATAGAACTAGTAAGATGAACAATCATTTTAATCATATTAGGATGTGGGAACTCTCACATCAGGAAAACCACAAATTCTCAATTCCTTTGATTGTGGAACAACATTTTTTCAATTTAGTATTAATGTGTTATTATAGTTGAGTATTTATTTCCATTCTTTGCAATCACATTGCTTAAAAAGTAATATCAGATAAAAAAAGATTGCTGGATATCAGATACATAGCCTGTATCCAGCCATAACGAACACACCACATAATGACACATTCAAACAGGCATATGCTTGGTCATGTTATGAAACAAGTGTTGCAAGCAATTCAGAAGGTCAAGGAAGGGCAGCCTTTGAATTCAAGTTCTGTCTTTACAACCTCTCCAATACACAAGACAGTTTTATCATTTCATTCAAAACAGCTAGGAATCACAATGAAAACAGCATAATAAAATTAGTCAGTTGCTGAGGCAAGGAGCTCCAGAGACAGCCCAGTAGGGAAATGTCAAGGCAGAAGTGGAAAGACCTGACAGATGGTGGATAGTTCTCTAGAGAGATGCTGATGAGGACTGGAGTTGCCAGAGCAATCGTGGCCACCCTTATACCTATACAAAGCCGTCCAGGGAGCACTAGCGGCCAGGAGCACTGGAAGCAGAGTGGGCAAACAGGATCTGGTGCAGCAGTTTATGAGGCAGTTTGTACAGGAACATTGTAGTCATCCTACCAGCTCAAACTGTCAGATCAATTGACTGTAGTAGCTAGCAACAGGACAAGGGGCAGTGGGATGAAGCTGGAACAGAAAAAATTCCTCTTAAATATAAGAAAAAACTATTTTACTGTGAGGGTGAGGGAGCAGTGCAGGAAGGAACAGGCTGCCCAGAGGACTTATGGAGTCTCCTTCTTTGGAGGTCTTCAAGACCTGCCTGGACATGTTCCTATGTGACCTGATCTAGGTGAACCTGCTTCTGCAGGATTGTTGGACTAGATGATCTCTGGAGGTCCCTTCCAACCCCTACTATTCTATGATTCTATTAATCGGTCTTCACCCTCTCAGAAGGAGAGGGTGAGCTATGGTATTCATCTGATAGAAACCTTTGCCCTCTGCACTCACCAGAACAAATGTGGCAACCTAGACAGAGGTCACATAAAAACATACAGACATCCAAGTCTCAAGCCTCAGGGCATGCCTAAGTCTTCCACTAGTAACTGATGACAGTAGTGAGAGCACCTATGTGACTTATGCCTGAGTAGACGAAGTACTCAGCCTTGGTGGCAGGATGTGTAGGGTTGACATGGTGGGGGATTTGGTAATGGGAAGCAGCTGCAGTGGTGGCTCCTGTAAGGAATTTCTCAAAGCTCCCCTGGAGGTCCACCAGACTTACCTCTAGGGCTAAGCCAGTCAGACACCTATTCAGTGACGAGATGCGACTGAAAATCTGCAGCAGGGAGGAGGAAGTGGAAGGAGGAAAAAACAACCACGCGAACACCAAAGTCAATGAGGAAGGAAAGGAGGAAGATTTGTGCCAGAGCAGAAACCTCCCTGCATCCCACAATAAGACAGCATGTTATCCCCCTGCAGTCCATGGAAGACTCCATGTCAGAGGAGGTAGTTGTGTTCAGAGAAAGATGTGAGTGGCTCTGTGGGAAGGTGGTTCTGGAGTAGTCTGTTTCTGAAAGAATGTAGGCTGAGGAAGGGATTTATGCTGAAATAGTCTTGGAGGAGCTGTAGCCTGTGGAAAGTATTCATGTTGGAGAGGTTCATGGAGAACTGTCTCCCATGGAAGGGAGTCTACATTGGATAGGAGGAAGAATGTGAGGAGACTTCTCCTTCAAGAAGGAGGGAGCCTCAGGGACAATCCATGACGAACTGACTGCAACTGTTGTTCCATACCTTCCTGCACCGCTGGGAGTCATCCCTCCATTGCAGGGAGATGAGTACTTAAGAAAGCTTCATGCTGGACTTAAACCACAGAGCTCTGAGAGGAGGCAAACAGGTTAAGGATCATCAGGGAGTCTGAAACAGAGATACTAGCAGAACCATGCTCTGCCCTCCTTGACACAAAAGGAATATACACAAGAAAAAAAAAAAAACAACACAAAACCAAGATCAAAAGGAACCTTTATCCTCCACACCAGGTAGAGAGCAATAGCCTAAAGGAAAGGCATGAATGGAGGCAAATCTACACTCAGAGTAGCAAGTGAACCCCCTCTTCGCCTACTTTGGCTTCCTGATACCTCTATACAACAGATATGAGACCCTGAGTGTGGAAAGTCAGTCAACAGATGATATGAATGATGATCCATCTACATGGGAGATGTTACCAGAGTCTGAAAGGCCTACTCTTCTTATAATAACAGCATTCATGAGGAAGGAAAGTTTGATTATGGTTGTAGATGGCTCTGGGAGAAACAAAGGGCCCAACATGCTGGACAGATCCTCCACTTAAGAAAATCTACTGCTTCCCTGGAGCCCAGATTAAAGATATCACCAGGAAACTTGATAGTCAGGTAAGACTTTCAGACTGTGTGAGTTCGATGGCCCCACAGAAGTATAAGGCCTTAGTAGACATAGGAGCACAGTGTATATTGATATCATCAAGATATGGGGACGTAGAACTCATTTGGATCTGTGTAGTGACAAGAGGGTGCCAAGAATTGTCTCTAATAGAGGCTGAGGAGAGCTTGAAAGGGGTCAAATGGGAAAAACACTTCATTGTGACTGGTACAGAGGCCCCTGGTATCCTCAGTAAAGACTATCTAAGAAAAGAGTGCTTTGAAGACCCAAATGGTTATTAATGGGCTTTTGGTATAGCCACTGAAGATACAGAGAAAATCAAAGAACTCTTTAGCTTGCCTGACCACTTGGAAGACGCTTTCATTGTGGGATTGCTGTGAGTTCAAAAACTACAGGTGTCAATTTCTTCCAGGACAGTGCACCAGAGGCAATATCGCACAAACCAAAATTCACCAGCACCCATCTGTGAATTGATTCATCAACTGGAGGCTCAAGGAGTCATCAGCAAAACTCATTCCTCATTTAGTAGTTCCATATGGCCTATGAAAATATCAGATGGAGGGTGGAGGTTAACAGTAAACTATCGTGGCCTGAACAAAGTGACACCACCACTGAGTGCTGCCGTACCAGACATGTTAGAGCTCCAGTATGAACTGGAGTCAAAAGCAGCCAAGTGGTATGCTACTACTGATATTGCCAATGCAGTTTTCTCAATTCCTTTGACAGCAGAGTGCAGACCACAGTTCGCCTGCACACGGAGAGGTATCCAATACATCTGGAATCACCTGCCCAAGGGGTGGGAAACACAGTCCTACCATTTGTCATGGGCTAATCCAAACTGTATTGGAAAAGGGTGATGCCCCTGAACATTTACAATACAATGATGATATCATTGTATGGCTCAACAAGGCAGAAGAAGTGTTTGAGAAGGGGAAAAGAATAATTCAGATTCTTCTAAAAGCTGGTTTCAGTATAAAAAAAAGAGTAAGATAAAGGGACTTGCACAAGGGATCCAGTTATTGGGCATAAAAAGGCAGGATGGACGTTGCCATGTACCTATGGATATTGTGAACAATATGGCACCTATGTCTCAATGAACTGTCAAGAAAGAAACACAAGTTTCCTGGGCCTTGTCGGATTCTGGAGGATGCATGATCCAGGTTACAGTCAGCTTGTGAGCCCTCTTTATGAAGTAATCTGAAACAACATCTGTTCTGAGTGGGGTCTTGAACAACTACAAGCCAAAAAGGAAGAGATTTTGGATCATTGCTGGAGGAAGTAGCTCTTGCATGACCATGTAATGAATCATCAGAAGATGACAGGCATTATGCTTTCTTTACTGATGAATCCTGTTGTGTGGTACAAAATCATTGTAAGTGGAAAGCTGCTGTGTGGAGTCCCACACAACAAGTTGTTGAGGTCATGGAACGGAGAAGGTGAGCCAAGTGAAAGCCATCCAAATAGCCCTAGAGATTGGGGGATGAGAGTACTCTTATCCTTACACTGACTCTCGGATAATGGCTGTGGGGCAACCAGTGGGGATGACTACAGCGGTGGAGAAGACCAACTGTCAGCACAAGGGTAAATCCATTTGAGCTGCTGCATTGTGGCAAGATATTGCTGCTTGGGCACAAAACACGACTCTGAAGATACATCATGTAGATGCTCACATGTCCAAAAGCCATGCCACTGAAGAACTCTGGAACAATGGACAGATTGAAAAAGCTACCAAAATTTAAGTAGCTCTGGTGGACCTAGACTGGGAGCATAAGGGTGAGCTATTTATAGCTTGATGAGCCTGTGAAACGTCAGGACATCTGGGATGAGATACAACATATAGATGGGGTTGTGATTGAGGGGTAGACTTCACCATGGAAGCCATCACACAGGTCGCTCATGAATATGAAAAATGTGCTGCAATCAAGTGACTCCCCTGAACAGAGGCCAGGGCTGAATTTTTTATATGATGAGGCCTGGCAAATAGACTATATTGGACCACTACCATGAACACACCAAGGCAAGCGTTATATACTCACCATGGTGGAAGCAACTACTGGTTGGTTAGAAACATCCCCTGTAAACTATGCCACTGCCTGAAACACTGTCTTAGGCCTTGAAAGGCAAATTTTGTGATGACATAGTACTCCAGAAAGAATTGAATCAGACAATGGGACTCATTTTCAAAATAAACTCATAAACTCCTGGTCAAAGAAAGACAGCATTGAGTGGATATACCACATCTCCTGTCACCCACAGGCATCTGGAAAGATTGAAAGATGTNGAGTTGTCTGTTACAGGAAGTACTGTAGCAGGAATAATCTGAGCTGATGAAGAGTGAGCTTCTCAAGGAACCAGACAACTGCAATAACCAAAGAAATCAAGCTGGTGCTGGTGCCCAGCTGCACACACGGTTTCCCCTGGCCTGGATACCCATCTTGATGGATGAGAACCAATTCATCGCCTGCTCTAGTGAACATCTGGAGAGGATGTGAGATGCAAGAATGACGTTATTCTGTTGGATGCAAGATGCAATGCAAGAGTGATGTTTGTTGAAGAGAGAGGAATACTAGTTGATGATGATGTATAAGAATGTGTATTGGGTACTAAGATAGTTTATCTCGGCATGATGAAAATAGTATGGAATAAGGGGTCGAGACAGCATTGAGTCTGAGGTGGTGGTGATTTTCCACAGCAGCCCTTGTAGTGCTGTGCTTTCTGTTGGTAGCTAAGAAAGTGTATTGATAGCACATTAATGCTTTGGCTACTGCTTGTGCAGCATCAAGGATGTCCCTAAAGCATTCCTTCTTCCACCTTCACGAGTAGTTGTAGATGGGCAGGATCCTGGGAGAGGCCACAGCCAGGACAGTTGAGCCAGGCTCACCAAGGACATAGTCCATATCATATGACATCAGCTCAGCAATATAAACTTAGGGAGATGAGCAGGCAGAGGAAGGCATTTGTGATTCACTTTTGCCTTCCAAAACAACTGTTACACATACTGAGGCCCTGCTTCTCAGGAAGCGGCCAGACATCGCTGTTGATGAGAAGTAGAAAATAACAGCTTTATTTGCTTTGGTGTTCTTCTTACACATGTGGCCTTGCTATTTCTTTGTTAAATTGCTTTTATGTCAACCTGTGAGGATCCTATCTTATTTTCTCCCCTCTCTGGCTTGCTGAGGAAAGGGGATGTTAGATCAACATGGTCGGTACCTCGCATCCACCAAAGGCCAAATCACCATAGCCAATTATTACTCTTCCACGTGGACTGTGACAAAGCTGCAAAGTAGTCCAAGGACCATCAAAAGGCATTGGAATGGTTGGTAAAGGAATACAGAACATATGTAATTTTTTGTTCTATCTTTTTTGTGACATTGGAAGAAACAGGTTGATCCAGCATATTAATAAATATCTTTGTGGCTGGTATCACCACCAGAATTTTGAGGGTATTGGTAAAGGGATGGTCTACAGAGCTCAAGACTTCATGATCTAGGGTGGGACTTGTCTTTCTCAAAGGAGAAAAAGGATCTTTGTTCATGAGCTAACAGGGCTGATTGACAGAGGCTTGTAGGTGATAGAGGATAGTAAACTATTTTCACTAATGGAAT
>WBNH01008186.1:0-24371 GCA_013401255.1 Urocolius indicus
CCAGGGTCAAACTATCACAAAGGCTTGACATGTTGAAGCTAAAACTAGTGTGAATGTGTTGTAAAACAATTTTACAGTATAGTTTCAAAATTAATACGTTTGCATATTTAACATGCATTTCAGATGAGAGAACAAACGTCAATATTCCAATGCAGAGTTAAGTAGTACTGAAGGCACAGTTTGTACATGAAGTGTAACTCCCCTTTAGAGTAAGTTGCAGAATAATAAAAAAAATCGACTGCTTCCTCTTAATTTAGAGCGTACACTAGATGGCAGCGTTAGCAAAGAATAGCTGTCAGTTATTTTTTTCAGCATGTAGGAGGATTAAGCTATGAAGATATAGAAAGATGGTATTAAACTTTAACTGAATTAGGGCAAAGAAGTTGAAAATAAATCTGTATATACCAAAATAAAATTTAAAAACTCTCTTAAACATTTTAAATTATGAAAATAATTTTCCCTTTAAATTCTAATAAAAATAAATACATCTAAAATAAAAGTAACAAAAATACAATGGAATTTAAAGTAAACTTTTGAAGTAGTTTAATCGAGGCATAACAGTTGCAATGTGTTCTTGAATAGACTGAAACAATATATATTCCTCTGAATTTTGCCATTAGCTACTTTATTTGAAAAATATATTTACAGAATAAAAATGTAGGACCTGGGTTATGCTTAGCAGTATTGACACATTTTGCTGTGAGATACCACAAGCTTTTATTTTCTTGTTTGTGTATATAGCATGGAAATCATTCTTGAGTTGAGCAGAAGTTTAAAATGTTTTAAATCAAGTATTTGTCTTATCTGATTCAACATTAATTTTATGTGCTCTTTAATTTGTAAACTGAAAGGCTGTACATGAACCAAATAATTATTAATTCTTCCCGTGTACTGTCAGAAAATAGCATGCCTTTGCTTTAAAGTTGATCAACAATCTGAGTCAAGATTCAAGAAGGACTAGCAGCTGCTTTAAGATCTGTCATGTTGCTGATTTTGTGCTATTTCTTATTGCTTCTTGTTTCTGTGCATAATTTCTATTCACATGAAAATTCTGGTTATTAGCTTTTCAAAAATAAAACTTTCATGCCAAAAAGCAGCAAAATTTCAATTTTCTGTTTAATAGTAGGGTTTATTGAAAATGTTTCATTTTTTCTAAACAGAAATTCATCTTAAAGTTTGAGTCTTAATCTAACTTTTTCCTTTTAATATTAATTAGTCCTTAAAACGATCTCACACATTTTCAAAGAAAAATATAACATGTTCCTTTCAGAAGGGTGATCGTTGCAATTGATACGAACCAATTGACAGAAGACTTAAGTTTTTCCTGCAGTAACTTCTTGCTGTAATTGGGTTACATGAGATAGAATTAGGCTCATTAATTTTGTTTTTCCTCAGTAACTAGTGCAGGGGAGTAGCACCTGGGAAAAAACCCAAACGCACAAATTTCCACTTCTGCAAATGAAAAATTGTTTCAGTTACCACTTAGAAGTTGAAATTTCTCTTGTGCTATTTTAAAATAAAATTTTCACACATCTAGTGAGAATTGTTTGAGAGGAAGTTCAAGTAAGATCTTTTGTTATTATTTTAGACTACTGATGTCAGTATGTATGTGAATATACGTCTGTATTCACTGGAGAAATTTTCAGTGCTCCATTTTCTCTGGAATAATCACTGTTTTTCTTAGTACTTCTAATTTGTCATGATACTGGTTTTTAACACATTGCATGTTACTGTAACACGCCACTAAATTTGTTTGAATGTATTTACTTGGTTTTGTAACCAAGAGATAAAGGAAGTTAAAGCACTCTTGATTTCTGCAAGAGGACAAGGTCTTTAAATGGTTTTTCTTCAGATGCACTTCTGTGTAATAGTTTAAACAGATGGAAGATGATATTGCTACTACCACTGAGCAGTGCCTCCTGTGCCTGGGACAGGACCTTGCAGATTTGATGTTCTGGTTGGATATATGTCTGGGTCAACAATGTGGCTGAAGTATTTTAAAAGACTTATTTTTAATGGTGAAAAAATGCAGAAGTACTTTCACACTGCTAAAGCCAGTGCAACCAAGGGATATGCAGACTGCATCCTACAGCAACAGAGTGGTAGGGCTTCCTTGCCAAGGGACGGTAGTTGATGCTTTTCAGGCTTAGGGACCAACCAGGGTTGTGTGTCTACGTGGACCCACTGTGCAAAATATGAAATGTGCATTGTGTCCAAGTGCAATTGTTACAAAATGGAGGAATACAAAGAAACTTCATAATCCCTACCACATGTGCATTTTCCAGAGGTTCTGAGAGTCTACTGAGTTCTGATTTTTAGAAGACTAGTATTTGATTTTAGGTTTTCCACATTTAGACAGAAATATCAGATTGTTGTATTTATAAAAATGGGCTTTAGTATAGGACATATGAGTGGATAGATGCACAAAATGTTGAGAGAATTATTAGTACTGGTTTAAATCATCTCATTTTAGAGTGAAGGAGGGAAGGACTATTAATTTCATATCACAACTAGTAAGTAGATATTTTTGTTGTTATGGTTTATAAGCTAAAATTAACCAATATTTTCTTCTCTACCAAAATGATTTTGAGATTGCTTCTTCACATCAGTTCAGTTCTCCTAACCGTTTTTCACTTTTTATATGTTTTATCTTGTTTCTGCTTTCTTGTGAAATGTGATTCTAATAAATAGAATTGACTAGATCTATCTGTAATGTTGAGCTATGATGATATCTGTATTAAAGTGGAATTAAACCCCTTGTCTTGCATACTTATTCCTGCTAATACATACCTAACTGCTTAGAAAGACATCTGTGCAGAGAGGTGTGATATCTTCTCAGAATATACTAACAGCTGAAAATTTACTGGATAGAAAATTGATCAATAACTTCAGATCTGTTGCATTTTGACTCTAATGCATTAGATTGTTAGGTCATCTTGAAGTTTAGTCTCTATTTACATTTGGAGTCCAATTTGGATTTTCTATTAATCATACTTGGTAAATATTTTCAGGTAGTTGTATAGTTAAAATTCGCTTCTGTTAATAATGCATTTGAAAGCAGAGATTTCTACAAAATCTTTGTGGATATATGGTGACACATCAGGTATACTACACATAGAATCATAGAATGGTAGGGATTGGAAGGGACCTTTTAAAGATCATCTAGTCCAACCCCCCTGCAGAAGCAGGTTCACCTAGGTCAGATTGCGTAGGATCAGAGTCTGTATTTCATCTATTACACATTTCTTATCCCTTTGATACCAAATCTACGAAAACCATCTGAATTTCCCTAAGAGTGCTTCCTAGAGTAGATTCCTAGAATGAATGTGGTTATACATGTGTAAGGATTTGGAAGGAAAGTTAACAAACTTTAATTTTTCCAACCTGGTAGAACAATAAACACCTTTGGAAATAGTGAGTCACAGAGTGAGAGCTTTTCATCTGAGATTAGGATGAGTCTGCAGATACAAGACTGAGTAGTGTGTTAAGTGCCAATATGACATGAGTCCATTAGAAATACACAAAACCACTGATGGACATAGCATGCTTCCAGCTGGAGGGAGCCAGAGGAATGTCATTGCTTTCAATTAAAGAAAAAAAGAAAGTCCCCGTTCCTGGAGCATAAAAACCTGAGAGGTTTGTTTTCTTTTTGTCTTGCTTTCTTGTCTGCCTTAAGTGGATAGATTAAGGAATAGCTACATCATATATGTAAACTGGAACAATACGTGGCATTTTACCTGCAAGATTTTATCCCTGTTACCTTAGCATGCTTTGTATCTTGCTTTTTCAGATGAGAATTTGATACTTAAACTGCCTTTTTTTGTTCATTTGTTTTTAATTTGCCAACTGATTGGAAAGATGTGTGGCCTTGTCATGACTTATTTGATGAAGAGTTTGCTTTTATTATGGCATAGCCTTTCTGGACACCACATACCCACATCATAATTGTAGTATTAACACTGTTAGTGCATTGTGTTAGATCTCCTTGATTTAGCAACTTTGCTAAAGAGGAATACTGTCAATTTAACTTCTATTTTTTTCAAACAGAAACCACTATAATTGCTTCTACAAGCTCAGGTTGTGTTAATGTTTGAAAATATGAACTTTTCCATTCTACACTTGACAACTCTTGCCAGAATTAGAATTATTCATTTTTGCCAAATCAGCCATTCCTGTGTTATGTTTCAGTTTACTTTCTTGTTACAGGGGCTGCTTGTGGCAACCCTTTCCATCAGACATGACTAGGGTGTTTAGCACTAATAAAATACTTTCTGTTGAAAAGTGAGCAGGTATATGAGTTTCCAGAGAAAAGAATCTGGTTAAAATTGTGCACTATTGCTGCACAGCAAGAAGCCTTGTTACAAAGCAGAATGGAGATAGATGAGAGAACGCCATTTTCATTTTACAGTGTGTGAAAAACAGAACATGCTTTTGTAGTGGTTATATGTTTGTAAGTAGATCCCATTTTTTGTCACTAGTCTTTTTGAAAATAAGCAAAATGCTGGAAAAACAAAAATTCTACCAATTCTTCTTTTTCTTCGCTGGAACCACTTTTTTGCTTCTCCTTTACTGTGATAGTTCTAAGGTGTTGTGTTTGTCTTTTTTTCTGGATAACCAGGTAGAGTTGGTGCTAAAATATTAGCGGAAATAATGGAGAAGTTGGTAGCAAACGTTAGCTATGTAAGTGTATGGGATGACTTCTTGGAAGAGTCTATTTCAAGCCTGTTCTTGTATGAGCTTAGCATTTGAAACTTTGTGACTGAAGCTTATATTGCAACGAGATTTCGTGTTAAATGGGTTTTTTAAATTTTTTAATCTCCTAGATGATATTGCAAACTAATAGAAGATGTAAATACGGTATGTCATGCGTCTGAATTTAGAGTGTCTTACTTTTGCTTTATACACCCATTGGGCAGCACTGGGCAGTAGTGCCTCAAAATCAGATTGAGATTTGAGTAGTATACAATATACAGGAATGGCAATACATTTGAATAATTGTTTATTGTTGAAATAGTGAGTGTAAAGTACTGAAGACTCAGAAGTGAGATGATGGTAAAAGCTAGTGTCTCTTGGAGCTGATTGTACAGGTAGATTTCCTTAAATTTTGTTTCTGGGATATAGACAAACATACCCATGCATTTGCCTGGTTTTGTAATTTTTTTCAGTTCTAGACTTAAGTTACAAGAGAGGATATTGTCTGGCTCTGCTTCTGTCCTATTGATTTATTCTGCAAATGACTGTTTACATTTCACTGTCCTCCTCTTGCTTCGGAGGAAAGTACATAAAATTACCCAGCTTAATCCAGTCTGGCCAGAAAAGCTGTCATCCCCTAAATAGTCCTACTGTAATTTCTTTCAGGAGAACTGTTTACTTTTACTAAAAAATGGAACCAAACAAAAATGGTTTCGGTGTATCTTTCTTTTTTTTTGCTTTTCTTCTTCATAAGAATTTATAAGTTTTCTGGTATACTTTTATTGAGTCCATCAGAAGGCCTTTATTTCATAGCTTCCCAGTGACATAATGGATATAAACCACAGACCCTGGGGTTATCTCATTACTGGTCCAAATAAACTTCTCCTTCTCTTTCAGTGTAATACATAAACATATCTTGCCAGCACAGAATATTAATCTTATGTAATATCATGTGTAACATTCCTATACAACTTGTATAGGAACTTCCAGGTTTATTGTCAAAATGGATTTATGCTACTGTGCTTTGATCCTGTGGTTTCATGGTTGCCCATATCTATGAGATTAGTTAAACTGCCAGAACAACTTTTTTAGTGGGTGGCAAAGTTGTTGCTGCATTATTTTTAGAAGTTATTGCTATTGTATTTGATCCTAATGTCTATAGTCTTTTACAGGTGTATTATGCTTCAGACACACTTTATTTATTTTGCTATTGATTAGGAAGTGCAGTAATCTGTTGATCAGTACTTTGTTGATTTTCAGGTAGGCTTGGGAAGGGACCTTAAAGATCATCTAGTTCCAACTCCTCTGCCATGGGCGGGGAAAACCTTCCAGTAGACCAGATTGCTCAGAGTCTCATCCAACCTTGCCTTGAACAATTACAGGGATGGGACAGCCACAGCCTCTCTGGGCAACCTGTGCCAGTGCCTCACCACCCTCACAATGCAAATGTACCCTCTTTCAATTTAAAGCCATTACCCCTAGGCCTATCTTATTTTCTATTACTGGTCATGATGCACAGAACAGTGACACAGGTTAGCACTTTAGTACTGACTATGATTATGGCAGATTGAGAGAGCCTGCTGTTAAGCAAAACAAAAAGAGAAAACATTACTTGCTTTTAACCAAATAGCTGACTGTAATTTTTTTTTTGTCTCAACATGGCTGTGAATAAAATAAAAGTATTCTAAGGATCCCTTCCAACCCCTATCATTCTATGATTATCAGAAATTAATATGTTTGATTCCTTCTAATTCTAGTTGATACAGAAAAGGTATTTTAGAAAAAAATTAAATATATTTGAGCCATCTTATGTTGTTTGACCTAGTTTGATCTTATATACTGTTAGTACAGCTTAACAGTCTCTTGGGAGGCTTTCTTAATCAAATTCTGTTATATTGTATTTGATTTCTTTCTTTTCAGTAATTTAAGGTTGGAAACTTACCTTATTTCTGCAAAGACCTTCTGCTAATAGTGCCCAGCTTGGCACTTAATCTATGTCTTAAAAATGCTTAATGTATTTAAGAAGACAAATTTGTTGTGAATTATTGAAAACCAGTTTTATGCGAAAAAAAATTGGTTATGACAAAAGAAAGATCATTGAGAGGGAGAGAATGAAGACTTTGAGTGAGATTGAGTTTATTAGGAAGATACAGAGAATTCCTAAATTTGTTCTGTCTTTTATCTGAAAAATTGATTAATTTCAAAACTTTCTTGTTATTTAATCTTAGTTCTTTGTTTCAGTAGCATCTCTCTTGGAATTTGCAGGCTCATATAAGCCAGTAGGTAGCTATATGTTAAGGCTTTCTAAAATTCATTTACAATAACTTTGTACTTTTCAAATAGAATAAAATGGAAAACATGATTTTGAGGTAGGTATGCAAATTTGCTTCAAGAATGGTGAAGAGTTTTTTTTATACTCTGTGAACCTGTTAGTAACTTTCAGAATTCTTACAACCTTATGAACTTAGTATTATATATTCCTTAGTGCCCTTCGCATATCTTAGATTGCATGCTACATAACATAGTGTATTGCATCAACCAACAGTTTCTTTAACTTCTGTTCTATCAGCATATTATTTGTAAACAGTATTTTAAGCTTCAAATTTTAACTTATCTATGAAAATGTGTTAGTGTATAAAAGCAGTAAATATGAAAGATGAGACAGTTTCCTTTCTTGCAAACTCTGTCCTTTCCATCCCTTTTTTACGTACATATTTAGAAATGGGTTTCATGTATTTAATGGAAGGAACATTGTTAATACTCCAGGAACAAATCCACACTGTTTACATCAAGCAGTTGCAGCTGAAGCTTGTTAGTGATTGCCTCCCAGATTAAAAAAAAAATTCTTCACTGTGGTACATGAACTGCTATTGTTTGGAGATAAGTAATCGGCTCATCCCCTCTTTAGGGAAGAACAAAGAACATAATAGTACATCTGGTTCATCTGTTAAGACAGCAAAGATTAATTAAGCAAGTACTGCACAACCTCTCTTGATAACGTATATCTAAAACCAGCCTGTATATGATAAGTTTTTTAATCACTTTGCTTTAACCATTTAGTGTATGCACAAAATCTATTCCAGAATCGTCTGCTATTTGTAAAAATAAGTTAGGACACAATACTAAGGTAAGGTGAATTGGAGAAGAGTTCATTACTTCTCTTGAAAATCCCTTGATTTAAGAGGATATTACTAGCAAGTTGTAAGATAAGATATAAGATTAGAAAGAACCTGTTGAGCCCACCAGGTGATATCATTAACACTTCCATCTCTCTCTTAAAAGTAACTTGATTGGTGTCTCTGAGAATTTGGATCAAAACCTGTTCGGAGAGAAATTAACCATCTCTTTTTTGAGCATTTGAGTAGAATGTGGTTCAGTGAAAGACAATTTAAAGTCATTAGCAAGATTTACTTTACTTGCTTCTTGGTGTTTACATCAGCAGACCATTAGGACACAGATATTCTGTCAAGATCTTAATTTTGCAAGCCTTCACTTACTTTATGTCTTTTACTTCCCTGCATGTACAGCAATGAATATAATTGCAGCTCCAGTAATAGCATTAAGGATGACTTAGAATCACTGGTCAAGGAGTTGGGATGTAATTTGATGTTCTTTTTACTAATATGCCCTTTGCACTAATTCTGATATGGTCCCTGTCCTCCTCTCCCTGCCTAACATGCTCTTACATCTCCTTATGATCTCTTTAGGTACTTAGACCTCACCTATCACTTTGAAACAGATGATTTTGCTGTATCGCATGTGAAATAAATCTCTAGCGTTATGCCTGTACCAGGGACCCCTTCTAGTTTTTGATGAGGTTGGAAAGTACCAAGGCTGTGTACATGTACAATGTTAGAACACAGGGTGTTCTAAAATGGCATGTGAAAAAGTATGTTGGATCATTTCAGTGATGTTTGTGTGGTTTCTGCTCTGCCAGCTGCAGTCAGTTCTAGCAACTGACTTTCTACTTGACATCCCTGCTTCCCCCAAAGACCCTCTGCTGCTTTCTGTACTTGCTTGATAGGGGATAGTGGGGCTTGCCACAGTATCTTAGACAAAAGAAGCAGCTGCATTACAGTTAATTTGAAAGAGAGAGGATTTCAAAATATGAAGCTTGTTGACAAAAGAATGCCTCTTGATACATGAGGAATAGTTAAGAATTGACATAATCTCTCTACTCCATCTGTGGAAGTGAAAACTGGAAACTGTTTGAGGAAAGCAGTATGGAAAATTGACAGCACAGTGTGAGTAAATATCACTTATGAAAAGTTTATATCCTTAGTAAACATGGCCAATGCTGCTTATGTAAAATATGGAGTGTGACAGAATAAGCTGAAACGTGCTACAGTGGCTCAGACTGGGAAAAAATCGATTGGGAGAAGTATGTTTATAGAAAAAAATCACTGTGATTTGGTTAACTAGTAGATGAATCTGGTATGAAATTAATTATTATTATTATTTTAAAAGCTGAAAATGACACTGAGTATCTTAAGATGTATCAGATGATGCACAAAATCTCTGTCCTTACCACGATGAGATTTAATTTCTCACATGAGGTGAAGAAGGATGGACAACAGAATAAATAATGTGATTATTTTGAATGAGATTTGGCTCTAACTATGTGTGTCTGCACAGTAAAAGTATATTTGAACTGGTCACATAGTGTGGGGTTTTTTTTTATTGTTATTTAATGGAGATAACTAGGTGTGCAGAGAACATCATCTCATGCAGCCTGATGTAGAAATGAGTATCTTAACCCACTCGATTTATGAAAAGTGTTGAAGTCTAGTTTACATTAGTGAACCATGTCCAGATGGACTGATTTTGCTTCATTTTGCTAGAAATGCAGTCCAGACAGCCTCAGATGCAAATATTTACATTTTATCTATCTAAAGCTGTTCTGTCCGGAGGGACTAAAAACCGTTTACTTGATACTTTTTGGTCAATATGAGGAACAATTGTTTTCTCAATTTTTCTGAATTTCTTGTAAAAACAAACAGAAAAACTCACTATCAAATATCCCTTCTTGGATGTCATATTCCTTGTCAAAATGTTAGCAGAATAGGACAACTAGTAGCTTTCTACACCTTCCTACTTATTCCTCCTGCGGATGAAGTTGGCCAGTTGTGCTGTATTGTATTCCTGGGAAGAGCATACCGAGAGTTCATGGTGTGGCTGGCAAGCTGATGGTGCCCCTCCTGTCCCTTTCTGCTTTTGACTTAGTCCTGAGAAGTGGTGCTGAAAATCTCTTTTCAATGGCAAGGTAGAAACTTACTTGCAGAATTGTGTGATGATGATCTGTCATCTTACATCACATTGAAACTGCAATGTGAACCATGCTTTTTTTGAACTGTATTTCAATAACAGCAACTACAGAACAGCTCAGTGTCATGTAGAAAATGCTCTGAGAGTGATCTTCTTCCACATGAGAAAGCCAAATATGTCAAGAAAGGTACAATCTTCTACTTTTGTTTCTAAGAGGCAAAGTGTCTCTGCAAGTGATACTTAGAGCAGAACTACAAAATATGAAAAGCCATTTAGTAATTTAAATTTCAGGAAATGTTTTAGAGGTAAAATGTAAAAATAGGACTTATTTAGACTTATTAGATTAGGACTTATTTATAACTTATTCCAAGTGGCTTTTTGGGCACAGATGAACAGCTGAAATTAAAATTGCAATGTTTGAAGATTGATCTAGTTCAGATGAGCAGATGCTGATCTGTAAGTGGGTTTCATTAACAGGTAATGGGGCAACTTTAACTTCATTCAGATGAATGTTCATCACCCCTCTGTTATCCATGTAGAGAGATGTCTTTAAAACAAAACAAAAAAACACCAGTACTAAAATTTCTGTACTTTAGTCTTAAAATTATTGTCTTGTTTTCTAACTAATCTTTATTTCTGAAAGTGATTGCAGATTTATACATGTTGCCATTTCTAACAGGACATGAATGATGCTGCTTCTCCATAACAATTCACCGAGAACATTTAAAGATGTCTTTCAATATAGGGATTTTTATTGCCTACTTGCTCGCCATCCACAAATGTTTCTTGAAATGTAGTACATAGGAAGGGTGAGAAATTCATCATCCTTTTATGAACCTATGAAAACATCTCAGTATAAGGAGTAGAATATTTAAAACATTTGTGTTTTCTGAAACATTCTGAATTCAGACTCTGGTTTGTAGTGAGTTTAAAAAAAAATAGGAGTGGTAGCTAGAGTATTCATAGTATTTATTAAAAGGCATAGATAGAGAAGATAAAGACTCAAGCTGATCTAGTTTAACAATTCAAGAATTCTGGATATGTTGTAGACCATCTGTGACCAAAATAAAATTAGTATGAAAACATTCCATGTTCTAGGTATTTAGGAAAGAAATATGAAAGAAAACATCAGAAGATGAACTAACAAATCATATAAATAAACCCATAGTTGATACAAAGAGTAAACAGATTGACTTAAGAGATTACCACACAGACATGAGAAGAAAACTGAAGATTGTTTTTACAAAATGATCTTTTCCAGTCTTTTTTATTTATTACTAGCATATGGCCTAGGAAGACTTTTTGCAACAGATATTTTCTAGCCTGGAGTGGCCTCTAATGGATGTATAACACTGATGCTGTAGAGAAAAGCTTTTTAATAATTTGTGTGACTGTAGTGCTTGTGAAAGATGCTAGACTGGCAGTCTTGGAGTCTGAGAGACTGAAGTAATCTGTTCTGATTCACTGAACAGGTATAGCAGGAGCATCAATGGCATAACTCTATATTTCTGTTAAATTGTATCCTGAAAAATCTTCCTTTTGTTTTTAGCTGACTGTTTATTAGTTAACAGCAACAGAGGCTTGCTGTTTAACTTCATCTTTGGTACTTTGCTCTTACAAATGAGCGTTAGACGTAGCTTTTTGTTTAAAGTATCAACTTGTATCATAAAATGCAATGACCTACCAGTAGAAGTAGTGACTGCTGGTCAACATGTGCTTGACCTGCTTTTTTTCCCTCTCTCCTAGACAAAGTAAAGAGCATTGAGACCTCACTGGTCTCGAGGTCAGCATTTCACAGAACTAGCCTGTGGTGTGCTATTTGACTTCTTAATTTAATGTGTTTTTAAGTGCAGCTGTAACTAGAACCAGACCACTTCTTAATGACTGGGAGAGGGACATATAGATGGAGAGTTGGCATGGTAGTATCACTTTAGCAGAAAACAAATCTCCTTTTATCACTTCTATGATAAACACCTACTTGAGCCAATATCTTAGTCTCATCTCTCATACCAAAAATAGTACAAATTTTAATTCTGCTTGTTGTCTGGAATTCACTTCAGTGAGCCAGACTGCTGTCTGGCAAGAGCAAAGCCATCTTGGTCTGGCTCAGGTGAGGCTGTTGGAACTTACTGTCAGTGCCTGAGCACAGTGTAAACTCACTATATTGGAGTGGTCAGCAAGAAAGGTAACAAATGTGGCAGGAATCATTAGTATCATAGGAGATTTAAAAGTAATCCATCAAGTCTTGATTTATTTTTCATGTTAGTAAAAGTGTTTATGCAGGTACTAAAAAAGAAAATACAGAGAAAAAAGGTTAATTATCTATACTCTGAAAGCCAAAGGTGTTCGTGACAGATTGCCCAAGATTCATGGTGCCTAAAACCTGGAAACACAGAACCAAACTTAAGCGTAGTAATAGAAGCAATGGGAATTTAGTAGGAAGTTATACATATTGTATTTTTAATAAGCTAGAATGTTGCTCTCTGCTGTAGGTAATTTTGTCTTTTTCTGTGGTTGGCTGACATGAACAGAGGAGAGATTTGAGTTAGTATTATTTTATTTAAAAAAGCCAAGCACAGCAACAACAAAACAATAAAAAAACCCCCAAAACACATAAAGTTACACCAGTGAAGAGTCTGGATAAAATGGTAAATTCAAGCTAGCATACATAAGTGGAAATGACCTGAAATAGAGCTGTTCAGAGCAAGGAAAATAATTGGAAAGTAGTAACACTTAAAAGAAGATGTAGGCATGAAGAGTGGCAAAAATTAAAGGCTAGAAGGGAATGACTTATGAGGAAAGATTAAAGGAAATGAACATATGTAATTATTACTTATAGTTATCTCTGTGCTTGGTGATGTTCAGATGAAGAGAGATGATCCCAACATTAATTTGGCTAAGTAGCTACTAGGGGATGATGAAAATGTTGAAAAGTATTTATAGGCTTCAAGTGCCAGAAAGGATTCATTTAGACGGGTCCAAAGAGGTCTGAGTAGGAGTAATGAAATAAGATGAGGGGAATGTAGCTTTGAATACCATAAACCACCCCCCCCCTCCACTTCTATTGGAGACGTTCACATGTGCAAGTCTCCCCTGAAGTTTTAGATGAATGCCCCACTGCTTGACCTATTGAAAATTATAGTGGACAGAGCATTCACACATAAAATGGAGGAAAGCTGTGTTGGAGGAATGAGAGTGAAGATGACTTAACAGATATATTCCATCTTTAATTTCTGCGATTTCATGTGGTATAAACTGACAAAATAAGACTTATGGTACACTAGTGAAACATAATTTATGTAAATTTGCTTTAGAATAGGCATTAACCTTGATCCTCACTTCAATTCTGCATTAAGCCTTGCCTTTGATACAGTAATCTTAATTAAAACTGAATATTTCATGATTTAACTCTCTCTGTCTCATGAGTGGAACAATACTTTTGTCTGTGTTACCTCTAAAAGTGCTATTCACAGAAAGTATCTATGACCTTAAGCAACTCTACCATTTGATGCAATATTCACAGGAATAATAGTACTCAAACACAGGGAGTTAATTTGTTTAAAAAGAGTTAACTCTTATTTTACAACCAAAAAAAAGCTAGCTAAGCAACTTTTGCTGCATACTGAATTAGGAGATGTTGTACTAATAAATACCATATTCTTTGGAAAAAAAACGCCTAACCTACGTGAATGAGGGTGAAAGTAAGTATTGGCAGATGTGATGTGTGTCAAGTGTGTCATCATGTAGCTGTCAATCACTGTCATCTTCACAATACTTTTAACTGGATTTGCTTAGTTAGTAAGAGAAAAGCTGCTCATTTTGTTGTTAAATCCTAGTATGTTCTAAATAAGAAGAGCCAGGAATTGGAAATAAGGGACATGAAAGTTGGCCCCTGTCCTTTTTTGGGGGGGTCTTTTTGCTTTTTTAATGCTTCCAGCTTCTGAAAAGATGGGCCAGTATTTGTCTTGATTGTCTTGTAATATTAGAAAAAAAATAGTTGCATCTTTAGATTGTTTAATATGTAACACAAGTGAATACATTGTGTGAAATGACACACAGGTACCTGCTCTTCACACCTGTTCAACTTTATAACTGACACTTTGATCTAGGTAAAAGTTCAAGGAAAGAGATTGTGATGTTGAGTGACAATGCTTTATAAATGCACAAAAAAATCTTAAATTGTAGAAGGTAAGCAAATATTTAAGTATCTATCTGGAAAGCAATTGAATTTGTGTTGAAATGGGGCATCTTTTTCTGAAATTCTTTAATTCTTTCTTGGCTTTAAGGTGATTTCCTTAATGCTTCAGATAAAAATGCAGCTGTGATAAATCTTGAAGTCTGGATTATATCTTTACTGAGTAGCTGCCTTTATTAATAATAATTTGTGTCACTGGAATCTTTGATTATGTCAGGTATTTGGATGACCCACTATAAGTCACCAGTCTGTTTTTTTCAAAACATAAGAGTAACCTCTTGGCTAAATAAGATTTGCCAGTCACTTTCATCAGTGATATTTACTTTGAGAGATTTTTCTTTTTATTATCTCAGCTTTTTCTTTGTCAGAGCTAAATACTGAGTTGCAGCTGTGGCAAGCTGGCCATCCATAAATATAACATCTATCCTTCTGTCTTTACTTCCCATTCTGAGCCCAAGCAACATAGCAGTGGGGTTTTTTTGTGAATACTGGTCTTATAATTGAAATGGTAAAAAGTGTTATTTTTGGGCACAGCTGCCTTCCTGTCAGTCTGATACATTATTGGATTCTCCTCATACAAAAAGCCTGGGAAACAAATTTGAAAGGTTGAATATGTTTATTTGTTGGAGGGGGAAAAAAACCAAAAGTGAATAACTGTGAATATCATATTGCATCTGTAATCCTCTCATTAGGTCTTTATGGGAGATTTGCAACACTTGATGACACTGGGGAAAATGTAACTCCCCTGGTTCGTAGCACCATTTCTCTGCTCTGTGCTTTCTCAAATACATCATTTATCAGTTCTGAAGAGCTTGGGAATTACGAGTGCTGTGTGTGTCTCCAGCACAGGAGGAGATCATGACTGGTTCCAAAGGGTTACGAGCAGTTATGCCTTTCCTCAGCTTTCTGGAAACCTGGCAGTGGCTTTCTTTCAGTTGCTTTGTAATGAGAGAAACAATACCTGAATTTAGCCTCGGGTTGTGTTGCAGAAGGGAAAGAATTCAGGTTGTAGTGTCAGAGGCAGCAGTTGCACTCTGGTAATACCAGCAAGTGCTTCACCCTGTGGCTGAGAAAAGTGGAATGTTAACAAGGCAAGTCTCCGATAAGGCCATATGTACATAAGGTTTTGTTGTTTTTTTAATCCATTTCTCTCTGCTTGTAGGTTTCTTTTTAAGTTAATCATGCTGTTCTGAATAGGCTGCATACTGCCACTGAGAACTGTAGCTCATGCTCTGGCTGATGATGAGCCAGCCTAAGAGCAGGGAGACACTTTTTTTTTTGTGGGTTGCACTCAGGCAGAAGTGCAAGAGTGTTGTCACTTGAAGAAAATAAGCCTTTTGAGATTTAAAGCTAAGCCCAGAACCTAGATAACGATTACAAACTGTCCTCTGAAAAAAATCTTCCAGTGGGGTATTGCTTCTTTAGTCAGCTGAATGGAAATGATGTTTCTGAATTAATAATTAGCAGTTGTGAAGCAGGCAATCCTACAGACGTTAATGGCTACTGACTGTATTTCACCCTTGATTTCTTCAACAAGCAGCTACTATTAAAGACCACCAGGAAAGTTTGGTCAGAGGCGACTGCATGGAAATCTCATGCTTTGTTTGATTTTCTAGATTTTCTTCTCTCTTTTAAAGAAGGAGTTGGTTTATAGCTTTTAAAAAAACACACCATCCAGGTAAACAAAACAAGAAAATTCCTACCATAAAAGAAACATGAAATAAAGGAAAAACATATCTGTCATTAGTCACTGAGTTGTAACTAAACAGTTACTGTTGTTCATTCCTCCACGTCCAAACGTTCTTTTGTCCAGAGTACAGAAGTACTGACAAAGTTATTGAGGGTAAATCTGGTAAGACTGCCCTGTTCAAGTTCTTGTTCAAATACTTAATATATTTGAATGAGACTGTCTTTAAGGTGTACTTTACATTCACAGTATCTGTGTTTCAGAGTGCTATTTCATTTCTTGAGTATCTTCTACTGTGTGAAGTGCAAAGGGATATAGCAGGCAAGTGAAAGGAGATGCTGAATGGTGACTACCACAGCTACCCAGTACATGAGAGACATGGATATACTGGAGAGAGTCTACTGAAGGACCACAAAGGTGACTGGAACATCTGTCCTTTGAGGAGAGGCTGAGGGAGCTTCTCTTCAGAGAGAAGAGAAGACTCAGGAGGGTCTCGTCCATGCCTATAAATACCTGAAGGTAGGGTGCAGAGAGGACAGAGCCAGGCTCTTTCCAGTGGTGCCCAGGGGCAGGACCAGAGGCAACAGGCATGAAATGAAACACAAAAGTTTCCCTCTGAACATCAGAAAATGCTTTGTGACTGTGAGGATGATGGAGCACTGACACAGGTTGCCCAGGGAAATAGTGGAGTCTCCATCCTTGGAGATATTCAGAAGCTGTCTGGACAGTCCTGGACTGTCTGCTCTGGATGACCCTTCTTGAGCAGGGGATTGGATCACGTGACCTCCAGATGTCCTGCCAGCCTCAAACGTGTGTTATTCTGAGTTATGAGGGGAACAGAACTAGCTGAGCATAGGCAGAGGAGTGGTTTAGATTTTTGTGTTGGGAAAGGTTTATGGCTAAAGGTCTTCCTCACAAAACAATTTCTTATTTGTCATGTTAAATACTAAGCATTTTATCACTTATCTTTAATCCTGTTAAGCATATTTAATATAGTGAAGGTCTGTCCCCCAGAATTTCAAGCTTTAGTTTAAATTTCTAAGAAGGCTTTCTGAAGAGCTTCTGAACAGAGAAGCTACTATTTCAGATTCTGTCCCAGTTGATGATGTGTATTTTTTCTAACTTGCTAAGGCTTTAGTAGACTTGTTATAAGATAGATTATAAGGCTTTTAAAACATAACACTGCAGAAAAATGTTGCTATGTAATTAGATAGCAATGTTTTTTTCTCTTGATGGTACTAGTCTGTTATGAGGTAACAGGTTTATCCATCCATTTCAGGTATAAAAGTGTGATTATCCTTCCTCTCTTTGAGGATATGATACTTGAATGGTCATGATTCATTTGAAATATAACAAGCTTTAAATAAAACTTTTCGAGTAGCACAAGCCTTCCTGTGAGCAAGCAGCTGAGCTGGGCCATGTGTACCCAGGAAAAAAACTGCAGCATGATGTCTTTTGTTGGGTGAATATGTCTGTATTGTTTAGTCGCTTGTTTAATACTTTATGGGCTCATCTAAGTCCCAAGTGGTCACTTGTTTTGCTTCTTTTTTAAAAAAAACAAAACAAAACAAAAAAAAATTATTTCTCTTCTACAGTTACATCACTCCTGGGATTTAAGTGTTCAGCTGCTGTATGGGAAACATACATCTCTCATAGTTTTGTTTTCATGTTTGTTAAGATAGATAGAAAGCAGCTAGTTGGTATTTATGAAATGAAATCCTAGTATTGGTAGTTGAGTGTTTTGGGGAAAGAGAAAAGGCAGCTAAGAATTGCCTCTCTTACATGGAATTTTTGTTTGTTCAGCTACTGGAATTATATTTTCATTTTCTGTGGGAGCTTCACAGAGAATTATTAGATATATTTAGTAGTACCTGTGTATATTTGAGGGACATACCATTATAGTTAATATTTCAGAAATAATTCTGTATCAAGATAGATAGTATTTGGATGGGTTGGAGGGTTTCAACTCCATGAAGACAGTTTCCTGGATTACAATTTTGCACAGCCTGTGTTGCATGTATGCATGAATGTGTGTACATGTAAATTGTTCCTTGTAAGTGAAGAAATCTGTCAAGAAATAGCCAAAGTTAGTTGTGTTCTTTGTTACTGTTGAATGAGAGTAGTTTTGTTTCTCCTCTTTAAGTTGTTTGGGACTGTAAATATACCCAAAAAAAGTGAGGAAAATCTCTGGCAAATGAGATCATCTTTATAAACAGCACTTCCAAGTCACTTCTTTAAAGTGACTGTTTAAAACCATGAATTTTATGTATCGCGAACACACTCGTTTGGCTGTCTAACTGTGAACACAAGATTAGATTCATTCTTCAACATTTTATGTCAGACAGGCAGAACCACTGCAAATGAAGTAAAAACATCAAAACTGGAGGTAAAATAAGAATAATTTATTCAACTAATATGTATATGTGATTAGTTTTATCTCCTAGACTGCAGGATAATACTGTTACTTTTTTTGTAAAATAGGATTTTGTGGAAATCATTGCCTGATTCGCTGGGAATGTGATTTTCTTGACAGTCACACAAATATGTTTGTTGATATCTGTATCTACATGCTATATTATTTCTCTTTGTGAAAACTGAATTTTGTATAATACATACTCACAACTTGAAAAACCTCACCCACTGCTTCCAAAATGTCAAAGCCGAGCACAGGGATTTAGCCATACAACTTCTATTGAGATTAATTGGATTTGTATGGCTAAATCCATGCGGTTCTTCTGAAAATATTATGGTCCCTTGTATATAAAATATAACAATATGTTCACAAACATCATATCACAAAGCAGAACAGTAACATCAAGTTTAATTTATGTTTGGAAGTGAATAATTTTTGGTTTGCTATAATTGTAAGGGTTCCTGTTGAAGTATACTGAGTGAATACTAAGCATGTGCTGTGCTTGCCTTAGGGCTTCATTTTTTTTAAATGCGTGAAGCATTTACATAGGAGTCTTCTGTACTTAACTCAGGAGGGGGAAGAGCATTTGTGATTCATTAATCCCTTTTTCTTTCTGTGAGTAACCGAGTCCTTCACATCATGCACTCAAGAGGTGTAAAATATACAAAGAAGTGGGAGGGACATTCAAAATGATGTCTGCCTTGCTATAAGGTATAAATTCAAAATCTATTTCTCTTTGCAAGAAGAGAAATAGCAAGAGGAAAAAGGACACACTGAATTTACTGCATGTGCTTGCGTGATACGCAGGTTTGGGGTAATTATTTTCTCTCTTGTTCAATAAAGTGAGTTGTTACCATGGTAGCACTCATATTGCACAGTTTCACTGTTTGTTATAAAATAAATTGAGAACAGTTTTAGGGACAGAGAAGTCTTTGTATGAATGTTTGTTCTTTTTTCTCTCTCTTTTTTTTTTTAGTGCAAAATTGTATCTCAGAAGTGCAGTTCTACAGGTTAGGGTCTTGAAATTACTCTTGAGATGATGAAGTCTTGGTATACTTTCCAGATAAAGTCAGGTTTTAATGATAAGTAGTGCTTCTGCAGGACAAAATGTGCAAGGACAGAGGTAGCTTTGGGAGTTCAATTTTGAATTCTGGTTAAGTTGGAGGAGATCTGCACTGCTGCTTTCCAGAATCTTACCTCTTGAACTGAATAGAGCCATTAAGAGGATGCAGGCTGCCAGTCACCTCAGAGGAAATGTCTGGATGTCCTGATCCAATAAATAACTTCTGTCAGTAATCACCTTGCATATGTTCTGATTTTAAGGTGTTGAGAACTTCTTGAACCCCAAGGAACATATTTTCAATGAGAGCCTACCCTAGGCACCATCTTGGTCTCTGCTGTTTGAGCTCATCTTACTGAGGACTAGCAGACTGATAACAACAATTCCTGATCAATTCATTTTCTGATATAATGTTTTTTAACATTTATTGACTGCAGTGAAGATTCTGCTATGAATGTTTTAATAAGAAATATTTCTGTTTCCACTTACTGAAGAGATTCCAGAAGATAGCTATGGGAGCTGCTTATCTAGTGTGTAAAGCTTATGTGAAAGACCTCCAAAGAGTTGTAAAAGTGTTCAGGATACAGAGCAGCAGCACTTCATGAAAGTCTAGTACTGTGTTTGCTGGATCATAATTTCTTCCTCTCTGTTCATTCAGTTTTGCTTTTCTCCTGTGTTTTCTCACTACAGTAGGTAATAGCCCTGTTAGTAGGAGGGTGACTGTCTTTTATCTGTGAGATCAAAAGACTTTGTTGATTGCTTGATTCTTTCCTGCTTTTTTGCACCTTTCCATTGATCTTTTATGTGGATTTTTCAGAGCTTGATCAACATAATACTTTTTAAGCTTTTTAAAGCCTTTTTAATTTTAACATTCAAAAAATTCATGTTTATAATTACAAAGTATTACAGAAAAGTCTTGACATTATTATTAAAAAATACAGTAGCTATTACAAACATCAACTTAAGTTAATTAGTCATGAAAACCCACAAAATTATGCTTCTTGATTTCATTCTATTCCACTGAAACTAAAAAATAACAACTTGTCTAGGTTTTATTTATGCTTTGAATCCATTCCTGAGTTATGTGGAAATTGCCTTGTGCAGCACATAACTGTTTTAGGCTCTTTCTCCACAAATGAGTTGTGATGATGTAGGAGCCACATACTCAGTGTTTACATATTTTAAATGCATGTATACAATGAGAATTTTTAGGAATATATGGAGGAGGTGTTTCTTTGAATGTTTCTGTCCATTCAAATGGTATTATCCTTGAATACCATAAAGGCAGGAGAAATATAGGAGGACTACATGCTTTTCCTAAGCAATACTTCCCTCTTGCAGGTATTTAAATGTAAAACATACATAGTCAATGCTCCAAACAGCAAAACAATCCCTGGAGCTTTTTTGGAGTATAATATTTGATGCAAAGTTCCTCTCCTCCCTCATTCCAGCCTGACCATTCTCTTCCCGCATATCGCTTGTCTACAGATGCAGTGCAGTTAAATTCATTGGCAAGTGTGGCCAATGGCTGTGCCAGCACACTGGTCACCAGTTCAGTGGTTGCTTTGGTTGGCTGCTAACTTTTATACCCAACACTTGTGCCTAAGATGCACTTTAGTGTCAGAAACTGTGGGTTTTTTCCCAGGTTAGACAAGTTAAGTGATACAAGACATAATTAGCAGAATTTCACAGTTGCATTAAAGAGTGACAGAAACTGCATAAAACACAGTGTTGTGTTTGAAGAACAAGGAGGGGTTTTTTCCCAATTAATTGGTGGCAGATGATGTTTCTTGCTGACAGATGACGTCTCGTGCTCTTTATCTGATAAAACCAAGTATAACTGAATAAAAGATGGCTAGTTAGCACCATTTTGAAAGATCATCTATGCAAGAGTTATAAAGATTATATCTTGCAATTGCATCTAACAGTTAATGGGTGATTGAACCGAAGTTTTTAATATTTCATGACTTAGCAATTCATGGATGACTGAAAGCTTTCTGCAGAAAGACTAACAAAAATGAATGTTATAAATTTATAGCCTCTGTTGTAGCATATCTAAACTTAAATTATAGTTACCCTTTTCTTTAAATAAATCCCAAATATCTTACTGTAGGTTATAACCATCAGCTTTATGCTGTTACAGTAGGGTTTGTTTCATTGGTTTTCAAGCAACTGGAGGTGTCAATTGACTTCCTGAGTGACAGACTTCATCCTGGTCTTGACCCTGGCAGGAACAAAATGTCATAGATGTACTGATTCAGAGCAGAATATTCTCCTTGAGGATTTGGTTTCTTGACATGCTCAGGAAGGGGAGATTCCAGATCTGCCCATTTCCCACCACTGCAAAGAGCAACTTGGCAGAGTGCTCTTCCCTTAAACTAGGTGGTAAGTCACCCAGCCTGGAACTGGAACTTGCATTAATCCTTGGTGTTTCATCTATTCTGCTTCAGGGTACTTGTGAACAAAGACACAGGAATACAGTAAGCTTAAATTGTCCTGATTTTATTAGGGAAGATTTTGAACAGAAGTGGAACTGTTCTTGTCAGCTGCTGCTGTGTAAGAGCTTTGTTTGTTGTTTTGTCCAGGATCTAACTCACTTGTTAAATCCAATTCTAATCACTGTTTTATATGATAGTAAATCAGATATTTTATCTCCCCTGTTTGATGGCAAAAACCCTAGTGTGGCTCAGTGCTGTATATGCAGCTTATGCTGAGAGTCAGGCACTGGTTTTGTTTCTAATTTCTTGATGTTTTATGTGCAGCCTCACAATAAGTTTTTCCTCCAATGTGTTGATTACATGCATTAACATTACAGTTCAACAACGTTTTGAACTCCAGTTTGACAACACAAATCCAACATGAAACATTGTATTTCAGCTAGTCAGAGATATACAGGTGAACAATTTCATACCGAGTTCCTGGAGACCCTGAAATGAAGATTAGCTAGAGCCAGTCCTCTATGCTGGGAAATTTCTCTTGCTTATAATTTATTATGCTCTTTCCTAAGGATCTTTAGCTAGTCCTTTCAAGAGAGCACATTGGACCAGAAGGGGTCTTTGGTTTTACATACATTTTACATTTTATGGACTTCAGTGATTGATGCAAGTTATTTCTATTTTAATTTTTGTCACTCTCCATTCTTACTATGGAACCACTAAAATCCATGGAGTTTTATGTAGGCCTAGTGCAGAACACTGCAGTGCTTCTCATGGGTAGCTGGAATGCAGGATGGTACTGTGGAGAGTCTGTAAAGATTTGGTTTAGTAATCTCAGCATACAAAATAGATGTATCTTTAAATTTGTTTTTTTTCAGATTCTCACTTCAGATTGCAATGTAGCTTGCCATTTGTCTAGCCTCGTGCTTAAAATGTCTGATTTTTTAAACTTTTTAATTTCAGAAGTATTTGGGATAAATCTTCCTAGAGTGATTGTCGTGTTTCTTTATGTCAGATGTGGATCAATAGATTTTAACACTTAATTGTCATAATAATCCAAAAGTAAATTGCAGTTAAGACACAGAGTCACACATTGAAAATATTTTTCTTTCTTGGAGAACGCAAGGTAGTTCAGCTTTGGAAGATAATCCCAAGCATCTGATGATGAGAAATATCCTTTGATTTCATGACTTCTACTCGTGCTATATGCAGAGTATTGATTTTTGTCCTCTGGGGACAGGTTAGAAATTCTGATTGCTGTAATTATTTTTAATAATTATATTTGCAGGCAGAACTCTATCATCCACAGGTTAGGCAGCTAGTAATTCCGTGTGCACACTTCTCTATTTTACTGAAGTAACATTTAAAAAATTAGGAGCTTTCTTTCACTATCACAGATACTTGGTAGTACATTCAAGGTTGCTTTCTCCATGTTCTTGGTAAAACTGTCTTGCAATGTATAGAAATGCTGTCATTGTGGGACAGAAGTGTTATAAATGGAGAAAAATAAACAGGTGAAAATTGTCTAGATTTGGGGATTCAAGGTTATATACTTGGTTGGTTGCACAAAGCTTTGCTTCTGGAAAGCAATCTTTGTGTTGCCTTCATCTTGTAAAGAACACTTGGAACCTGAGACCTCTGATGCAGAAATGAATCAGGCAGTGGCAGAAGGATATTTTTGTTGGCTAGCTATTGCCTGTGCTTTGAAAAATAGCCAACCTTTGTCTGATGTCCACTTTATGAAGCTACCTGACTTAAGTAATCAAATTAACTGTAAACATCATTCCCCAAGTGTTTCTTTGACCATCTGTTACCATCTCTGCGTGCATTGATTTTTGGAATATTAAATAGGAAAGCAAATACTTCTGAATTATCTGTCTATAAATTTGATCTGTAGTCCTTCTTAGGATTGTCTTTCCCAGATTGTTATGGAGTAAATTAGAATCATGCATCTCCAACAGATTACAAGTACATTCAATCCTTGGTTTTGCAGGATCAAAGTGACTTCCCCTGTGGTCACTTCCCGGAGTCTTTACAAATTTATGAAAAACTTTCCAAATTTATCCTCAGGTACAGAAAAGAATGTGATCCTCTCAGAAAACATCACATTAAGCAGATTTCTGGCATACTTTTCAGGGCATTATGAACTATCTGAGTTGAGTTGTCCTGAGTGAGAGAACTGACTCAGGAACACTGATTTATCCATGCAGCACTCTGTAGAGATTTTATGTTTTTTTATTTGATGAGAAGAGTGTGGCAAACGTTGTTGTCAATTGTTTTTTATTTTCTTTTTTTCTCCTTATGCAAATTGATTAGTGCTGAAATAGATGTACTAAGAGAAAAGGGAACTTTTCCCTAATTTCTATATTCAATCATTTTCTATATTGAAAAAAATAATGGGAGATAAAGCAAATTCATGAATACTTTGAAAGATTTCTTTAATAATAGTTCTAAAATGAATAAATGATAGAACTATTTTTTAAAAGGGATGTTCCTGTAACAATATCTGTAAATGTTTTTGAGAAACTGAGAAGTTTTCCAGAAGATGGCAGGGGGACCTGCATCTCCTCTCCTCTCCTCTCCTCTCCTCTCCTCTCCTCTCCTCTCCTCTCCTCTCCTCTCCT
>WBNH01008186.1:24473-49052 GCA_013401255.1 Urocolius indicus
TGAGAAGTCTTCCACAAGACGGCAGGGCGACCCGCCTCTCCTCTCCTCTCCTCTCCTCTCCTCTCCTCTCCTCTCCTCTCCTCTCCTCTCCTCTCCTCTCCTCTCCTCTCCTGCAGAGGTACGGAGAAAATACGGTAATTAATAGTCAGAGAGCCTGTGCAGAGTCCAAAGAGAAGGATGAATGAGAAACAAGGTGGTAGGATGTAGAAGATGTAAATGACATATATCACCTTTGGTGAAATGAATTGTAACAACCATACTAAATCTGACCAAAAGTGGTCCTACCCATATTTTACTTCTTATAAGATAGTAAAACCATCTGACTACTTCTGAGTGACACCAGACACGCAGGAAAAATATGAGACCATCAAGCAGAGCATGAGTTTAATCTGGCATACATTACAGCTTGCTATTACATGTGGTTTAGGCGCTTGTCATGGAGTTGATGTTGTTTGCATCATGCAGCCTATGCTTGTATTTCTTCACATGAATGTGTCCAATTGCTTTCTTATCTCCACAAAACCCTCTTACTACCACACTGAATTTTCAGTGGCAAAGTATGTTACAGATTAACTACAAATTGGAATGAAGAAATACCTCCCTCTAGTTTTCTTGTTTGATTTTTATAAATTGCCTTTCTGGTTTCCTGAGGTGTTTCTTGGATCTCGTGTCATTGTCCCCGTTCTAAAAAGTTGTGGGATTTTTTTGAAAAGGACTGGATTTTGGAAGAGAAAATGTGACAACTAAAGATAATGAGAAATTATGGAGAGAAGATGAAAGGATGCTGCACTGATGAGTCAAGGTTTGCAGCTAGTCAGAGTCACTGAACAAAAGGCGCTAGAAAACAGATTGTTAATTGAAGAGAGCAGGGATCTAAAATACGAATATGAATTCTAGGGCAAGGTGAGGAAGAAAATACAAAGGAAGAGACTATATTTGCTTTATTTGAGATTGAAGAGAAAAGCCACAAGGAAGCCATTTGCTGTCAAGAGTGCTTCCTAGTAACATCTAAACATCCCTAATATTGTGGTAGAGGAAACATTTAAAAATCATTAAATGGTATAAAAGTTAAACTAAAAAAAAAAGCCTGAGCAACACAGGTTTTTAAAGGACAATGGTAGCAGTGGTCTTTTGATTTCCTTCCCCACACCCCCTCTGCCCCAGAGTAATGAAGCATTTAGCGAATATAATGTTGCATCTGGAATTTGTCAACACATTTATATATTGAAAGTTCGTTGAAGTTAGTAATTAGTGTTGAATTCTGTTTGACTCAATCTGATGAAGTGTTCTGGTGCAGTGTTGTCAACCCATCAATGACAGCAGATATTACATAGAAGTTGTGAAGTGTGGTACACACTACTATAGATAAAGAAATAACACATGAGGTCCTGGAGAGTTAACACCAATTAATGAAGCAATATTTTATGTGAGAGAAATGCAAGAAATAGCCAATGTAGGACAAGGAAAGACTTCAGACGCAACCATATGATTCAAGGCTTGCAAAGCAGATTGGGTGCACTGTAACACCCTCTACAGCCACCTATATGTGTGTGTGTTACTGAAGTGAGAGCCATAGAGTGCTGTCTGGGGAATGTTGCCAAGACTGTGTCTGGGATAACCCTTTCTCCTCATGACTCTGTTCCAAAACCTTTTGTCTTCATTCAGAAAGTAACTTTAAAAAGAGCTGGATTAATTTAAGCTGAAAAAAAAGGGTAAAATATATAGCTCAAGCATATAGTAATCATAGAATTATTTGACTTTGAAAAGACCTTTAAGACATGAGTCCAACTGCTAACCTCACATTGCCAAGCCCTTCACTAAACCATACCCCTCAGTGCCTCATCTATGTATCTTTTAAATATCTCCAGGGATGGTAAATGCTTTAACTGCTCATTAGAAATTTGAAGGGATGTAAAGCAGAAATGATGTTATAGTTAGTAATTGCAGTGCTACTAGTACATGGAATTTTGACCAAAATTAAAAAAAATAGTTTCAGGAGGAGAGATGGTGAAATGATTTCCCACTACAGACATTTAAGACCTGATAAATCAGTAGATCATCACCTAGTGCAGTCTCTTCTGTTGTATTTTTCCCATGCATTAGAAGCCTTGTACAAAACACTGTTCAGAATCAAAACCTGATTGTTAAAATCAAAGCACTTGGAAAAGTGTTGGTTTATTTGGAATAATTTTTATTTTAAATGTTTTGGTGAGTTAGTGTCTCAAATATATGTAATTTGTCATGTTCTACCATTCCCTTTCTATATGAGGTTTTCTGGCAAGGCTGACATACTGAGCATACTCTAGCTATAATTTTGATTTCAATCCTTTTGAGCAGGTGTTTTTTTTACACTCATATAATTTGTACTAAGGTCATTGAGTTTAACTCCAGGAACCTGTTTTGGCAGTCATTTTGACTGAAATGTGTTTTCTAAATGGCATCTGGTTTTCAAAGTCTCTTGTTGGCATAGCAGTGGTTTTAGCTTGTGCACAAAAGTAACTCCCGGCAGCAGCGGGTTTCCTGCAAGTGCAGTGAGCTGCAAGTTTGCTTTGAGAGCCATGTGATGGTGGTGCTGCAGAGTACAAGGGTGCCTGTACATTTTTATATGACTGTGAAAAGATATCAGTGTCTGATGGTACTGAATAAGGAAAGTCTTTCATTTCTTGATAGATTTGAGGTTTAGAATCAAAAAGCTGTGAGTGAAAGTAAGCCAGACTGAAGAGTTAACATTGCATCTTGGGCAAGATAATTGAAGATTATAGAGTGTGGAGATGAAAAATACCTCATAGATCATGTAGTATGTCTCTGCCAGTTTGAAATTATTCCTGCTAGTGTCTTTCATTAATATTTTTCTAGTCCAGTTTAAAATATACATCTTGGTAACATTTCATTCATGTCTGAGGAAGGAGTTCTCCCCATCTTTTTTTCTCTGATAGCATAACTGTCTCTGTTTAAAAACTGTTTAATTTTATCCTTGGATTTGAAACATATCACACAGTTTGTCCAAACTCTTTCTTGTGATAGTCAGTCATTGCTTACCCGAACTAACTATGTATTTCCCTGTCCTCAGGTCCTAATTGTGCTCATATTTTGCACCTCCATGAGTGTTTTCTGGCCTCTCACAGTGTCCTTGGGATAAGCCTGGCCTTTCTCAGTGGACAGCCTTTGCTTCTGGAATCCTTCTTGCTTCCACACAGCCATGTGCTGACAAAGCTGGTCTTTGTGTCTGCTGGGGGAATGATGCAAGGCCCATCTGTTAGTCCAGGCCAGCAGGAAAAAAACAGCCTTTAAGGAGGGCTTGTGGGTTGTTCATTTTGTTTTTCAGAGTTTTCAGCAAAATCCAGAAGCAATGAGTGGTCATTTCCTACTGGCAGCAACTCTTTGCTATGCTTTTATGATTATTCTCATCTTGCATCCAAGCTTTTAGCAACAGGTTTCTCACATAAGTACATTCAAAGAAAGCTCAGTCATGACTTGTTTTTAAACAAACAAGTGATACCTCTTCCTTCACATCTTGCAGATCAGATTTTCTTGTTATTCCTATAGAAAATTTCATTTATTCACTTTTGCTGGTCTTAAATCATAATTATATCTAACTTTATGAATACCTTTAGAATAGATTTTACAACTGTAATTTCTTTTGTTCAAAAAATTCTTAGAAATATTCTTTCTTATGTCACCCACACAGTTTTTCTGGCTTGTTTCTAGTCTGCTTTTGCCAGATGTTTTTTCTCAAGCTTTTGTGATAATGAAATAGAGCCACTGTACCCATGGTATTAAAAAAAAAAAAAAAAAGAGAGAGAAGAAAAAGGCAAGCTTTGAAAAGCTGTTTCTTTACCTGCTAAGAAGTGCAATTAATTTGACATTGCATTCATGTTTTTCCTAACTGTTTCAAACTTTTGACACATCTTCATTGAAGAACAGATTGCCACCGAAGTTTTACAACACCTGAACTTTGTAAGGATTTTTGAACTAGCAACACTTAGACCTTAAGAGTTAAGAAAACATGAATAATGGTGATATTTTTAAAATCTTGCTACAAGTACACTATCTTAAACCTGGTTCATAAACCTGGTATCTGCTTTACCACATGAATTCCCTAAGCAGGTGCGTAGCTCCATAAGCACCTAGAATGAAGATTAGGTCTGGTATTGATTTAATACCACACAAAGTTTTTTCTTCCTTCCTCCACTACTCCCACCTCTGTTAGCTGTTAGACAGATGTTCAGCAAAGAGGTGCTCAAACCTCTTGTGTTAGGAGGGAACTGAACCTTCTGTGTCCTAGAAGACTTTTTAACCATCAGGTGAAGATAATCATCTTATTTTTATTAATTGGGTCTAGACAGAGTTTCAGTGCAAAATAGTTGATTGAGTCCTACATCTAGCACAATTTTCTTTGAACAAACTAATTTACTGCAATAAATGCATCTGTTGCCCAGTCCAGTGGCTGACTACCAGCAGGAGAATCCTGCTAGATTGTATACAGCAGACAAAAGTGAAGTCATTGCTCTGGGATGACAGTACTCTCTTGCTGGTATTGATTGTCCCTGAACCTGTTGAAAAAGCTGTGCAGAGCTCCAGGGTGCTGCCCCCTCAGCATGCAGACTTTTGGATTTGTCCTTAAGAGATCTCTGCCTTTCTCTAAGTATAGGCATCTGTAAGCAGGTTTTGAATTCTGCTCTGAAGACTCACAATATAGTCATTTTAGCTTTTAACATTTGGCTACCCGCAGGGGAGCTGGTCCTTATTTACTCCCCCTAGATACGTGTACTTTCTCTTTGTCTCTGCTGAGCCTCGTTGGAGATAAAGCTCTTTCTTTCCTGCATGAATTGAAAATGCCAGTTCCCTCTGCTTCTGTCTCAGGATCAGGTCTCACTGTTTCAGCACTCACTTCCCTGTGATGACATTTTTGTTAAGCTAAATTAATGAGTAAAGAGTTGCATTTGTTACTTAAGTTTGTGTTACTCTGGTCATCAATACCTTCATTTGTGGTTTTTTATTTATATAGAGTCTTTAGAGTTAATGCCTGAGTCAAAAACATTAATGAAACTTACTACCTAGTCTGATGCTATTTCAGACTTACTGAGTCCGCCTTTAGCAAGGAGTTTTACATTGCCCACTTTATGTTACAAACATAGCATTTGGTGCTAGCTGGAAAAGGAAATGGTTGCATTTTGTTGTTCTTGTTGGAGCAGTTGTAATGCAGCAGCAAGGTCACTTTTACATCCCACATAAAACTGAAATGAATTCAACTTCAAACTATCTAGGCATTTGCTGTGCTCATTAGGAGCTTTTAGGAGCTTCCTGCCATTGCTTTACTGGTGAGTTCTGAAGGTGAAGCCAACTTGCAAGTATGTATTGCAGAAGTGATTCACCAGTAGTGGTGCACTTGGATGTAAAATAGCAATTGTTCCAACAGATTACTTCATAATGTTTCTTCACTGACTGACTAAGAACTTTGTGGAATGAAGAATGTAGAAAAATGTGCTCTCTAACTCCAATTCAGAGCCATGCTCAAAGTGAGCCATGTTCAAGCTGAATTTTGAGCCATTTACCATATACTAAGTTCAGTTTTTAACAATTCGTAAATCCTGTGCTACTCTATAATGTAGCTTACAAACCTGAATTAAGTAAATGGAATGTTTCTTCATGAATATGGGTAGGCCAGTATTCCTTTAACTAAACTTTGCAGAATGATGGCATCCAAACTGTTGTTGTCTAATGCCATATAAAAGAAAGTTCAGCCTAGGCTGTTACAAAAATTGCCTTATTCTTATATGTTTTGCTGTCTTCTACAGGTAGGTGTCATTTTTTTATATTATTCCTACTTAAGGGAAAACCTTGATAATTATTCCTACCTCCTGCAAGCACTGTCACAAATCTGAAGACCAAGTTCACTTTCAGCAAAAGAGTGGGGTTATTACTGAGTTAGGATTTGACGTTTTTTTTGATTGATACTATTAAGAACTTCTTGCTGCTTTTTATAACAATGTGCTTCCTTGGAGGTTTGAACTGACACTCTTTCCTCATACATTTATTCTTCAGAAATTCCTTACTATGTTATTATAGTTACACAGAGGTAGGTCAGGGTTGACTAGTTGGTTTGAAAAGCCGAGCTCTGGTCAGATACCAGATCTTGGTAGAATGTCACCTTGTTGCCTTGAGTTGTCAGTGGTATCTATAACAAAAAACAGGGATATCGGTGTTTTTGTTTGCTTTCTGCTTTTACCTCTTTCTCCTCTGGGAGCTGGTGGGAAAGAGAGAGACAATGGAATCACCGTAATGTTTTTTCCTAACTGAGACAGACCAGAGTAGCTGTACTCAATGATGGCATCCCACAACTGCACTTCAGTGATACTGCAGTCATCCTTCGAAGGACTGAAGATAGTGAAAAATATGCTGGTACATTGCTATTTTGGTAAAATAATCAATGTCTTTGTTAAGACATTGTGTATGTGTTTGTAGGCAAATTTCTCTCCTTTCAGGCCCTGCTCTTTTTAAGCACACAATCTTTCAGCTTTTCCTTTCCAACCTTCGGATTCTTTTTTAACTAGAGTGATACATCCATCTGTTCAAAATGTATGAGCTGGCACAGCAATATCCAACTTTGAGTGTGAAAGTTCAAGAGGAGGTCTTTGGGTATAAAGGAAATAGAATCAAAGTCTCCTGGTTGTCAGGCAGAGATTTGGAAAATGTTCAGCTCATGCCTATTATTTCTGTTCCCCAGATCATCATTCTCTCTGGTCAGAACTCCAGGATAACTCTTGTTATGAAGGATGAAGGGTTTAGCCTGTGTCTCACTGCCTGTGCTGAAAATGTGTATATGTTCCTGATTTTGTTAGCTACAGAACTATGTGAAAATCAGTGAGAAAGTATGAGTGACTTTCCAAAGAAATAAAGGAGTGATGCTAAATGGGGGGGAGAAAAAAAAACAAACGAGATTAACAACTGTTGTTCACATTATCATCATGTACTAACATCGCTAATGCCTCTTGTTTGTAGATAACCTCTCTTGTGACTCTCCAGCTATTATCCATGGTTGGCCATAATGACCAGCTTGATGGACCTCGATACAAATGTACTGTATCACTGGACTTCATCAGAGCTGTTGCCCGGTGAGCCTATTAAAGATCATTTACTGTTGTATGTGCTGACTTGATAGAGACTTCAGACCCAGTATTTGCTCAATCTGTAGCACTCTGCAGACCAGAATAGAAATCTGTGGATGTTTTCTAAGAATAAATTGTCTTATTTATGAGAAGTCTTGAACTTGACGTAAGTATAGTCCCATCCCATTCTGAAAGAAAATATTTGTTACAGTAATATACTGCCTTTGTGCTTAATAAAAGTCAGGGACTTCGTGTGAAAATACGAACATAAGTACCTCAACAGCTCTGTTCATTCTTAGCCTTCAGTTTTGAGGTCTGATAACAGTTCCAGGTCCATCAGGAGAGATGATGATAAATTGCAGACAGAAGTGAATCAAGCCTTTGTCTCATTTTTATGAGATGCCAGCACTGTTACCTCACACGTGTTGCTGCAGCCACCTGATTGGCAGGTGTTGGGTGCGGAGTGTAGAGCCAGAACAGAGCCCAGAAATGATGCAGCAAAAACGAGAAACATTCTCAAGGTCACTTCTTCTCTGTAATGTGGGACTTGAGAGGAACCTGTGATGTAGACAGTATCTCATAACCTCAGTGCATGTGTTGCTCTGAGCTATTATATACTGTATATAATATACAGTATGTAATATAATAATATTATATACTGTATATCATATTATAATATTATGTACAGTTCAATAGCCTGGCAGTGAACCCCACAGACACACTAATTGCAATTTGCACTTGGACAGGACGTAGAAGGACACTTAATCTGGTTCAGACCTGGCCGGACCACACTGGCAAGATCTCCATGGCTTTTCTGTGTCCCTTTAGTCTTTCCAGCACCAAAGTCACTTGTGAGTGATGCCCTGAAAAAGCTCCCACTTGCACCAGGTACAGCACACTGACTGCTTGGCAATGTGGATCATGCCATATGCAGACATCCCCAAGTTATGTCTCTGTTCTGACTCCTGTGGTGAATACAGAAACCAGTTCATAAAACTGTACTATGAGAGTTAACTAAGGTACTTGAAATGATGGTTCTCTCCTTGCAACGTTAACATCCTTAGAGGTTGCATTGACTGCATTAAAATAGCCAGAAGGCTGAGATTTCCATAAAACAGGTCCAAAACTTGTGTTTATGTGTCATATTACTGGAGAAAGTAGTTGTTGAAGATGCTATTATTTCAAACCTCAGTCCTCAGTGTAGTGCTTTGACTTGCTTTCCTTTGGGTTGCATATGTGAGTGTGTGTAGGACTGATTTTTTCCCTACATGTGATGAGGAAGAAATCGGTTCTTTTTTTGCCTCTGTCCAAGTTGTTTGGAAGTGTTTATATGCTGCATAGGTAGAGCGTTTTAAATGACCTAACAGATTTTAAAGTTGACCTGTTTTACTTTTCTCCTGTTCCCCCTTATTTTTTTTCCCATTCCTTCATTACATTTCTTTTATTAAGTATCTTTTCCAACCCACAAAATCTTTTAAGTGGGGTGATCCATAAAGATACAAGGTTTCATTAACCCATGATAAATGGGCTTCCCCCTTGTCCTGATGGGACTCACTACAGGGCAAAGGCATAGTCTGTGCTTTAACAAATTTAATTTCAAGCTGTGCTGTAGTCTTTAGCTGCCTGTAGTTTTTAACCACTCGTGGGAGAGGTTATATTTGTTGCAGAGAAGCATCTACTTTGCCATTTCAACCAAAATACACATCAAGTAAGCAGCCCATATCTCAACTCTTTTTTTCTCTGTTACTGTAAGAGTACTAAAATAAGTTTGTTAGTTACTAAAACCTTCAGATACCTCAGTCTTGTCACCATCTCAGCCTTGCTACTCTGGCATCTTTCCTAATGGAAGGCTGAAGAGTGCAAAGAGCGGGACAAAATGATGCTCTCTCCCTCCCCTCCCCACCCCCCTTCAAGCTGTTCAGATTGTCATTTCACTTTCTGTATTTTTTTAAGCAAATGTGAAGTTTGACTTATTAAAAAAAAAAAAAAAGAAACCCAAAAGCCACCTGTTTTTTGAAAAGAGTAAAAAATCTTATATCTCCTCCTGATGGCATTTAGTGTGGTAACCACTGCCCATGCACAGCCTCTCCTCAGTAACTATAGAACCTCATGTCTGACTCTGTTCTGTTGCATGTATTCAGTCGTTGCAGAAAGATCCCTGTGCTGGTTTCCATGTATTTACACATTTAGCTGAAGATTAGGTTGGACATTTCTTTGTTAGGAACTCTTCATTTTTTGTTTTAAGAATTTCATACCTAAGTTCATACCTTTTAATGTTTGTTGAATGTAATGACTCTTTCCATATAGTCTCTAATGAACCCCGTTGTTGTGACAGGACGGTTGCACTTCATTTAGTTGATAAAGGTCAGCATTTGTTAGTGTGTGACTTTGTTTCTGTAGAAAGCCGTGTAACTAAAGCACTTTTCTTCAGTAACAGTGTCTTCAGAGTCTGACTCTGGCCTTTAATGTGTTTAATTTTCTCACTCAAACACAGTGTTACTTGTTACTACTTGTGTGTCTTGGGAATTTCGGAACTTCTCCTCTGCCCAATGTGATGTTTTATAGAAACTTCTTGAAAAGTGGGTTACAGGACGATGCATGAGCAGAGAATATTAAATGATTGTAGTGCAACAAATCAGACATTCATCCAGTTAATCTCACTTGCCATTGTGAGCAGTTATTCTTGTATCATTGAATACTTTTAAAAAAGAAAAACTTTAATTTTATACTTGTCATTATATGCGGTAATTGGTGTTTTTTATTCAAACAGTAAAGCCCAAAGTCTGAGTGTTAGATTGTAAAGCAGAATGAGTTTAGAGACAAAAAAAAATAATTATATGTTTTATTCTACTGCAGTTTCATTCTGCCTGCCATTAAAGTACAAAAGTATACATTAAAATCTTCTATCCCATTGAATGGCATTCTTGGATTTTCAAATTTAGCTCCGAACATGGGTCAAACAGTGTCAAGACTGAAAGAACGCAGACTGCAAATGGGTACAGATGAAGGAGTTATATAGTACATGCAAAAACAGGTGGTTTGGAAGATGAACAAAATGTTCAATAGCACAAAAGATTGCTGCTTTGCATCATCAATCAGATTATCAAGTTTATCCTATGAAAACATAATCTCACTGTGATGGATTTTTACTGCTTAATGATCGAAACAAGAATCTTCCAGTTTTTACTAGAAAGCTGCTCTATTTCTTTTTTAGAATCTTACCAAGTTTAAATAATCAGAAGGCAGGTACTGTAAATACCACTAGAAGTTAAAGATTTGTTCACCCTTAGTTGCATTTCTTTTGGTGACATTGCTTGATTTTGGTTGTGCAGCATGTCCCACGTGTGCTGTCTCCAAACAGGTTACAGTCTCAACACTGTTAAGACGATTGCTCTAATATACTGTGTTTTTGTTTATAGGACCGTGAACTTCGACATAATAAAGTATTTGTACGATTTCTTGTGAAAACAAGCCTCACAGCCATATGGACACCGTGACAATGACTAAGGCAAGCTGTGTTCATCTCTCTACTTAGCTGGCCAGAAAGAAGAGTATTTTGGCTCTTTTGGATTTGTCCAAACAGGTGCTGGCCCAGCATGGAACCTGATGAAAATACTCTGATTGGTCTGGGTGGATCCGAGCAGAGGACTATTTACCAGGGACCCTGGAGTATTTGGAAGCAATGTGTTAATTATAAACAGCAGGGTTTGAGCACAATCTGTTCTACTCTTAATGATGTTATCTTAACACTGAAATTGCCTGAGACCCATTTACTTAGGACTGCATTTTGCTCTATGAACTCTCCCCAGTGCTTTGAACGTGGCAGCAGCCCTTGTTTGTATGCCCAGTCTTTTCACTTCATCTCCACAGGAATCTTTGCAATTGCCTGCCAAAGCAGCTTTTCCCGAGGCCACCATTTTAGGAGAGCAAGTAGCAAGATATAATAAACATAGGAACATATTTAAAACCAAGCTGCTATAAATTCTTCTTTCTCCTTGGTCGTATGTAGGCAGACTGTTACACTGTTAAACAGAGATCATGATGGTAGGAAACTCCCAATTAATCACCACACTGTCTTTTTTCAGACCATTCATAAACGTTGATTATGAATCTATTTTTACAAAGCATTCTTAAAAATATCTTTGATTCTCAAGGTTTTATCCTAGTGTCAAGCTTGAAAGGTTTTATTTTTGATTAAACATTTCATAGTCCTTTTACGCTTATCTAGTTGTATTGTTATGTACTAACTGTAATGCTCTTTGGCATTAACATACCTTAAGATACACACTGTGTAATGACTTTTGTAACAGTATCTGTCCTGTGGAGGAGAATGACATAGCTCACTTTCCATCAGAAGGGGAGAAATTCAACAGGTGACAGAATATTCCCCAAAAGAGACAGAATAGTGTGGTGTACTAACATAAAACTTGAGCTTTGGAAATACATGATGGAGTACACTACAATTACATTGGTCTCCAGTGTACAAGTAGAGCAGGGTATTAAAATCCCCTGGTCCAGTTCAGGATTATTGTCTTCATGAATCTGAAGATTTCTGTCACCCTTTTAAACTTCAGGTTCCGCACTGTGTTACTCAGACATTTTACTCCCGAGTGCTGCCCTTTTGACTGTTTGACACTACAAGACTCTGCCATGTCCTCTGTTGACCATTATATTTTTTTTACAAGGAAAAATCATCATTCTTCTCCCCCGCCTTGTTCTGATATTAGAAATAGTCAAACGCCCTGAGCATGTGTAATGGGATTTTTTGCACTTTTTTTTGTTCCAATTGTGGGTGTGTAGCCAGGCTTCTGGATTCAGACCCAAATGAACAAGTTCCAGGTGAATCTAAGTGACAAAAGCATCTTTCTGGCCAAGCTGTCGCTTCTCCCCTGAGGAGAGTGTGAAAGGGCAGCAATGAGTCATCTCCGTGGTCCCATTTCCTTTCTACCGCTGAGCTGCATCCACCCCTGCACCTGCCCGTGAGGGGGCAACATTTGTCACACCTACTGAAGGGCTTGGATGCAAGTACTTAGCTTAGCCACTTTCAAAATGTTTACTACCTGCTTTTGTTTTTACTAATAAAAATAGATGGAAGGTGAACTTTGGGCTAAACTTTGCAGCATCATCTCCTTTGGGAGCTGGTGCTGAGCTCGGCTCAGCTCCTGTGAGTCTCTGGTGTGACTACCCAGGGCTCAGAGTTGGACAAGAAAGGAGGTTTGAGGTGTTTATATGTAAACTGTTCCATGTGAAGTAGTTCCAGTAGCACTACATCATAGGTTTTTGTGACGTCTGACCCGGATTACAATTTCTTATATGAAACATGATGGGACTGATAACTAATTTATGAAGTGCTGCAGTTGTTGAGTCTCAAAAATTTAAAACCTCTGGAGCCACCCTTGTTTTCAGCTTTTGGCAAAGTGTGGCAGGGCTGTGCTGCAAACAAGGCATGGGGGCCAGCTTGTGAAGCTCCTGCTTAGTGGGAGTCAGGATGACTGAAAACCCCAGCACCTACTGAACAGAAGAGAGAAGCTCTGCTTGGTAAGCCTTACTACCAACAGCTAGTTGTGAAGAATACACCACTTCCACTCAACCTGCATGACAATAGCAGAAATACTCAAAAATAATTCTAGGTATACACAGTGAGAGAACACAGGAGAGCACAGAAGACAGATTTACAAGTAGCCTGCATGAGTATATGGATGCACACACAACTTTTCAGGCAATGTTTATATCTTCTTTCCTATGGAAAAGAAATCAATAGGATTTTTACTCATTTGACTTAGTACATAACTATTTGGGGAATGTTTCTAGTGGTGCTTATGCTGAGGATGAGAGAGAGATGAGATGCAAATTCAAGGGTTTCAAACAGTAAAAGAAGAGCCAAGCACAATGGCCCTCTAGTATAACAGCACAGTGGCCCAAGCTCAGCAGCGTTAGGCTCAAATTAATTCCAGAGGCTTAGTTTGTCAACAGTATGGATCCCTAAACATGTAGTGACCTGTAACAATACTTAAGGAAATACACTGTATTACTTGTTTTAATGTTAAAATTCAATTGATTATTAGAAATTGGCTCATTTTTCTTGTTGCTGTTGCCATAGCTTTTCTAGAGGCAGTTGAAGACTTATTTGCCTATAACTGCTAGACGACCAGTATAGACGGAAAGAACTAAATGTGCCATGTCTCAGAGCCTTGTATATGCCTTGGTGTGGTTTTTGAATGACGAGCAGAATCAGCCTAAGTGCTGGTTTAGACTGCAGCTGGAAAAAAAATCCTTTTTGCTTTGTGTCAAATATGCTCCCTTAGTTGTCCCGCCTCTGCAGTAACCTCATCACTCCCCCATAGCAAATCAGACCCTCAAAACTACCCAGCCTCAGATTTGGAGTACAGAGGACATAGGAATAAGGATCTTCTAGGAATAAGGATCCTAGAAGATGAGCACAGAGAAAATTTGGTGCTGTTGATGTTTTTTTACAATGTGATTTCTTCTATACTAGCCTGATGATAGTTTCCAGTGGAAATCCAAAGGAAGAAGATACAGATTTTTGTGGAATGTAGCTAATTTGACTGAAAACAGGTGAAGTAGAGCTGGGACTCTTCAGCTTGGAAGAGACTGAGAGGTGACCTCATTAATGTTTACAAATATGTAAAGGGTAGGTGTCAGGAGGCTGGAGCCGGGCTCTGCTCAATGTTGTCCAATGATAGGACAAGGGGCAACAGGTACAAGCTGGAACATAAGAGATTCCAAAGAAACAAGGAAAAACTTCACTATGAGAGTGCCAGAGCACTGGAACAGGCTGCCCAAATAGATTGTTGAGTGTTCTTCTCTGGAGACATTCAAAACCCACCTGGATGAGTTCCTGTGTCCCTTCTAGCCCTTGAGATTTTGTGATTCTGAGGACCTGATAGACATAAGCACTGTCCTTACCTTGAATGCCCTTTTGTGACCTTTGTGAAAGACTTTTCTCAGTGATATAAAATTTAAAGCTGAATCAGCAGAGTATGAGAATGAACAAGGTGGCTGAAGTGTGGATGATTGATGTAAGCTATAACTATCTTGATGATGAATAGGAGGATTTATTATGACAAACTAGAAATATTTCTATATATCCATGTCAATGAGTTTGTAAATTATTGCTGAGTTTCTTACTTGGTACCCCAGCAATTCTGTTTTGAGACCCTGATTTCATGGATGAGGTGTGGCCTTCTCCAGCCTTCCCAGGGGCTGGGATTTCACTCCTTCTATAGGAACTTTTAAGAACTGTGCAGACAAAGAAGAGCAAGACAGTTAGTTGTCTGACTAATCAGAATGACCTTGGTACTTTAGTGCAGTAGTATATGTTTCAAAATACTAGAGAATTTTTTCTTAATTCCTTAGTGACAAAGCATTATAGTAGTATGAAAATGACAAACTGTTATACTGCCTGGCTCTGGTGGCTGATCCAAACAGCAACAGGAGCTGGAACTTGTTTTTATAAGATGAAAGTAATGGGGAAAGAAATGCAGCTGTCATCAGTTGCCAAGAAATTAGTGGCCTTGAATAGCTCTGACTTCACTAACAGCTGCATTTTGACACACATAACATGGAGATTTTCTTTTTAAAGAGACTTGCAGAGATGCATTCACATGTAATACAGGAGGAGGTTTATTCTTTTTTGACAGTAATTTATCTTGCTCTGGTTCTCCCAGAACCTGCTGCTTCTACCCTAACAATCCCTCTAGCTGTTGTGTCTGTTGTTGGGCAAGTTGAAAGAAGCATCTTGGTTATCTGAGCTCAAATGAGAGCTTTATGTAGTTCTAGTGCTTCTATATGCCATGATTTACACATGTGAGAATACATCCACTTTTACCATTGCTTAATTATTTTTCCACTGTTCTGGAAGTAGTTCTGCTGAGACCATTCAGATGCTTTCCCCTCTCTTTGTCCTTGGAACAGCCAGCCATGCCACATTAATGGTGTGAAGGACAGGATTCCAACAGGAATGTAGGAGATATTACATCTCCCTGACCTGTGAAGAAAAGTTGAGTGTCCCAGGATTAGATATCCCCTCTGTACTTGCGTTGGCAGAGAAGGGAGAAGCAGCAGGTTCTTGAGGGTTGCCTGGAAGTCAAAATACTGTGTGTTTTAGTCAGCCCATATAGTTTTGAAACACGATGGAGTAAATCCTACTTGAGGTGACAGCAACTTTCCAGTTTTTGCAATGACAGAACGCTGTAACTTATAGAAGAGCTTTTTCAATGCTGGTAAATATGCATTGGGATAAAGATACAACTTGATTAGCAAGTCTAATCATACGCAATACCAAATTGTTATGTATCTGTAGGTACTGGAATGACTCCACTAGAATATTGAATGGGAGATTGATAGCAAGAACTGTGTGGTTTTTATCTTTACTTCTATGTAAAGATATGATTCATAGGAACTGTGCAATACAAAATAGGTGTAAACTTGGAGTATGCTCAGTTTTACTTTTTGATTCTTTATTTTCTTGTTTATTAAAACCATTTAAAAAAATAAATCTGAAAACAAGACAGAAAGCATTTGTGTATGCCAGCAGAGTTGAAACTGCAGACATACAACCCTTACTGTGACAATTGCCTGCAAACCATGGAGGATGTTAAAAAGCAACGGCAGGGTCTGTACTAAAACAGGAGGTTGAAAAACACCATACTTCTTGGTATTGGACATTAGCAATATTTCAGCCATGCATTTGAATAACCAAGGATCTAGGCTTCTAATGCCATGAACCTTGGAAGCAGGGTATTAAAGTGAGACCAAGACTGTCCAACAGCTCATGAGCAGCGTTGCTTCCACACTGGTTTAAGTGGCAGCATGGATGACTGCAGGCAGGATGCTCTCAGCATGAGAATGTGACCTACAAAATGCCAAAGCTGGACTGAACATTTGAAGTGGTGTAGTGGATTGTACTTACAGTCCCTCTTCCTCTGTCAGTGACCAATACCCCTTTTTTCCAAAGCTGCAGAAGTATCGTTAACTCTTGCCTTCATTGGTTCAGACCCTGACTTTGAACAGACAGATACTTTGTTTGGTTACAAATCCTTGCTACAGGTGCTGCAGTTGCCACAAAGGATTTGTCATATGGCTCTTCCAAGGGAGTTACCAGCACCAGCCAGCAAAGTATGGAGAGGAAGTACATATTCGCTGCCTGACATTTGAGCAGAGCTGTGCCACTCTGGTGTGGAAAGGGGCTGGGTTTTCCTTTGGGATGAAGTGGTGAGGAGCTCACTCTTTGATGTCTTTGATGTTTTGAAACTTTCTGCATTCTCTTGTTTTACTTCTTGTACTCTCCTGCAACAACTCTGTGTATTTTGCAAGTGGCTCTTGCAGAGAGCTGCTCTTCAAGCACTGGGGATTCACATCTCAGAAGGCATCTCCAAGGAGCCCTCAGGACAGGGGACTACTAGGGTCTGCCTGCCTTCCCCTTGGTGCAGGTGTGTGTTGAAAAACACATCTCTTGCCACGTAATCTTTGCTAGCACTTGTTTGGATATTCACTGGGGGGCTGTTGGGTACTCAAGAGCAGGGTTCTTGTCCAAATCCTGGTTGAATATGGTGAACCATGAATGCTGTGTAGCCAGCTGTCTTGTTCTTGGTGATTTTCTTCTTTTTTTGTTTTTTTTTTTTATTATTTTGATGGAATATTGATGAAAAGCCAATGTCAATGACACACACAGTGTAGTAGATGTTATTTTTCATAAGCAGCACAGCAAAGGTGCAGTTTTGCCTAAATTCATTCAGCACATATGCTCTGTTTTCCTGGCACATACAAATTTTCTGCAGAGCATGATTTTTGATATGCGAATACTTTTCTTTCTGCCTTCGATTCTTGCTCAAGGAAATATGTGATGCTTGTTATTTCACATTCTTTGTTCAGATATTTGAGTTCAGAGAAATAAAACAGGACAGATAGGGCTGGGAGCTTTGCTGGCAGGCTTTTCCGCTGTTGGTTTTTCAGCAGCTGAGTGCTTTCTCTGTCTTCAGGTAGGTAGAGAGGACTTTCACGCAGGTACCTCCTAAATCCTGGGAGACAGAGAATAACTGGAAAGAGAGGATAGCAGAGAAAAAATGTGTAACCTGTCATTAAGACAGCCTTGCCAGATGAGGGGGCGTGTTTCTACAGAATTCAGTGCAAGAAGACAGTACCCAAGAGACTGGTGGAAAGTTGTTTCCACCCTGGTGGCAAAAGTCTTGATTATATTCTTGCTCTTTTTCCTTGTTCCTCTTTACCTGAAGAGTTTTTCAAGTATTTATGATGGTGCTGTTTCTCCCTCTTCCTCATTGCTATCAATACAGTCCCAGCTCCTTTTGGTTCTCCTCCCTGATTGCCCCCAGCACCCTGCAGGTTCTCTCTTGAGTCAGTGGTTGCTGTGGGAGCATGAATGCCCTGTGCTTCCAGCCATGCTGCCCGGGCCTGGGCATCCCTGAGCAGCTCTGCTGCCTGCCTTCAGCAGCACAGTGGCTGCTTCACCCCCTCGGGCTGTCGAGTCTTCAGCAACATCCCTGAAAAAGGAGAGATATGATGTGAATGAGCAAAATATCTCCAAGGTGGGCAAATTATGTTCTTCCCACGCAGTTGTGGCAGTCTCAGAGTTCCAGGCGCCCGTTTTCCCTTGGCTCCATTTTCTGTGCCATTCTTGCTTACTCCTGAAGAATGCACATCACTAGAAACAGCAAATAGCTGGGAGTCCTGCTTGATCTTCTGAGAGCAGTGTCATGTTGAGATTTGGGGATTTCAGGGAAAATGAGAGGAACAACAAAAGACAAGTAGACAGTTCCTCTGCCAATGCAAACAAGCCCATGGCTCCCGGGGAGGGGAGGGAGCTTCCTCTCCTATCAACACGAGCCCTTGCGCTTGATGCCTGCGTTTAGGGCGTGTGCAGGAACCTTAAATAGCTTCTTCAGTGATGCTCTTCACTTCAAGCAAGACAGAACCTATCTGGAGCTACCGTTAAAGAGACGTGTTTGTGTATCCTGAGTGTGTTGTTTTCTAATGGCTTGGAAGCCTTTAAATGAAATCTCATCTAGTTTCAAGAGCGGGGGGATTTTTTTTGGTTATTCATAGGAAAAGTAAGTATGATGCTTGTGCAAATAGCCAGAGTTATTTTCTGCTAAGTTTTGTCCTCAGCAACAGCTCATTTGTTAAATGGTTTGGGGGTTTTGTTTTAAATTAGATTGACTCTGTAAATAACCTGGTTCTAAACTTGGTTCCACTTTCGTTTTTGCTCCTCTCAATCTAAAATACTTCCTGCAAAGCACAGAAATGACAGAACTTTTCATTGAAACAACCATATTTTTTATGTCAACATTGTGAGAGAAAAAATTGGCTTTAGTTGTCAGTGATATAGTTAACCAGATTTTGCTAGAATTCCTTTACCCTCAGAGTGGAAACTACCATTGCAGACATATCTACTACGGAAGAATTGAGCTGAAACTGTTACTCTTTGGCAAAATTCTGAGTAGCTAGAGTTTTTATCATGATAAAAACAATTGGTCTTCATTAGTCACTGTTAGGTATGCCAGCAATAGCTCTGAATAGCAAGTACTTTGGTGGTAGCATTTTACTTTCTCCCGTGTGCCGTCTTCTTTGAAAATCAGCCCCCTAAAGAGACTGAAGCCAATTCCTCTGATTTACTTGCAAAGTATTTGCAGAAATAAATTAGTCTCTTCACTAAAATAAAAAGCGGAGAAGCAGGGGATTAGACTGGAAATTCAAACTGCTCTGTAGTGAGTGGTCTGGGACATCTATAAGCTTTGCCATGACTTGGAAGGGAGACACTATAGGAGGCAAAAGTCCTGATTTCCGAAAGATATATAAATGTCTGTCTGGCTCATGTTTTCCTGGGATGCACAACTTCAGGAATTTTTGTGCAGAAGACAATTCTCTGTATGTGTGGACAGCTGTTTTCCAACAGTATCTGAAGAGTAGCTTATCCATCAGAAAAGACAGTGCTGTCTCTGCGTGTTCACAGACAGAAAGATATGGAGATACTGGAGGAGGTCATGTGGTGCTGTGTAGGGCCTGCTGTTTCTTCCTCAATTTCCTTGCCTGGGAAAGTGAGGATGGTGATGGAGCACACTAAGATTATGAATATCCAATGATAGGTACTCTTGGTAAGGCATTGATCATCATGAGTTTTTGATGATCCAAAGTCAGTGACTGTAGGCTGCCTGGATTGCTGTTGCAGTCTCCTTTGGGGATGTCGTCTTTGATGCTTCCCCTAAAGTTGAACCAGTGAGAGGAGAGAGAGCAAGAACACGCCTTTTCCTGCTGTCGTACCAAGGTGCTACTGTTGTGCTTTCAGCTAAGGAAGGACAAGAAGTCTGTGAAGCAGAAGACCTAGGCTTATGAGTTCGGTCATGGGGCTCCAGAGTGGCTGACATGGGTCACTGTGTGGAACAGATCTCCTCTTCATTCAGTTGGTTTAAAGCACAGAGGAGAGCCCATCTCAACAGGGATCGGGCTAATCCTTTTTACTGTTTGTGTCAAACAGCCCTCGCTCATTATCAGCTGGAGGTTCTTTTTGCATGAAATGAGTAAGTGAGCGTAGGCTGCTTACCCGCTTCCAGCCCTGGCTGCTGAGAGAGTCATTCTTCTCTTTTATTTTTAGTAGGTTAAAGAACATCATTTTTATGCTAACTTTTTTTTTTTTTTTTTCTTTTGAATCCTTTTCTACAGATGCCTTCCAGAAATCTTTGGATGTTCGATATGTTACTATAGATATATAGTAAAATTTTGACAGCTTTCTTATTGCTGAAAACCTGCGGTTCCCTGCAGAGACCTTTTCTTCACTGCAGCCTTATTGCCAAGTTGTCAGGGCATTAATTAAACCAGAAGAATAAGGCGTTGCGTGTCATTTCCTATACTGGATGCCTTCATGTCAGGAACATATCTCCATGGCAAGAACCTGCATATAAACAAAAAATAAGCCTGGCAACAGTACAAAAGCTCAGGCAAGCTTTTAAGTAAAAAATGTGGCAAAAGAAAATATGGAACTTGAAGCAAAGTATTTCTAGGGAAAAATGAAGTGTTTGCTGAATACTTGGTTCCTTAGGCACAAATGTGATGATTTCATTCAGCTACTGTGTGCATTCCAATGTTATTTTTAATCTCCATATTTTAGATATTTATTGGCTCAAACCTTAACAGGTTTCTCAATCTAAAAGCTCTCATTCATTGTAGGTGTAGACTTCCATAGTGAGATTACAGATTCCCTGTGCAAGCACATTAGGCTGTGTATACTAAAACTTTATTCCATACAAACTGCTAATAATTTGCATATGTTTCATTTGCTGCATGGATCAGAATGTCTTCATATATTATACATCACCTCTCAATTTTATGTGTATTTACTCTGCTGTTTAGAAGCCAAAAAATACAGCACACAGGTTGATGCTTTTCCAGCAGTAAAATGAATAGATGTTTAGAGTTGCAACCCACCTCTTGCTAGCCCTGCAGGCAGAGCCATGGCCTAACAGAAACAGGAGTATGTTTCATTCTTTCTCACATTTTCAGGGCTGTGGTTCTTTGTGACTCTTCACAAAACAAATTTGATCATTCAGTGCCAAGTTAAAAGCAAGAAGGGACTACAAGTCAAAGAGGTGGTATCTAGAGGATAAAACTCATAGAATTATAGAATTGTTTCAGCTGGAAGAGACCTTTAAGATCATCGAGTCCAGTCTTTGTCCCAGTCCTATCAACCACTAGACCATTTCCTTAAGTGCAACATCCACTCATCTCTTAAACACCCCCAGGGATGGTGAGTCCAGCACTCCCTGGACAGACCATTCCAATGCCTGACAACCCTTTCAGGAAAGAAATTCCTCCTCAGATCCAGCCTGAACCTCCCCTGGTGCAACTTGAGGCCATTTCCTCTTGTTCTGTTGCTTGTTACTAGGGAGAACAGACCCACCCTCACCTCACTACATCTTCCTTTCAGGTAGCTGTAGGGAGGATAAGGTCTCCCCTGAGCCTTCTTTTCTCCAGGCTAAACAGCCCCAGATCCCTCAGCCATTCCTCATATAAGATGTGCTCCAAATCCTTTACTGGCTTGGTAGCCTGTCTCTATATCCTCTCCAGCACCTCAGTGTCCTTCTTGTAGAAAGAGGCCCAAAACTGGACACAGTATTCAAGGTGAGACCTCACCAAAGCCAAGTACAGGGGCATGATCACCTCCCTCCTCCTGCTGACAACACTGTTCCTGATCCAAGCCAGGATACCATTGGCTTTCTTGGCCACCTGGGCACTCTGCTGGCTCATGTTCAGCTGCTGTTGGTCAACACTCCCAGGTCCCTCTGCCTGGCAGCTTTCCAGCCACTCCTCAAGCCTGTAGCGATGCTGGGGATTGTTGTGGCCCAAGTGCAGGACCCAGCACTTGGCCTCTTTGAAACTCATGGCATTGGCCTTGGCCCAGCCACTCCGTCTATCATGTCTTGGGCACACAAGGGTCTTCCCTTTCTTCTTGCCATGTGCAGACTGATTCCTGATAGGTTGGTTAGAGACTCTCCATAAAGGAGAATCTCTTCAACAGGTTATACCACCAAGGCTTGGGACAAAACAGGAGACAGAGGGAAATTCATCCCTTATAGACTTGATCACAGCCCCAGCCAGAACACCTGAGTGTAAGTTTCTGTGCTACCGAAAAGAAAGGGGACCTAGAGAGCCCTGGTTGAAGCTTCCCCATCAGCCAAACATGGAAGAACTGGCACTATCTCAGCACATCACTTGGAACATTTGCAAGCTTAAAAGATCCTTGCTGTTGTGAGGAAGCTGGATTAACTTGATGCATTTGCTTCTGAGCTGGAGCTGCTGTCCTTCAGCCCTCCTCCAGGAGCTCTCTGCCCAAGATGGGCAATGTGGCCAGAGGTTTCAGCATCCCCGGTGTGCGAGTGCTGCTGTGGAGGGTCTGATGCTGGGGACGCTCTGCCAGGAGCTGCCTGTGGCAGCACGTGCAGCGTGTTCCTCTCCTCCCAGTGCCTTTAGTGCCTGCCGCCAGTACTTGGGCCATGTGTGCTGCAGCACGGCGTGGGTGCCAGCCTCAGAGTTACACCTCAGCAGAGCAGTTTCACACTTGCACTGCTTCCTATCCTGCACAAAACCTTCCCTCATAAATCCTGTGAGACGATTCTCATGCTGTTTCTGGGCAGTTGGTGCCTAGGCATTTTGTGCCTCAGGTAGCCTCTGAGGCTGCACCTGGGAGCCCAGCGGTGGCTGGAGCTTGTCCCCAGGTCTTGAGGCCATCTCTGAAGGTGTGGGTGCAAGGCCTTCTCCTTCAGCTCGAAAGGTTAGCCCTTCAGGTCAGAAGCTCAAGTGAGCGCTGTGTACCCCAAGTGAGAGTGGAAAAGTTCAAAGTGCTCATGTGTTTGGCCACACTTATGCCTTACCATCAGAGCCACACTGGGAGCCTTCTGCTTAGAAAAGGCCATATTTTCAGCTCAGCCTCTGCCTCAGGGTGGGTTTCGCTGTGCCTGTCTTCAGCACTGTGTCTGCCAGCGGGATTGAGAAGGTGCTCATGGCACAGAGAGCTACCTCTGTCCGGGACAAGGCACAGCACAGAAGTCTCCCATGATGGCAACAAGGCTCACTGTCCTCCCTGTTTTTCTCCATGCCATTCCCTCCACTGAAGCATCCTCACCATAACTCAAGTGATTGGATCCCTCCTCTTTAAAACATTGTGATGAAGAGCATGAATCCCCTAAGAGAAGAGCACACGAGATTGCTTAGCTGCAGACATCTTTTATTCATGAGCAGCACACGCCATACATTCACTGCCTCACTCAACTCTCAGGCATTATTTCAGGCAGAGGAAAGCACATCCTCAGCATCGTAGGCTTTTGAACAATCACTAAATGTATAATGAAGTGGCAGCACCTCTCAGAGGCAATAATCTCCTGAAATATTACAAGCCTTTACAGTCAGTGGGCATTTTAAAGCCTTCACTTGTAACCAACCTTAACTTGTAACCAACAAAACTTTGTTGTTGAACAATTGCTTGTACGCACGTGCTTGGAGCTCTCTATGCTTTTACAAAGGATGGTGAGGTACTGTCCTTTTGTTTGAGATGCTGTAGAAGTCTTTTCCTTCCCTCTAGGTGTATGAAGTGAATCTTAAATGATAACCTGTATTGGTCTGTGGGAAGCTTTTCCACAAACTACTGGGTTTTTAACTTGCAAGGCCCTTGACATAGTTTTCCCCAGCATATCCAGTAACTCCCTCTTCTTTTGTCTGCTGAGAGTCCCAAGGAGAGGCATATGTGAGTTTTTAATTCTGCTCTAAGCTTGTAACCTGCCATTTCCCCTCTCAGGTCTGTTTTTAAAGACGCGGGTGAAATAGAAAGCCTGAGGGTGTTTAAAAGGTGATCCCTTCAATCAATTTAACAGCACAATTCTTTGTGAAGAAATGAAGCAACAGCACAGGTGAAAAGTCTACAGGAAAACCTGCAGCTTCAGCCTGACTTCCTGGGGTCAGCTGCTAAGTGCATTTGGCCATCAGGAGGATTAGTTCATTTCTGATGGAATTTTAGCTTTGATTCCTCATTATAAGTTAATAAAATTCTGAGGATTAGTAGCATTTGAGGGGCAGATCCAAAGACTTCACGTGACTCCAGTGGGTTTTGAAAGGAGCTCTAGATACACCTGAGGTTAATGACAGGAGAGCCTTTCTCTGCATCTTGATCCCTGGAAATGGAATTGACCTTCTCACAGCTCAATTAGGGATAAGTTTATATAAATATATCTTAATGTTCAGCCCAAATCTCCTTTGCATGCCCTGGTTCAGTTGCCTTGTTAATTATATGAACTCCAGACAGCAAAAGGAGACAAGATATTTGCTCAAAAGTCCAGAGTCAGCAGCGCAGCAGATGTGGTTCCAGTTGAGGCTGCAACTGGGACAGACTGGAAAACTTGGACCAGCTGTGCAATGCTGAGCAGAGCTTTCTGCTTCTCACCTTTGGTACTCAGCTGCTATTACCTCTGCTTGTACATTTAGCAGTACTTTCACAGCTGTGTGGTTTTTGAGGGTGTTGTTTCAGCCATGGTTTCTCCATCAAGAGTAAGCCAACCTCTTGTACCCAACAAGAAAGAACACAAGGGCTCAGATGAGAGCTCTTTCAGTAAATATGCAGTGCTTGGGGCAATACCAGCTCTTTAGGGCACCCACACACTCAGCACTCCACCTCCTCACAGGCTGTGCAAGGCTGGAGAGTGAAGCTCTAGGTAAGTGTCTCTGAGCCTCCACTGTTCTCCACCATAAAAGGGCTCACTTCTGCAGGACTTGGTGAGTTATCTCCCCTTGCCAGTGGCTCCTGGTCTCTTTCCCTCCACTTGCCCTGTGCCCTCTTGAAGTGGTTTTGTCCTGGATGGATGCCAGAAGACTACCAAGTTGTTCTATCGCTCCCCCTCATAACCTGGACAAGGGAGAGAGAAATACGTGTGGTTTGTGAGTCAAGATAAGG
>WBNH01008187.1:0-176428 GCA_013401255.1 Urocolius indicus
GGGGGGGGTCCGGGGCGGTGGTGCGGGGGTGGGCGGGACGCTGCTCAGTGGCAGCTCCCCTAGCCGCTGAGGGAGAGCCCGGCGGGGCGGTGCGGAGCAGCCCCCGCGACGGCAGGGATGGCCCGCGGGACAGTAATGGGCTTTTAAACCCAGGCAACTTCCCCTCCTCTTCCTCACGACACCCCCGGCCGCTGAACTAGGGCGGTGAGACGAGAGGACCAGCTCATGGTACCCACCGGCCGGTGTGGTGGCTCTTCGAGGGAGGTTTCAACTACCTTTCCAGGCGTGAGCATCCACAGCTTTTGCCCGGGTAGCCTTTGGCTATTGGAGTTTGGGGAAACTTTAGCAACGCTGCCTTCCAGTTTGCTGCTCAGAGAATGGCAGTGCTCGACTGGAAATACTGCTGGGGAGGAGGAAAACAAAAACCAAAACCACTAAAAGCAAACAAACAACAAAACGACAACAAAAACAAAACCCAAACCCCAGCTTTTAATTTCAACTTGGGCTGATAGTGCCATGAGAACAACTTTTTTATGGCATTTCAACGCTTCTGGTTGTAGTGGTTGCTGGAGTTATATCAAGGCTTTAATTTAGAAGCAGGCTTTTCCAACGTTTAGGTTCATTACATTCATTGAATAAGAGTGTTCCTCAATCTACAGCATAATTTAAACCTATGTGGACTTGTTCCAAACTCCAGGCAATTTCAGCATAATTCCCAATCCCCAGAGCAACTCTCTGCCTTCATTTGAAAGACTGGGCCCGTTGACTGATTGAGTCTCAGCTGAGATTGCAGCTTGCAGCTCCTGCTCCAGGTTTGTACAGAAATCCAGTTCAGATTCTTCTCCTGTTTCCAGAGGAATGAGCTAAAAAAGTAATTTGTCTGGCACCGTACACATTGCATCATCTAACACCTACCATCTGTGACAATGAAAAGCACTGTGCGGCTAGTCCCAGCGTGGGCAATTGCACCCACCTGCAGTCTTTCTTAGCAAAGTAAACTACTCCTTTCCATCCACACCTTGGCATCTTCTCTTCATCACACAGTTATGTGTTTAGTCCTGGCACGGCAGTTTGGGATTTGCACCACCAGCGGATTTAATGACAGTGATGTAATTTAAAACAACAATTTTGATTTGCAGTGTAATGTGATGGCTTGCAATGGAGAGAATATCCTTTCTAGCAGCTGGGCGACTGGAAATGAGCACTCAATAGTAAACTCCATCTTCATGTTTCAGAGCATGCAAAGTTGAATGGATCCTTGACAGATAGCTAGCTTGCCCCTTCCTGATGGCTTCTCAGTGAAAGCCTGGCATCACATTGCTAAGCACCACAAACATCTAGAGAAAGACTCATTCAATCAAAAAACCACCTGACAGCGGTCAACTCTAAGCCCTCATTTTCTCATACAACCCCAACAGCACATTTCAGATGGTCATTCATGTCTGAGTAACAATGAGAATGTAGGGAAGAGGAAAAAGGCTGATCTGTAAGTTATTTTAATTGAAACCAAAACAGATTGCATCCAGGTGGGTCAAGAGATCTCTCCCTTTCCTTACAGAAACCTGAGTCTTAGCTAAAATGCTGAAAACCTAACACTTCCAGTTTTTCAGAAAACAATGGAAACTTTCTTCAGAAAGCAACCGCTTTTCACAAAGATACACATGACATTAGAGAAGTCTCATTTGTCTACTAAGTTTTAAGAGCAGTGTCAACAGACAGTCTTTGACTAAATTTGCTCAGAGATTTTTCTCCTTACGTAGTTCTACACAGCTCAGAAATTAATTTCCTGAAACTCAGTTTACGTGTGCAGAAACAAGTTTTGTGTGATACAGCTTGGGTTTTAATTCAGAAAGTCTGAAATAAAACTACAGATGAGGTTAGCACAGCTGCTAAGAGGGCAGACCGTGGTCTGAAGCACCTATGACTGAAAAAGATACTATTTCAGTTTTCAATTGACGAAAAGTAGATGTGTTTTAATGTTAATATTATTTCTGTCTCAGAGGCACCTTGAGGCTTAAGTGAGGTTTCCATTGCAATAAGCACTGTGCAAATACAGAAAGGTATTCTTCACCCCAAACTGCCTACTGTGTTTGATGCCTTTGGTATTAATGGAGTATAACACTTGACTTTCTTGACTGAACTCTTGTGATTGAGATAGAACTCATAAAGACTTAAGAGGAGGTTAGACAGTTGGTGAACACTGCAGTCTTGGGAGGACCAAAGTAACCTATTTTGCCCAGGAAAATTCATCAAGTGCATGTTAGTCACAGACTTAAAATGCATATTGTGCTAGTTCTCCATGGGAAAGAACAGGACAGCATGGAAGAAAGGGATGGATGGAAGATGAGCTATGACCATTTAATTGCCATAGGAATATTTTCCTTATTAAAAGAACCATGAAGTTGAAAAGGCAGAACTTCTTTGCTGTTTTGTCTCTCTTGACTTGGTTTTCCAGCCAATCCTCCATTGCCTACATGATCTCAGGAACTACAGTCTAATCCACATATCTAGTGACATATAGAAAAATTTATACTAAAAAACCAGGTTTTTTTACTATTACTTTTCTAGGCTGGACACACTGCTAACCTAGAAAGGAGAATTTGTTTGCAGATTGCCAGTGACGTTTATTTTTAAAGTCCTCTACATGTGTTTACAGCTTCTGATTCCACTCTGATCAAAAAAAAAAAAAAAGTGAATAATGGACTGGCAGCTATAAAATTCCAGTTTCTTCTTTAATGTATCCTTTTTGCTATTCAAACAAAAATTAGCAACCTAATGAGAGAGACAGGGATGAATGTTCTTAATTAAAAAAAAAAAATGAAGGTTAGGGCTATATTAAGTTATGAAAGGATTTCTGATTGATGCCATATGCAAATGCTCTCACAAACAATCCAAAAGTATTAGATCCCAATTATGGGCAATTTGAGGGAAAGAAACTCCCAGCATTAGATACAGTTTGTACCAAAATGTAGAAAGCTGCCCATAATAAATTTCCTCTCACCGAGTTTCTTTTCCTTTGAAGGTGAGGATTCTCATTACTCTTAGGCAGTCATTTCACAAGCTACCTGAAGGAGATAGTTACTTGGATCTCATCAGCTTCTAATAGGATTTTGCACTTTTTTCCAAAGATGTCCTTGAAAGAGTCTGACTCTGAAGCTCAGACTACAAAGTCAGAGGGCAAGACTTTATGCATTTTGCTCACAAGAAGCGCTTCACTCTTTTCAGTCACACTGCTGAGTAAAATGAAGCTGTACTTTTCAAAAAGCAAACACCACTCCTTGAGCACCAGTTAAAAGGTCAGCTGGAGCTGAGCTTGCCTTGTTTGTTTCAGACACACTGTAAATATCAATTTCTTTCTCTTGCCCTCCCTAGCCATCAGCAACAGCAGCTCCAGGAAGATGTAACATGATTCCAGGAAAGCAAAGAAGAGAACTTGACAATGGTTTAAAGATTTTTTCACCTTTTGCTCCATTGTTGTTTCCAAGCTATTGAACTGCCAAACCCTGGCAGCTGAGTCCCCCCCGATCCTTACTCCTGCACTAAGATCAGATTTCCATTAGTGGTACTGAATTATTTAGTGAATGCATTGAAGACTGAAATCAACTACTTCTGAGCTGTGTACCTTCCAACTCTATCGTTCATTTCAAGTCCACAGAATGGCAGGTATATTGTCAGAGAGGCTATCAATCCTATAATTAGAGTAGAAAAAAATCTATGGAGTTCAAAAATAATAATTCATGCCTCACTCTCTAGTATTAAAGTAATACAGTGTACAAAAAAAAGAAAAAAAACAGATTTCCCAGATGTATACAGAAGGCAGCAAACAGAGAGCATGAACCCAAAAGAGTGGTTTTTTTCATGCACATATGCTAAAAACTTAAGATATTTGAAAACAAAATCAGTGTCCCAGAACTTGGTCTTAAGCTTCAGTCATCAAACTGTGAATACATTTTGTAACTTTACACATTTGACTGATTCTATTTTTCTACAAAAGGATTAAAGCTCTTGTACCGAAAATTATTCATGTGCATACATCTGCAGTTTGAAATCCACAAATATAATGTGACACAGCAGGCCTTTCCAGATCCCCAGCATTTAAAAGACTGCTATTCGTATGTTGGCTTTTCTCACTATTTTCCTCTTTTGTGCTGGCAATCCTGGGAATGGAAGTCCTACATAGCCAGGATTTGCAGTCTATTACATATAAAAAAAAAATTTAAAAATTATCTATGGTAAAATAGTTGCTGGTTTGAGTATCCTATTACTTTTTTCCCTATGTAAATAAATATGTTCATTTCACTATAGTTTTAACAGTTTCGGGTGAAGTATATCCCAAAAGAAAATGGCATTTTATTTTGAAGGTTTCAGTAATAGCTAACATTTTTGTTCTGTTTACAGGGGCAGGGTGAGCGGATGTCACTATGTGTTTCTGTGTAAAAATCAAAGCAAAATGCAGAAACAAAATGTTCTTCCACTGAAACAGAATCAATGAAATTGACATCATTTTTGTTTATTTGAAACTTGTATCAGAAAATTACTGAACAAATAGAATGCAAATTTAGTTTCTAATTTCTCTCATAAAGAATTTTATTTGTTAATACCTTTTTTTTGTTGTTGTTCTAAAGGAACTATACCCACATGCCTAACTACTCTATCAACCTACTGGCTTCAGAAGTAGAGAAGGTAGTATTTACAATCCCACTGAACCAGTCCTTGATACTTCGTTAAGATAGTCAGCTGGTATTTGTCATCACATTAAATAGCTTTTTTCTAGGCACTGAACTGAAATGGTCAATTTTATTCTCAATGATGAAGCAGCAAAACCAAATTTGAAGTGCTAACAGTATAGTGGACAAACGGTTGGAAAATGAGAAGCGTTCTGCTTATGAGCTGAACCCTAACATGTAACCGTTTTCCAGTTAAAACTATGGTAATCACATTTTGCGTTAAATCATTACCTTTCATTTAAACAATGCTTCTATAATTAAAATAAGTATTTCATAATGTATTTGTTCTAATAATTAATTACTACAATTGTGGGGAGTGACCATAGGGACATTCTCTGCATCCACATACAAACTCAGCTGAATGTATGAACAAAGAAGAAGTTTCACTTATCAGGATGTTCTCATACCTGCATAGAATCATAGAATCATAGAACGGTAGATGTTAAATTTCAGATTTAAAGACAATTATAAGCAATTTTGACAAGTGTTTTGGTGTGCAAACAAATTATGAGATCTCCTTCCATGCAAGTTCAGAAATCCTTGATTATGAACTTAAGTGAAATCACAGTAATAAAAGGAACCCTGAAAATATAATATTGATAAGTAGTTATCAGATGTTCAAAAATACCATTGCCAAGAATTCTTTATAGCTGGCTCTTCCAAGTCTTCATTGGATTAGTCTCAGTCCACAACTGAGCTCATCAGCTCACTCTTTAAATGGTTGCAATACAAGCTTGAATATACTAGTGAGGGTTTTTTCCTTCAGTTTAAACACTAGCACTCAGCTGTAGTAAAGTCAAGCCTGCACTAAAACTGACAACTGTTGAAGTAACAGCAACTCATCTATAAAGTAGGACATAATAAAATTCAGGCCCTAAGAACGGTCACTCCCAAGGATGACGGCGTTGCAAAGCTCTTCAGGTAATAGCTTACTAGCTAGATATTTCACAAGAGAATAAAATAAGTGAAATTGTATTAAGTACTACCCTTTCACTGCTGCCATTTTATAGCGACAACTGTGGCAAATGGGAAATTTAGGAGAATGTGTCATGTATATATACACACATACACACACATAATGAAAAACCAACATAAAGGCCTGTTGTTAGTAACACACAAAGTGAAAGACAAACCACCTATAACCTGTGCATGTGCAGTGCCTCGGTTAATGTAATAGCTGTGATTTTGCCCCCATAAGAACACAATTAGGTACATCTGTTCTTAACTTACTGGCAATTTCTTCCTTGAGATTTGAGCCAATTGCATGCCCCTCATAAAGCACAATACATCTTTGATGGAAACTCCTGTGGGATGCTCTTGGCTTCAACATCAGCTTGAACTAGGTTTTCACGCTCAGGAGTTTAACAAAACATGGCATCATCATTCCCAGTCCTAGATCTGGACTGGTTGTTATTAAAAAAACGTGAATACATTAAAACCGTTTAACATCCACATTAAAGATTTCTTACTGATGGCAAAGTATGTGGACTGGTATGGTAAATGCTAACAGTTCTTGCTGAATGATGTATTTTTCCCCAAAGACCTAGTTCTGAGCATTATGTGATTTCATTAGAATCACAGTTTTCAATAGCAAAAAGTTAAAAAGCAAACAATGAAGAGAAAGTCTTGATTCTTCCACTTTTTTTTTTATGGTAAAAGTTCTAAATATAAATGTTCAAGGCTCTCAGAAAATCCAAAGATAATAAAAATGTTCGTAATATGTGTCAAAATCTGTAGCATAAACAAATGTTATATCATACATATAAATGTTTAAAATTTGTAGCCTGTCTCATGAGGCCTATTTTGGTTTTTTTTATACATTTTTAAATCTTGAAACTGTCAATACAATGAGAAGGAATTAAGAAAGGATACCTACTTATATTAAGAGTTATTTTCTTTTGTTTTCTCCTCCAGCAGATTCTTCATTTCAGTGATTCCTTTTGCACATCAGGATTCTGAAGACAGTAGAACACAGGGGAAGGTATATTTCTATGCAGAATAAATTCTGACATCACTCAATCCTAATTTTAGGCTCATTTTGACAAAAATCACTATAGCTATTCCTAGTAATCATTATGCCTATGTCTTTCATTTCTAGAGTGAAATTATGGAGATTTTAAAAGGAGATGCATCTGATTAAACTTATTTTGTTCTACTTTGAGGAGCAGGAACAATCAGAGTAACTGTACAAGCTATAGCTCTTGGTTTTGGGCTCATTTTTTCTAATAAGAAATGGATAGGTAGCAGAGTCTTATTCTCTGTCTTCTGAGATCAGGAACTTTATGCCTTTTGAAGATCCTGTGACCTTTTAGTATTATATTAGTATTATTTATATTATTTATATTATTATATTAGTATTATTTAGTATTATATGCTTTAATGCTTTAAGTAAAGGAACAAAATTCTTAGCTAGGATGCTTTTTGTCCTAATTTTAGTATTAATGCTAATTAGTGTGCACTAATATTAATAAAATTGTATTAACAGGCTTGCAGAACCTAAGAGGATAGATGAACTTGCACTTCAGTAACAATTTCTTGCTTTTCCAATTTTCTTTTCAATACTACAAGCAATTGCATATACTATTAAAATCTCCTCAGAATTGTTTTTGCCTCTCCAGGCTATTCCTTTTTAGTTATTTGGGCTAAACACTAAGATATTGCAAAGTAGACCTCTCCAGACATTTAGACTGAGCTCTGTCTCTGTCTCTACATCTCCACCCTCTTAAGCATTCTTTCCACTCTCTTTAAATAACTCCCATCCTTCTCTTTGTCCAAATTATGCTAATATAAGATCCTATTAAGACAGTGGAAATAACACATATCTAGAAATTGCAACATTGTTGACGAGTTGAAAGCAGCAACAACTGAAGATTTTTGTTAGGAAACACTGTTAACTGCTGAAAAGTAGTTTGATATTTTATGACATTTTCATAATATTTAATAAAATGCTCATGCTCCTGGAATAATTTGGCTATTTAAGTTTCCTCCACCATACTTTCTCATGAGGTAGAAAACATGAGTCTTTAAGAAAGAACTTGTATGAATCTATGACCCTGCATCACTATTGTTATCTGTATTCTTTCTTTAGTGACATGTTTTAGATTTTAACAACTTTTTTAGGGGTTTGTGTGTGCATGTGTGTGACATCTGTTTTGTATCAGCTATCTGGGATAGGAAATGAGGAGCACTTTCATAGTTGGATTGCCTGTCCTAACTCTAGTATCTACAGGTACCATTCATTTTTCAGCTGAAATATTGTTTTGGAATGTTGTAAAATGATACTCCCTTTATGTCTCAAATTATTGCTACAGTGTTGGTCAAAAGACCAAGAAACACCTAATTTTGAAGCACAGTCATAGGACCAGGTCACAAGTGTAATTCCCTGGGTGTTTTTCCCACAAATGTTTTTACCCTAGTTGTTCTGATGATGAAAGAAGTGCTAGGAATTTATGAACTTGTTTATCATGTGTGGGTTTTGTGAGGTATTTTATTTATGAAATTGAAAAGTGAAGATGGGAGAAGACTCTGCAAACCATTACACTACCTGATCTGGCCAGGAAAAATTCATCCTTCATGGAGTCCTGGTTTATTAACAGGGATAACATTTTTATTCAATTCTATATGAACCCTCACAGCTGGATTTTTCCCCACAGTCTGTCTAATACTCAGATTCATTTTGTAAGGAATGCCCACATCAAACTGTAGGCAGATTGTAAGCAGAATGCATTCAAACTGTCCTCACTGTAATGTCTATTCTCACCTCTCTCTTCCCCAGTAACATAATTAGCCAGCTGCATGAATGAGTCAAAAATTATCTAGCACTTTGTTAGAAGAATTGATCTAGGGAGGAGATTTAAGGCAAATTTTGCTTGTTTTGCTATTATTAAAGAAAAAAAAAACAACACATCAGGTAAATCCATTGGAATTATACATTCTAAGGCTGTGATAACAATGTGTTCAGAAAACTTCAAGATCACAGGTACTCAGATTCATTTAACATCAAGCTCTCACTCAAGATGTCACAAAACTGTCAATTATTCAAATTCTTCTCTGACTACAACCTTTCAAAATTCAAATCTCACCCCCTAAGGTCATTGAATAGAATTTGAGGAAGACCAACACTAATGTTGTAAAATTCAAGTGCTTTGTTATCTGGGACAGTTGAGAAGAACATTGAGTCTGGAACTACTTCAGAATACAGACCAGACCACTGCTAAGCTCAGGCTGTCTGAAAAAATGAAGACAAATTAGAGAAAACGGAAAGTGATTTCCTGTTCCTTGTGTGCAGAATTGCTTGACTGACATAGTGAAAACTCTAACATTCATAACTGTAAAAGTCATTAAGCAAATATCCTCCAGCTTGAAAAGGTCTTGTTTCCTACATCTCATCAATACTCAAGACATGTGGCAAGACTGAACTGCTAGTTTTGACCATCATTATGCCAAATTTTGCCTTATGACCTCTGAAAAGCATTTGCTTAATTACCATATGAAGCAGATTAAATTAGGCACTTCTACTCATAGTTTGTTTCTTAGTTGTGGACAGCAGCTTTTTGTGGTGGTGTTTTGTTTTTTTTTTTTAATTAGTACTTCAAAGCAACAGCTAAGAATGGACATATTTATTTCAGGAAGATGAATTTGAAAGCTTGAGGCAGATTAAATAAAGAATGCTTAGAACAGTAGCTCTACCTTAAGTATAACTCGTTTTATTCAATTATTATTAATAACTGTAAGACATTTCATCTGAAAACGAAAAGCTTCATCAGTATTATTCCCTGCAGTATACTAGTGGTAAAACTGACGTTTAAGAGAAGTTAAATCCATCTTCTTTTTTTTTTTTATTTGTTTTTTTAATTAGTAAGTAAAATAAATGATGAATCTAAGTTTAAGCCTCTGGATAATAGCTTGCTTCTGTTTGTGTACGTGTAGAACAAGAAATGAATACTCTCTGCCACCGCAGTCCTCTTTTGTCTTGTGGCTGCACCAGACCTCATTAGACTCTTTTATTTTGTGTTTACACAAGAAAATGATGACTAGAAAATAATTGAAAAACAGTGGTGGTTGAGACCTGAGGTAAATACATGACATCTACACATATAACACTGGGATAGGAACTTAAACCTTGTAACCTTATAGCAGGGAAATCGCCTGGAAATTGCATTTGCTTCTTGCAGTCAAACACACTGCTTCTCCATGACCACATTTAGGTAAGCATGAACACAGCTGTACCCTAGAGCAGATCATTTTTTAACTGTTACACTTAGTTCACACTGAGATAAAACCATTTTGTTGTTGTTATTGGCCAGTATACTGGTATTTGAACTGGTGGAGTAAGCAACTGTCTTATTCTATAGACTAACAGAGGACATGAGCCCTACACTACACAGGATGTGTAGTGCTTTTCAACACTGTGCTCATTTTGAAAGTGACAGAACAAAAGCAAATGAGAAAACATCTCCATATCTATTGTTTTAGAGCCTCAGAATTAGACTTTTGCCCGGTGTTGATGTGTATCAGCGGAAAGAATGTGGCAGGGCTGCAGGCTGAACCCTGCTTCTCCTCCCAGTTTCCATTTAAAGACCCAACATATTTGAGAAGAACAAATCTGTTTCCTATCTTCTGCACAATAGGGATGCAGCTTTTAACTTCAGGGGACAAAAACCCCAACAACTCAAAGGAAAGTGCACAAGTTCATGAAACAACCCTCAGCACAAGAGAGACTGCAGAAACTAGAAAATTCAACAGGAGACACAGTGCAGTAAAATTTCCAGATGTGAAGTTAACATGGTGGGAGCCAGGGGAACCACAAGTCTGTTCTTTTTTCTAGCAGCTATTTCCTGGGTGCCTTTGAGTATGTAAAATAAACCTCTCTTTAGTTGACTGTGATGTGTTTAGTCTCTGATTCTACAAGTCACACACATTTTGCATAGCCTCAGATTACCAAAGTGGGGACAATAACAGACCCTTGTATGTTCATGCTTTCAGTTCCTTGCAGCAAGTACGTTTTATTTTCTTTCTGGTTTTGTACAAACCCAAGGAAAGCCTTAATAAGATCTAAATAATGGTCCTAAACACAAAATTCTGATCCCAGACACCCCGACCAACTTTGAAGTTGACCCTGGTTTGAGTGTGAGGTTGGATCAGATGTCTCCACAAACCTAAATTAGCCTATGTCTATCACTATGTGCTTACATGTATTGTCATTGACGGAAGCAACCACCAGATGACTGGGAGAGAGTTAATTTTTTTATAGTAGATAGTGCAGGGGTATGTTTTGGATTTGTGCTGAAAACAGTGTTGATAACACAAGGATGTTTTAGTTACTGCTGAGCAGTACTTACCCAGAGTCAAAACCTTTCCTGCCTCTCACTCCACTCTACCAATGAGTTGGCTGAGGGTGTATGAGAGGCTGGAAAGGGACATAGCCAGGACAGCTGACCTCAACTGATCAAAGGGATGTTCCAGATCATTTGACATCATGCTCACCATTTAAAGCGGAGGGAAGAAGGAAGGAAAGGGAAGGACATTTGGAATGATGACATTTTTCTTCTGAAGTAACCACCAAGAACCACAGAGTCCTGCTGTCCTAGAGGTGGCTGAATACCGGCCTGCCCATGGGAATGGGAGAATCAATTCCTTATTTTGCTTTCCTGTGTGCATGGCTTTTGCTTTACTTATTAAATTGTCTTTATCTCAACCCATATTTAGTCATTTTTACTCTTCTGATTCTCTCCTCCATCTCATTAAGGGAAGTGAACTGGTGACTGTGTGGGGCTTAGTTGCCATCTGGGCTTAAACCAGAGCATAGCAATAGAAATTCACTATGTGTTTCAATATGCCAATAAGCTTGTTATGAAGTCTGCACGTTGCTAAACCACATCTTTAGGATCCAGATAGCTTTCTATGATTTCTAAAACTTTCTTGTGGGAGTTTGTTCATAGTGACGCTCACATCCATTTTGGGTTGAGAAGGTTCATAGATCTATGTACAGAGATCTATATACAGAGCCATAACTCATCTCTCACGTTACACAGTAAGTGGAGTTAAGCCCATTTTTGATGCAAGATGTCTAGAAACAGCAAAGACAGTTTGTGAAGGCCACCAGTCACTCATGGAGAGTGACTTCCTTCCCTCTCCAGATAATTCCGAGTAATTAGAGATTCTCTGATTTGGAAAGGCTTTGAGCAGGTCTCCCAATGTTGGCAGATCTGGAAACCCTGGACAAAAAACTTATGTCCTGCATTTAAGGAGTTCTGCTGTGTTCAGTAGAAGAGGATGTGTAGCATCTATCTCCCCTCAAAGAATCACAGAATCTTTAAGGGTCAGAAGGGACATTAAAAGCCCAGCCCCCCTGCCAGAGCAAGACTAGAAAACAATCTGTCAAATGTTGACCAAGTGCTGTGGGTGAAAACATATCTAAGTGACATTTCTTTCCACATGAGTGGAAAAAGTACCTCTTGCTGTGTGTCTGAAGGAAGCCCATATTCACCTACTTTTGTCTTTCTGTGATCTAGTGATGAAACATAACAAAGAACTGCAAAAAATATCTCATATTTGTTAGGAAAGAAGTGAAGCATCAACAGGGAGGTTTAATCTGTCTGGATAAGACAAAAGTGTAGATTTGAGACAATTGCAACTAAGCATGGCAGTCTGGAATCTGACATCAAAAAGCTTCATCTCCCAAAGACACAGGAAAAAGAAAGAATCTAAAGCAGAAAAACTCACTTTGTCTGATCACAGTGTTTCTGAATTATTCATCATTTCCAAGTCCTTAGATCCAAGTTTTTCAGAAAATGATAGAATCGCTCAGGTTGAAAAAGATTTTCAACATCAAGTACAACAGATAAACCATGACTGTCAAGTCTACCACTAAACCATGTCCCTAAGTGGCACATCTATATCTTGAAATATCTCCAGGGATGATGACTCCAACCGCTTACCTAGGCAGCCTGTCCCATTGCTTGACAACATTTTCAGTGAACAAATTTTTCCTAATACCCAATCTAAACCTTCTCTGGCACAACTTAAGGACATTTTCGCTCATCCTATCACCTGTAAGCTGGGAGAAGAGATGGACATCTACCTTCCTACAACCTCCTCTCAGGTTATCCTAGAAAGCAATAAGATCTACCCTCAACCTTCTTTTCTCCACACTAAACACCACCAGCTCCCTCAGTCACTCTTCGTAAGACACATGCTCCAGACCTTTCACCCTACAAACACACATAGTAATTTTTACAAGCCTTTTTTTGGGACTGAGTTGAGACACTGAAAAAGACTGTAATTTAGAAGCTTTAAAAATATAATCTTAAGCATGAGCAGTTTGGAGAGTATTAACATTACAAATCCAACAGTGTCCTGTAATCTTAATTAGTTCTTATTCTCTTTCCTCTACGTGTGCAAACAGATACTTAACTTCTGGCTTTCTTCATTATTAAGGGAAAAAAAACCATCTCAAATGACCTGAAGAGTTGCAATACTGAACTAAGTCTCCAGAGAGGAAGTCACTTTTAGAGACAGGTGCTGCAATTCAGTGTGAAAGGAAATCCAGTGCAAGAATTTGAGGGTGCCTAGTGGAGTCATGCACTTGTGTACATATTGATGACATATTTTTGGACTGATGGAAAATTTAACCTACAAAGCTTCGATCTACATACTGTCCATTGGTTTACCATAATGTTAATTCTTGACTTGTCTGTGAGTACATACCAAAAATCAGGCCCTCAAAGCAAAGATAGGTGGCATATAACTGAAGATTAAAATGGAAAACCTGAAATGACTGGAAAGACTATGGAAAACTTTTAATAGCTGTGTTGCACTGAGAAATTAGTTATCCAGTGACCCTTTAGTCTGCAATCATCTCATCCAAATGAACACAACTGATTATATCTGCCCTACTATCATACATTTGGTAAAAGCAGAACAGAGAAACAAGGGAAAATAGTGAACAACCAGAATAACGATCCCTTACGTTATATGGGACCTTGCACCCCATTACCTACTTCAGGTATGATAGTAAGACCCATTAGCAAAATGCAGATACTCCTGGAGCTAAATATATGTTCATAAATGGAAAGACCATTTATGGTGTAACAAGACCAAGGTCTTGTTAGAATATCATCTGTTCTGTTAGCAAAGAAATTTATGTGATACTTATATGCATTAACAGAAGCAGGCAGGTAATCACATACTATTTCTAGCACACACAGTCCTCAGTCTGCTGGCTAATTACGTCAGCAACAAAACCCCCCAAATTCTAGATATCAAACAACAGTCTGAATCACATAACAACATTGTTTGACTCATGGTTATTTAGAATGGATGGCACTTCAGAATTCAAAATACAAGGCTATCTTTTTCATCTTACTGATTCATTTCTTAATGTTTTCTTCATTCTCCTATCATCCTTTGAAAAAAAAAAAACTGAACAACAAAGAAACCTCTCTTCCAACTACTATATGTGCTCTACCTTTTGTCTAGCATAAAAGAATATCCATTTGAGCTGACCTACACCTACCTGTTGGTGAGAAGCCTCCTGCTTTTCTCTGACTTCTGCAGAATGTTGCATCCAAGAGCCAAAACCTTTCAAATGAAAGTGAATTACCCTGAGCAGTTTCTTGCCAAGCCATTAGGTGCTTTGGTGGCAAATATAGAACAAGCAAGGCTGCAGTCAAAAATTCTTCTGACAGTCATCATTACCAATTTTTGTTAGTTCATTGATTAGACAGCAAATCAATTACAGATATTAACCAGGCAGTGCTTCACCTGACTTCCTATCACACTACAGATTGCCCACCTGAGTTTAACTCCCAGTAGGTAGCTCCTGTTTCATATATACAAGACACAAAATCTTTGTTTTTCTGGCTCTTAGGATTCACAGCTCACCTTCTTCCCTGCAGGATAATGTGCCTTACTGAATGAGAGCAGCAGGATCTAAGCAGCTGACAAACTCAAACTTTAAGTCCATGTTCACATAAAAACAATTCCTGAGAAATACAGAAACACACACATCACTAGTGCCACTTAAGATTAGAGACAGATGGGACAGAAGAAGAGAGGGAGCACCTCTGAAGGCTTCCTTGTCCTGTGGGAGGCCTGCTGTGAACAAATATGGCTGCAGCTATAATGCTCATGTATCAATATCCTTTGAATGTGAAAATATGAGACTCAACACTTTAAAATTATGGAACTGCTTCCAATATTTACCTATTTTTAAACTTTACAGCCTTGGCAATGTCCCTTTACAAGCACCATTACCTAGTTTAAAAGATCTCTTGTGAGAGAGAATCACATTTTAACTGCAGGGAAATACTGAAGTCACTTGGCTGCAGTGAAACTGCAGGGGTTTTGCAGGGTTTTTTTTCAAAGTCAATGATTCCTGTCAGGATTCTTTTTTTTTTTTTCCCTCCTAATAATGGATTTTTTTTTCATTGTGGTTGCATTCCTACTACAAAAGGTTTAGTTTTTTAAATAAACAGGTAAGTTATTACATTTTGTATGTAAAGAAAGGTTGCCTGAGAAGGAGAATTCTCCATTTAATATATTTAAGAAAATGCATTAGCCTATGGGAAAGATACTTTTTTTGTATATGTATGTGTACATATATGTGAATTTATCTAGCTTTATGGAAGATTTTTGTACGGTAAGCTGTCTGGAAATCAGCCCTGGAGCAGCTAGCATAGCTGAAATGCTGAGGAATTATGGCAAATTATAATGGACGAGTGAAGCAACAGTTGGACTTTAAACACACTACTGAGTAGCTCTGCCCATAGGTGGTGGAACACCTCCACATGTAGCTGTGAGGGCAGCTCTGAGAACATCAAAAAGCATCTCCTCTCCATGGCCATTCCCAGACAGCAGCTGGCAGCCATTCAGTGCAGCTTGTTACTGCGAAGGAGCTCAGAGGATTTAGTGCGTTGTACCACAGTGTTTAAGAATGTCAAAACTGTGCATGGTAGTGCTTTCCCACTGTGCAGAAAGACCCAGTCTAACTCATGCCTGGGTTACATCCTCAACCAGCTCCAGCCAGTCTTACACAGGCAGAACAGTTAGGGAGTTTTAACACTATTATCATTATTAATAGTATTCCTAAGCTGTCTGAGCAAGCAGGAAAAGAGGGCTTAAGACATACTTTAAAAGACACAAGCACACAGCTGGCCGCTGACAGCAGCGGTGAGCATCAAAGGGCCTGGAGTGAGGGAGGGAGCCAGGACCATGTGCAAGGGAGGTGTTTTTGTTGCAGACACTGTCCCAGAGAGACAAGGCAAAGGAAACATCACAATATGACAGAGAAATATGATTTCAGTATGGGAAAGCAGAGGCAAGGGAACAGTGAGGCAACAGCAACTTGCAAAGGAGAGAGATCACAAAAACTTGGCATCAGAAATGGCACAGAAACTCCTGCATGGGGCAGGAAGGGCAGTTGCTAAAGACAACAAAACAAGCAATGGCCATGAGAAAAATGTCTTCTGGCACACACAGCTGGGCAGAAACAAACAGAGCCATTATCCACTCATGGGTTAATCTTAAAACAGTGCTAAACTGAGAACCTAAGGTAATTGTGGGGTGAATTGGAGAGTGCGCTGGAGAAATGCTCCCGCGGTGTGTGGCTAAGACCCTGAGGTGACAAATATGCCTATGTCACAGTCCAGATAAGTTTTTCTGGATCTCTGTTTCACACTCTGAATGCTATGCTGACAGCCTGAGCTTACTGAGGGACTGAGAAGACTTGCCTGGAAATATTAAGGGTATCAATAACTTTTTTTGTTATCATTAGCTTGAAGTTGACTTATCCAGAGGCTTAATACTCCCCTTCCAATCACTTCCCTGAACTGCCACACATACATATATACATACAGAACTTTGGCCCTTGTATCCCTTTCGTCTACTCCCCCTAACTCTTCACAGCTTTCAAGTCATGACAATCTTTTCTCTCTGCCAGAGGCAGCAACCCAGCTTCCCCGGCAAAAAACACAAGGAAACTCAGCCCAGCCAAAGCATGAGCTTCTTCACTTTTATTCTGTACATTTCCACACAAGTCACAATACAGAAAAAATGTCCAAAAGGAACAGTAACCAGACCAGCTCTTCTACTTTATACAGATTTCCTCTTTCCTTCAGTTTAAAAAATCTCCTTATTTAGCAATACAGTGATCAAGATACTTTGTATAAATAGGAAATGCAAGAAAATCAGGGAAGAAAATACTTTCTAACTTCATTACAAAAACCCTCCCCCTTTCTTGTCCCCCTTCAATGATGATTACCTGGACCCTGATTCTGTTAAGCATATAGCTGCATTTCGTGGATGCTACTGCATGCCTCAGTTCCTTTTGCCAGCTGGCAGCCTCCAGAGGCACAGCTCCGGGGCATTATGCATGGGGTTAGGCAGCATAAAAGAGCCCTTTGTGATGTTATTACAACTTCTGGAACAGATGTGGGTTCAGATAATAGGATAAGTACAAATACTGGAACTCTGGATGCCCATGAAACGTTGGCTGAATATACACATTTGCTATTCGGCTTTACTGCTCTATTCAGAGGACTATACACATGGAGTGGTCGTGCTTCTGACCTCTGTCACAGCTTGGATCAGAGGACATCAGGATCTGTCCTTTATCCTTCCTCCATCATGTCCAGGAAGCAGTAAGTGAATATCTACTATACAGCCTGATGGAAACTCAGTCTTTCCATCATTAGTATGTTCATCACCATCCCACACAACATCTTCTTAGCCTTGTTCTTTTTTTGCAGGAGATGCCTTCAGTTCCCTAACACTTCACTATCATCCTTGTTCTTTATCAAATTTGGTCTCTCATTTGCTAAGTGACCAGAGGAGATGCTAGTGTGAAGGTCAGAGAGAGGCCTTCACACAGAGGGAAGGTGATGGTATCCTCACTTTAAAGATAAGGAAACTGACGCATGGGAAGGTTAAATAACATACCCAAACTGACTCAATGACAGTGGCAGGAATACAGCCTCAACTCGTCAACATGCTACCTTCTGCTCTGCTTCCATTGACCACAGTACCTCCAGAGAGAAGTGTTGATGGGTTATAACACAAAGCAAGCGCTTTCTCTACTCTGTAGCAACCCTGTAACACAAAGTTAGACTTACAAACTATCATAAGACATAAGCAGATCATTAAACAGAATGATCATTTTTCACATAATCTTTATGTTTTGCAATAAAACAACAGGTCAGTTCTTGCCTACTGAGCTAGTAGTAACAGTCTCATAAACCAGGTTCAGTCCTTACATACATTGTGCTTTCATCAGCACACGCTTGCAGTTTGATGGGCATTTGTGTCCATAGGAAAATCACGTTTCCTCACAACACATCTTGTTTTTTTCACAGTGCAAGGCTGCAAATCCATAGATGTTTCAAAGGCCATGCAGAAACAAAGTAGCAAAAACAGTGGCACAAAGGCAGGCCTGTAGCTTGTAGCAACATGTTCTACTCACTGACTCAGAGAGGACACTGAAACCTCCATGGGCTGCCAGAAGGTTTGTGTGGGAGACACGGAACATGAGTCCTCAGTTATATCATTGGCTATACTTTCCAAAATCTTTCAAAAGCCTCCTGTTTCCAAAAAGCTGTCTGCATCCAAAATGACTGGCACAGAGCTTTCAGCACAAAATAATAGAGGCAGCAGAAAAAATAACCTTAATTTCCCACTGTGAAAGCACAGTAGGATCACCTTGCAGAGATTTGTGTGGAGAAACACCGGCAGTCATATGTCATGTTCCTGTCCCCAATGCACCACACCCTGATGGACTAGCATCCAAGCCTGAGAGCTCCCAAGTCCATTTCAAAATGGATTATTTGATTATTTCCTTTCCCCACAAATTTACAGGACACAAAGCATACGCAACCCATGGTATGAGGGCAGCTAGATGGCACCCATTACAAAGGGCAGTCGCAAGTTGCTGCTCTGAGAGGGGACAGGCAAGAATCCCTGTCCTGGGGCTGCCTCTATCCTGGCACCAGGAAGAGAAACTAAAAGAGCTTAGAAGAGCCCTTAAAAAAGGAATGCAGCTCCAATAGTCTTACTGAAGTCCACGTGTATTTTAGACACTTCCTGGCACAAGGTGGAGTGTCTGGAACAGGTAACCTCCAAAGAGTTGTTGCTTTTGCCAATAAGGCGTTAGATAGATCTTTCTGCATGTGAGACATCCCCCATTTTGCCTTTCCCTAGATCTGTGAGGCATCACCATAAGCTACAGAGAGACAAAGCTTCCAAGAGGTGTTTACTGGTTTGAAGGCTCAGCCACTTATTTTCTTTTCTTCGAAAGCTGTTACATGATCAAAGGACGTAGATGGAGGAGAATCACTCTACAGTGACTTGTAAATAGAACAAAACAAACCCCAAAAAACAAATCCTCATAAGCCTTTTCTATATCCCTGTGATTTTTCTGAGATACATGCTGAGCAGAAAACCATAGCATAGCAGAGCTAGTGATTTCAAATGAGAGATCAGCACACTTGCTCACCAGTTGGAAGCAGCTGCCACTTCTTGCAAGCACTTCATGGAGCAATACAATCACATTTTTTTCAGGCAAATATATTTAAAAGGGAAATCATAAAGGGAAGAAACATGAGAGTAAACTTCCCTCAGTTTTGTGGGATTTTTTTTTTTTTCTGATTGATATTAAAACAAATTCTGAAAAGGCTGAAATCAATCCTTCAGATGTGGAATACCCAAGTCTGTAGTGCTTCCCATCCACTTAATCCTGAGACATTACAACTAAACTCAGAGGGACATTTAGTGCTGCATGTCCAATTCATTACTAGTACAGCAGAGCTTCAACATTCCCTATCCATATCTAGCCACGGTCAATGCATACTGAACCCTCTGTGACTGGCCTAGAGTCAAGCATACGAGCAGAATTTTAACTTTCCACTCCAAAATGAAGGTAGCTAAGGAAAGAAGGGTTGATCAAAGAGTGAAGAATTCAGTAAGGAAGGTCTGAAAAGGATCGAGGTTAAAAAAAAAACAAATTGAAGGAAAATTAAAAAGCTTTTAAGATTATTTAAAATCAAATTTAAATAGAATTATGTTCCATTACTTTCCTGCTATTAGGTGCCAGCAAGCTTACTTATTTCGTAGCTTTGACGTGAATGTACTGCTCTCACATGCCATGGAGATAAGGACAATATTGTGAGAGTGGCAAGACAACAGGAAAAAACAACTCAAAGCTGCACCTATCTCCTGTTAAAGTAGGTACATCATCAACAGCTTTCCCCTTCTGATTTAGGAAAAATAAAAGATGGTCCTGGGAAAAGTGCTGAAGAAGAAGTCAGGAGAGGAAAGATTTACTTTGTGGCCTACAACAATAATACCTTTTGATATTACATTGTTTGCATTCATTTGAAAGGAAAATTTACAGTATGGCTAAGGAGAAGGAAGAGGTGTCATTGCACAACTTTGGGCTCATGTCTCTCTTCATGAAGCCTCACGATTTGCAAATAGAAAGGTGTCCTCCACCAGCCTGTGTGGTGACCTCTGTGGGGACAGAAATAGGATACTCCCAGCAACTGGATGACATAAAAGTTGGGAGCAGTGAGCTTGGAGAAGAAATGTACCCATCTCACTTCACTAAAAGTAGATATGCCTAATTATGGTACACAATTACTCAATTTGGTGATATTCAATAACTAGCTTTACAACTCCTTAGCCAGAAAACACCAGTGCTTATATAAACCATTCTGCAGGGCCCCGTTCCCATAGCCAGCTTAGCTCTGCTTTTCTAATTTTCCCTTCTTTCTTTTTTTTCTTTTTTTTCCCAGATGAAAAAAAAAAAGAAAAAAACAACCCAGAAAAAATAGATCTATTAAAGTCTAGTTAGTCAAGTAGAAATCACTCATATCTGCTGCATCAGGCTCAAGAGCTGCTTGAGCTGCATCTCCATACCTACAAACCTAACCAGTTCCTACAATTCCTAGACAGGACTCTGAACACACACAGGAACAGGGACTGCCTTCTCCCTCTGCTCGGTCACAGGCTGAAGAAAAAGTAATAATTGGAAGTCATTAAGGTAGTTGTAACCAGAAGACCATTTTTCTCATTAAAATAAAGTATAACACTAAGAAATGAATTGCTCCTGTGGTTCATGCATTAGTAGCTAATTGCTGCAGCACTTGTCAAAATGAAGCACTGGATTGCCACCACATACACTTCTCTGAGTGGTAGCTTACAAATCAAGCAGCCTCCTAGACAGAGACTAATTGAAGAGCCAGGTGTTACACTTTGCCAGCAAAAGGAGGCTTTCTCTGGAAGCAATTACATATGTAGTAATATATTGCTAAAAGTAGTGCTTATTTCTTGCATGTCAAAATGCTACAGCTTCTATATTTTTTTTTACAATAACTTTGGAGCAGTTCACATATTGGTGAACTCAAAAATAGCATTCCCAAATCAAGGTTCTGTTTATAGTGGATAAGGGTAACATAATCAAAACAAATTTCTGAAGAAAATAAGTCATCCACTTTCTACAGTTTTCACCTTCTTGTACTTGTCTGTCAAGAGAATCACTGCTTTCTTAGATTCCCAAAGTCTCTTCCACGTAGGGGATCCAAGAGCATGAGCTGATGTTTTTTAAAAGCCTAAGCATCAAATTATTTCCTGAATTACAGATGTGTTTATGTGGAAACAAATGCTTTTGTCACAAGGTAGCCTCCTTCTTAGACTTAGAAGTCATCACATGCTACATCAGAACAAAGGGATTTTTTAAAACAAACTGCCTGTCCTCTCCAGTTTCTGGGTAACTAGATACATGTGTACTGCACAGAAGAGATTGTCACTTTTTCTTTTTTTTTTTTTTTTTAAACAAAACAAAACAAAACAAAACAGCAGTCAGAGAAACAAGAAACTGCAGCTGAGACTGGAATGTGGCACCTTATAAATAAGGCAGGAGACAAGATGCACTCTGATGGCTGAATATAGTAAGGTTATTCATCCCTGAGCCTACCTAATCGCTGAAGTCAAATGTAATGAATTTACTGGTATGATCAAGGCCCGAGGGAGAGAATTTTTCCCTTTTTGCAGGAATGGCAGCACATGTGAGCAAGGAAATCCCCTAGCCAAGGTGAGGGGTGTTGCTCCACTGCACATGCACAGAGGAGAGAATGGCGCTGTCTGTGGGAACCATCATGGGCAGAGGTGCTGGAAACATGCTGGGGAGGTTACAGGTGGACCCCCAAGCTCTGCTACCAAGTCAAGTGCTGAGCTACTGCAGTCTGTCTGTTCTGGTAACAACACTCAAGCAAAGCTGACTCCTCTATGTATTCTGTTTGCCTGAGGAATTGGGTGTAGGGCTGGGTTACAGCCCATCTTCAGGCATTTCCACAGTACAGTCATGAGCTGCATCTCCCCTTCCAAAGGAAGCTAAAGTACTGAAGCTTGAGACACATTCTTCACATAAAATTCTGGTCATTATCAGTATGCTAGGAAGTCACTTTCAGCACATTACTGAGTCGCCATTGTAATCAACAGATTTTGGCAGGCAGCTCATGGGATATTAAAGCTGTAGCTATCTAAGAAAAATGGTTGCCTACATAGCTGTTAAGAAAGCAAAAGGAGAAGATGAGTACCACAGTGAACCCTGTAATAGCATGTTCTATAGCTTTACAGATATCCTGAAGGGCACAGGTATATGACAAGCTATTTCCAGGACTGCTGAAATGGCTGAAGATTTTGACAGTTGATGTTTCGGATTAATTACGAAACCAATAACCCAATGTCATTTTGGCTCCATTTCAGTGAGGAAAATAGAGGAAATAACGTATGATGAATAGCAAAGAATAGGTATAATGGAGGTAGAAGCATTACTTTTTTACAAGCTTAAATACCATTCTTGTGAAATACTTCTCCATGGACATTAGTCTGATGCAAAAGAAGCGAAAAAGGGAGGAAAGAAAATGACAGACCTCAAATGGATCAGCATGAGGAACTGCTTTCATTCTTGGGAGTACATGGAGTGCAGGGACAGAATTGTCCTTGGAGAGTTTTCAAGGCATCGAAATTCCCAGCATGTCCATACATTTCTTAAGTACCATTAAATTTCCAGCAAGCTTAAGGTTACCAATGTACCTTGCCTATTTTATAGCTTTTGCCCAGCTTCAAATCATCTAAACATGCTTTTGACATACTGGAAGGATCAACACATAAGCATATCCCACAGCTGACATCTGGGGTGGCTGAAAGGAAAATAACCACCTTCTAAGTGAGGTTGCATGTTAATGACTTTCACTACCATGGCATGCCATGGTAGTGAAAGAAAAGGAAAGGAAAAGACAAAAATTAGCAGAAGAGGCCATCAAACATTGTTCAAACCAACCTATGGCCACACCACCAGAAGAAATATGTCTCATCTATTCATTCTCAAGTGTCACCTGTGCAAATACAACTGGGAAGACCAATGGCAACAAAATACCAATTTTGTTATAATTCCTTAATGTCTATGGTTCTCTGTATGACAGTCCTCCAGTATCAGAGGACTTCTCACATAGTCCAAATCCAGGCTACAGCAGCGTAAGTTGAGACTGAGCAATTCTGCTGCTGCTGGGGAAAAGCAAGGGTGACAAGTGTCAGTAAAAATATCTAAAGATATCTTAAAGTGCTAAAACACAGACAAGCCGTCATTTGAAATGGTGAAAGAGCCACTGAAGTCTGAAGCCTGTTTTGTAATGGGCAAAATTCTCCTTAAACTCTTGTCTTACATGAGTCACTCAGCCTCACACCCCGTAATATCAAGAGATGCTCTAATTAGTGAGAAATGTATGACAATGTCATGTCTTGGATAACATGCAAAGATAGCTGTAGCATAGAAACATGAAATAATAAGAGTAACTGATGTTATTAAATAACAAAAGTAAGTTTATTTTATCAACATTATAAATATTTCTTTCCCTCCATTTAACTCCAAAATGAGATAGTAAAACCAGTACAATGCAACAATTCAGGAGTTCCTCAGTTCTACTGAAAGGAGTCTCCTTTAATAACATATTAAAATGGAAAATGACATTTTGTCAGTCCAGCAAGCTCAGTAGCTGAGCATCCCTAGGTACTTGGTTATTCAAATGGCACAATTTAAGTGTGTGAACAAATGTGTGTACGCATCTATACATATGCATGCTGATTTTTATACACATACATATATATAGCAACATGCACACATAAACAGACACAGCCACCGGACAGACACTTGTAATAAATCAAAATGGTTTACATGTAATTTAAAGTGGGCTCCCAGCTGCGCACTGAAATTTGGGCCCTGCACAGTGGCCACAATGATACTAAGGTAGACCTCAAGTGCTCAAGAGATTCAATACGTACGTGTCATCTTTAACTGATGCAGTCTCCCTTCTTGCACTGGTTGTTCAAAATCAAGAATCCCACCACATTTGAAATGGGGCAAGGAGCGATACTGCAGCATCCTGGCCCCAAACTCTTTACCTCAGTGAACCAAGTTCTGATATCCCTGGCCATGTGTGAGCCATTGCAGAAAACAATATACATGCTTTGTTATCTACATACACAATATATTGCCAGTACCTAATGCATTATGTGTGCAGTGCTTTGGGACACTTTGAATATTAAAGGCACTACATACAGCTAGCTCCTGTCCTGTCTCCAGTGCTGGGGTTTATTTTCATAGTAGAGTAACTGCCTCCTACTGAGCACATAGCACAGGCAGCTTTCCAGAGGCACAACAGGCTCACTCTGATCATAGCATCTTACTCCAGCTGCCAGGGAAAAAGCGAGCCAGACTCTCACATGCTCTAAGCTCCTCTGAGCAGTCCAAATGGCACAAAGCAGCTCAGGAAATCTGCCTGTCCTGCCAAGCTGCTCCAGAGCCAGCCCCTGCTGCAGCCACCCTGTGAGCAAGAGGGATGTCTCACCAAGAGGAGGATCACTAGGAACAGATTGGATCCGGCTTCCTTATTGTAATTCATGTGGTCTCTGGAAGTTACGTATAATTAGAGCAAGCCTTCACTGCTCCAAAAGTTGCATGGGACTAAAGGATGAGGGAGCTGCAATGAGCTCACCAACCATTCTCTGCTCAGGCACCTCAGCACAAGACAAAGCCAAGCCTTTGGTATCATTGAAGCTTCCTCTGTCTCTCACATCAGTAAAACAACGCAGAAAGATAAAACTGGTACTAATATAATTCTTATTTTCATCAAATGTATATAATTATTACAGTAATGTTTTTCCTCACAGCTGGGAAATGATGCAACCATGAAACCTACCATGTAGCCACAGTGTGAGGATTGTCCCTGTGGAAATTTCACATACTCTGAAATTATGCTCTGATTTTTTATTTTAACAGTTGCCGAATTCTGTTCTAATAGATACACGTACTGACCTTCAACACAAGCCCCTGGGTGATTATTAAGGGAAGGAATTTGGCTTTCAAATTTTATTTTTTCAAACAAGAAAGGTAAAGACAGAAAATAAGACAAAATACATTTCATGTCGCCATTGATCTATAGATTACAAATATATATAGTTTCCTTCCAGAGGAAGAAATACTAAAGAAATATTTTGCTCATATCAAATGAACTTTTGAAAACAGAATAAAATCAAATACATATTTTCCAGCTCCTCCCTCTCTGCCACAACAATCACTCCTGTTAATTAAAAAAAAAAAAAAAAAAAAAAAGAGAGAGAATAGCATTAATATCGTTTCCACAACCTCTACCAAGGAAGAAAAAATTATCTGAATAATGACCTGAGTTATTTTCATGGTTTCCAACCTGCATGTAATCCCAGTGATGACCATCCATCAGAGACCTACACCGAGCAAGGTGCATGAAAGCAAACACCCATGAATCTTTCAAAACAAACAATAAAACAAAATTCAAAAATCTATTGCACGTATTATGCCAAAAGCGGGCTGCAAGCATCTTCATGAGAACTGGTCAGACGAAGTGGAAGCTCTGCTGTTTCAGACAGCCAGGTTGTCTGTAGTGATTCAAAACTTGAAGGTGAACATTTTGTGTATGCCTGTGTGTATGTATGTTTGCTTTCTCCTCTTTTGTGATTATAATCCTTGAGGTAAGACAGAGAACAGATGAGTATAGAAGACACACCTGGCCTTTATAGCAGCCGAGCAACTTTATGTTTCCGAGCCTATAGTGGGTAAATGACGCCAAGAGCTGCCACTTGTCCTTCTCCAGTGGGATAGCCTCTCTGAAACTTTGTTCCCTTGGGGAACTGGATAGTACACAGGTTCAGCCAAAGACAGTTTTCCTATTCCAAATGTGATTGGGGTATTTCTAGCTTGTTTGTTGACAGCAGCAAACCTAGGCTGACTCCTGATGTTCTAGGTATCCTTCCCACCTCTGGTTGTAACACAAAGGGAACTGGGTCCATAAGTCAGTCCAACAGAACCCCCTCCATCTTGCACAGATCTCTGCCCAGTGTATAATCCATCTTTTAAAAAGTCAAAAACAGCACTATCAACTTTTGGGCAGGCCTGAAACCTGAGAAGAATCGGGTCAGTCATTATATGTGCAATGGTGGTATGTTACTGGCATCTTTCTGCTTTGCTATACCACATGGTGTATCCCGTGTAACTCCTTTCCAAATAAATGACTCTCTCACGAGGATACTGTAACCATATACCCAGCAACAACAAGGAGGTTAGGTTTTGTTACTGCTGTAAATCTAACTGTGCCCCATACCCTGGGAAACAAGGCAATAGGCAGAGGCCTCTCCAAAAGTGAGAAAACTCTTCAGTGATTGAGCACTGAGGATGTAGCTTCTGGGAGGACAGCAAGAGAAGGAATGCAGTTGGTAGAAACCTTGGGTTTTTCCTAAGGGCATCCAGAGCTCCTCAAAATTTCTGCTGCTGCCTGACCATTTTTTGTGAGGACTTAACACAGAGATAACAGGTACTATTTAACTGATGAGAAGTGAGGAGAATGGGAGAATAAAAGGAATGAAGGAAACTGTAGAGATGTAGGAGGGCCTGGTTGGGTGTTAACATCCCAGTTCGTTTGGTTCCCCCACACCCTCTTTTCTCTTTCCTTTTTTTTTTTTTTTTTTTTTTTTTTAAATAAATTGTACTGATGAACATGGGAAAAGTTCATGCTACTTGCTGGAAGCAATAAAGGTAAATTTCCGTGGCCCATGGATTCCACAGACCTTTGAGTGTCCTGCCTCATCCATCATGGGCTAACTTATGGAATCTAACCATTCTGTGGCAAGATTCAGTAGCCCTTAGAAACTGGTGGCATGTCCTCAGGTATTTTCCACGAGAGTGAGAGACACGTTGACTCCATCAGCTTCTTCCTCACATGACGCCTGAGTGCCTCAGGTGCAGCCTTGTGATTTCTAAGGATCTTCTTTGACATTTTCACACATCAGACTGCTGTCTCCAGGTCCTCGTGGGAAACCATTTGGTAGTTTTGTCGACTCTCCAGGTAAGAGGCCAGATCTGGGTCACCAGCTTGCTGAGCCCTATCACGAGGGGTCTTACCCTATAACAAAGAAACATGAATAGAAAGTCTTGTGCTAACATATTGAGAAGAACAGATGAAAGTATGACACAAAGAAATTACTGTAGGAAGGACAGAAGCAAATTTGGAGAATTTACTTATGTGTTGTACAAGTTACCATTAACACATTTTTTTTTTTCTATCATAGCCACGAGACTCTGAAGTCTTTCAAAGTCCTTGCATGGACAAATTATGCAGTTCTGCGAGGACATGCTATTTGATACATCACACAGATGGGCTCACACACTAGAAGGAACTTATTTTTCATTCTAGGGCTACAGTTCCTCTATGAATGGATATGACACACACAGTACTGTAGCTAACATTTGAAAAGTGAATTTCATAGATGACACACTTTGCTAAGTATGTGCAGAGAGACATGCTCAACATCCGAGATGAGTTAAATGCATTATATTCTATGTCAAGTACAAATTATTTTCCAGTGCATGAATTTGCTACTCCATTATCTGAGCTGTGTTACAAGTGCTGTCAAATCAGACCACAAGTCTTCACCCTAAACTACAGAAAAAATATTGGAAACACGTTAATGTATCTCCACAAAAGCACTACTGCTCCTTGGATTTCTGGGCAGATGAATATTAACAAGTCAGAAGCCACTTATCTGGATTTCAGTTGTTGCAGAAATTATCTTTTGCAATGTATAGTACTCTTATGGGTATATTCTTAAGGGTATGATTTCTCTCCCAACCATTATAGGCTACCCCATACAGCATAACATAGTAGGAACTGGTTTTAATTGTCTTGCTGCAGCAAAATGCTTCTGATTCTGAAACACAGAGATCCAACCACCTCTCACCTGGTGACCACTGGATGCTTATGTTCAGCAATGACAGAGGAGCAGCTTCTGGACCACATTACTAAGTGATCAGATTACTATATTGACAGAATATTTCTCAGGTTTAATTTTACCCAGATTCTTTCTCAGCCAAACATACACTGAGAGAAGATTGTGGTTAGTGTCACATCAATGAGCACAGGGGCAAGTGAGGACAAAAGAAAACGGTTAGCCATCCTCACAAAGCAAGTCAGCCACAACAGTCAAGCCTCCCAGACACTATACAATCACAAACCAAGGGGCTGCCCCAGGTGGTACCAGAGGCCCATAGGCCTCTCTTTTGACCACACAGGAGAAGGAGGATGCTGTGCCATGGAGATGCTTGATTCACACCCAATGCACCACACAGTTTGAGGCCAGGCAGTGAAGATGACCCACGTTGGGGACTGAACTGAAGTCTCTTGTTTAAATCCCTACAGTCTTCTAAATAAAAAATGCTTGTTTAAAAAGAGCTGCTCTTGGCACACATGAGGAAGCCTCAATCATGCAAACAGCAGGGACGGATGCTGATCAGTCTCACTTGGCTGCAGCTTTGTATAAGTGGCTGATGGGTCTGGGTTACCTTGGAGTCCGTCTTCCTCAGAGAGGCTCCCGCATCCACCAGGAGCTGGCAGACAGCGCGGTGGCGCTGGCAGGCTGCCTTGTGCAATGCTGTCTCACCCCTAGGCCAAAGTACAGAAACCAGCAGTGAGATACATCACAGCAAAGCACATTTATGAAGCATGAGGCAGAGAGGACAGACAGAGAAGGATGCTGTATTTCTGCAAGGTTCCCTCTTGAATGGCAGAGGTAGACTTGAGCTCTCTCTCCCCTAGCATCTACATCCTGTTCAGTAGGAAAGCCTGCAAGGCTAAGACTAAGAGTTGAGGGACAGGAACAAAATATGCACAGGTTTTACATATCCAAAGGACCAAATGTAAATTCCCATCCAACCACCAGTTCTGCTAACTGATGCAAAGGCAAATTGGTCTCTTTCTTATCTCACAGCAAGAAAAACAGCAACAGTATTTGTTTCTTCCTACAATTTCTTTCCTGAATCTTGTTCTTGGATGCATCCTAGAAAAATCCTGCCCATCAGAGCCATGACCGGTGCACTTGCTGCCCTGATTCTGATACCCTGCTCTCTTACATGTACAAGAGCAAGAGCTGTGTTTCTGTTTTCCGTCACTGGACTAGTGAACTACTGGGGAAGGTCAAACACATGCTTTTCAGAAAAGAAGGCTGTATAACGGGAGAGATTTATTGGAAAGCTCCTCACTCAAAGTAGGACTATGTGTAACAGGGTTCTGACACTGACAGTAGTACTGAGGTTACAAAAATTTATTTAGATTTGCCTAGGAAGAGAAGTGAATTAATGCTTCCAGTGGGTTGAAAAAGTGTCCTTAATACTAGCATTTGACAAGTAAGGTTAACATCCTCCAAAATAACAAATGACAAAAATACACAGTCGTACAAATCTTGCACCAACCTACCTACCCACCTAGACAATGAGAGTGTATAAAAGAATTTCAGCCTCAGTTCACAATAGAGCAAGTTGAAATATTAATAGGTAACCTTGTAATGAATCTGCCTCTGCTGTATGAGAACTGTATTCAGAATGCAATGTTATCTGTTTTTCTCCCTGAGGATCTAAACACACATTCATGCTGCTAGATACATCTTGAACCTTCCCTTTTCAAGAGTTAGCAGTATACAGACCTTTGTAAAGGGAAGCCCTCACAGTGGTGTGCACCTGTACTTTATTTCAGTGGCTACTGGATAAAGAGACATAGGCAGTCCATCCAAGCTCCATCAACCCTGGACTGCACATGTCTTGTGCAGAGCCTTTCTGGTGTTCTCTGTTAGCAGAGGAGGGCACTGTGGGATGAGGAATGGTAGGTATAACCCCTATGAGAAAGGTGACTTTTACTTCCTATATATTCCATATCCTTTCCAGGTTTATTCATGCTTCAGTTACATACTCTTTGTGACACCTTGAGTATACAAGAAGATATAGAGCAGCTGGGAATTGGAAAGTAAAATCCTTTTTTTTTTTCAACAGGGGTAATTGAGGTGCTAACTACTTTAGAAAAATCTTCAACTGCACAGGCTGTGAACACTTGGGATGGCTAAGGCAAGAACACCCTGAATGAATCAAAAAGGGACTGAAGAAAAGGCACAAAGCAAAAAAAGCAATTTCCCAACTTCTGGAATTTACTCTTCTGGTTGATCCCTCAGCAACTGGATGTGAGAAATATCGAGGCACAATGCAAGACTTGTATTCCTCAAGAAAGATTAAAGGAAGCATAGGAAGTAATAGAGAGGAAGTTCTTTACAGAGTTCAAGAAACATTTGTTTTAAGCCAGAAAGCTACATATGAGTTGGTTGTTGTTTGGGTTTAGGGTGACTTTTGTTTTCTTGGATTTATTTTTTTGAGGAGCTGTGCCATTTTACAAGCTTTTTTCTTTTTTAACTTGAAAGTTTGCATTTGAAAAACAAGATAAGTCTGCTATGCTAGTGCACAGAATATGAAGGGCAGGGTAGGTTGTACTTACGTTTCACTGTCTGTCATGTCCAGTAATTCAGGTGGACCTGCAAAAGAGAGCCAAGTATGTTACACAGCATCTGTCTGCATAACCACCAAGAGAAGCTTCATGGCTTGAATATTTAAAAGAAGCCAACTGAAACCTCCGTTTGCCCAAATATGCCAAAGTTCAAAGTAGTATTTGCTTGTGTGAACCTTTGCACTAGCAAAATTCTGAATGCACAGTCACTGCTAGGTTGTTAGCACCAGGGAGCAGCAACCTCTAAATTATATTAAGAATGAATATTCATGGCGTTTATTTTTTCACTTTTCACCTTGCTCAATTAAGTGTTCACACAAGCACAGTGCATTGAAAATGCTGATATACTGGAAACCTTGATATATTGCAAGTTAAAATCTATTGTTAGTACTAGAGGGAAAATGTCATTAGGAAGTTGAAATTAGCCCAATTCTGTCCTGAATGACATTCCTGTGCTACTCCATTTAAGAGTGTTATACAGCATGTAGATCAGGGTAGAATATTCCCAGCAGTGTATATATTGATATGCAAATCCTATACTCTACTGGTTAGCAATGATCAGAAAAGTAAGATTAACAAAAACAGAAAAGATTTTTGTTAAGTGGGACAAAATAATGCATTTGTGCTAACGTTCTTTTGTCATCGATTTTCACTACAGGCAGATGCTATAAGCAGCAAATTCCAGCCTTGAATTACAGTGATATGGAAAAGCCAGGATATGGATAGCATTTGAAATGAGAAAATCTTTTCCTTTGCACTCTGTCATATTATTCTTCTCTCTTCTGCTCTGGTGTGCAATGCCAGATGGTATGGGGCAGTTAGCAAGGGCAACAGTGAAACTTTACAGGAATTTTCCTTCCTATGCATGAATATTTCTCTTCAGCACATTTTGACTTTGAAATTCAAGAGTTCTCCAGAGCTTACAGCAAATCTCACCTGAAACTGAGGAATTTCACACTACTTGCTTACAAAGGCCTACACACAACCTCTCTATAGTCCTTTCACTCTAAGTATGTGTCAAAACAGATGAGAGCAGCCTGTGTCTCCCTCATGGCTTTTACAACATACACATGCAGTATCATCAGGGGCAGCCAGCTGCCTTGGCTCCTGTAGCTGTAGGTAGCTCCTTCACTTCATCTTCTGTTACCATGAGGGGAAAAAAGTAGCATGATTAATCCCCAGTGTACTGCCTATCATGACAGCTCTCCACACTTATTAACCACTGACAATTTTGCATGCACAGCAACCCAACACATCCCCATCTCCACACTTGGCAGATATGTGTTGGTTCCTCTCTATCAAAAAGAAGGATCATTCATGACTACCGAGTTCCCGTAAGCAAGAAGAAAGATACAGGAGCCTAAGCAGGACCCCAAGCAGGACCCCACGCTGAGGGGAAAGAGAAAAATGTCCAAGAAACAAAAAAGAAAAAAATCCCATAGATGAAGAAAAAGATTTCTTTACATCTCCCAGGAGAAAATCTTGTTCTCTTAAAAATAGAGGCAATTCCCTATGGCTTGCTGCATTGTCACATCCCAGTGAAGGATAAACATGAATGACCTGCAGTGTGTTAGAAAAGACACTGTCAAGCAAACTACTATTTCTGTTCATGGATGGGATAAGGAAGGTTGTGACGCAAAGGCAGAGAGGGGTGACAAGATTGTCTGCACTGAGCACAGACATACTTGCCCTGGTAAGCAGAAAAAGGCATTAAATTGCTAGGAGGAAAGATGAAGAGAAGTTAGAATATGAATTGAGGAGGGAGGAGAAGCTGGTGCAGAGTTAGTCTGAAGAGACAGGAAGTCAAGAGTTAAAATTGGTCTGGAGCAGGAAGAAATAGCAAGGTTAGGACAGAGGAGCTGAGTGCTGAGGACTGAGCAACTAGCTTGAGAGCACAAACCCAAGGGGATGAGAGGTACATCCCACTTGTGTGGGAAGGCTGCTCTCCTGGACATTGTCTCAACTAAAGCATATCATGGGAGTGCCTCAATTCCACCCCAGTCTTTAGAATAGCCAGATATTTGGGTTAATCAATTAGCAGCACAACATGGTACCAGGATACATTCATTTCATTCCTTCTAGTCTATCTCTGAAGCTGTAATGTCCCAACTCACACACAGCCAGAGCTGTGCCCTTTACTTCTTCATTTTATTTTCACTTGTGCTTCTCTTAAACCATCTCACGCCCTCCTCCTAATTCCATTTCCCTTCTTTTTTGGACTTCATTTTTACATCAGTCTCCCTGGCGCTGCCAACCGACCATTCCAAATCTCCCTCTGCCCTGGGACAAAAGCTGCACAGATGTGGGAAGGGCTGGCACTGGGAAAGCAAACGGCACTGTCATCCTGACCCAGCAGGGAGGCGGCTGTTTTACTCTGGGACAAGAGGCAGAGAAAGAAAAGGGGACCAAGGCACAGAGAGAGAGAGGACAAAATAACCCAATAGAAATCCGGAAGGGAAATGCATGAGTGAGATTTCTATCAAGGAAAACAGCAGGGGAGGAAATAAAAACAAAAGATAGAAATGTGTGGAGAGGTGGAGGAAGGAAAAAAGAAAGAGAGGGAGAGAAAGAGAGAGAGTAACTTGGGGACTAAAGAATGGCAGGATGGGGGACAGGGAGGGGGAAAAAGTTCGCATGAAAGGAGCTGAAAAGCATGACGCACTGAGGGGAAGCCCAGCTGAGATCACTCTCTTTCCTTAACATCTCTGATAGACTGTCTCTGTAGAATTATTAACTTCTTTTCCTTCTCTCCTTCTGCTCCCTTTCACTCCACCAAAGCCCCTCTCCAATTTCTCAGGAGGCAAAGCAGCCTGAGCTGGGGATGGGAGGAGGGAAGGGAAGGGAAGGAGACACTCAAAAGCAGCTGCCCTTTAGCTGAGCTCACCACAACATAAAAGAGAGACTAAATGACAATATTTCAGAGGCATTTCCAAAATATACAGCACCATGCAGTCCAAAAGGCCTCTGGCTCCACAGCACATCCTGCCTTCTCCAATCAATGTGGTTACGGGAGACCTACAGCCATTAACTCCTGCCAGTCCCTTGTCCTGTCAGTTCTTCACAGAAGAGGCAAAGAAGTGTATTTGCTTTAAGGAGTAATTTTGGACATTATCAGCATTTCTGGGTGTTTATCTGCAAAAACTCTCTTCATTTAATAACTTGATTGGTGTTGTTACCTGGGAGACAAAACTGCATTTAGCTCCTTACATTCAAAGAGGGAATATTTTTAGATTAACAGTAATCTGAAGAGTTTCAAGTCTTCCCCCAGCTCCCCACTCCTCATTTTTACACTATGTGATTATTGACAGTGTCTGGTTTTTACTGCTAGAGTATTTTAGCTCAGAACTTCCTCTGCAACATGAAGGATAGTTGGGCTATGGGTGCATGCTTTCCATCATAATTGTCTCTCACCCACGTTGACCTAAAATTTGGTCAACTTACACATTAAAATACATTATTTTACACCTTATAGGAAAACTAAGGTGTTTTCTGCTTAGGCCTCTAACAAATGTCCACTATCCTAAAATATTCTGAAAACCTAGACAAACTAGCAAATGTCAAACAAAATCACTTTTCTCAGTTTTGACTCTCACATACATTTCCTTCATAGAAAAATTTGCTTTCCAAAGACATTCTTCAGAACTCTCAAATCTGGTCAGGATGCAAATCCAAGCTCACTGATGGCTCCTCACTGTTGCCTTTGCAGTGCAAAGAGTAACAAAAGCAACCTTCTTCTTACCAGAGGATGCTATCTAATTGTTCAAGGAAGCTGAGGTTTGAGGTCACATAAATGTTCAGGATGAGATGCCTTACTAACTGACTGTTCCACCAGAAGTTTCCACCACAAACTCCTGAGGCAACTGTAAACTTCTTTACTCTCTTCTGCTTAAAATTGAAATAGCCTACAGGAACTACAGAAATCTTGTTTGTCTCTTAAGCCTCTAGAGAAGAGGGGAAGGCAATGAGAAGGCAAAGCATGTAATGTCTTGTAACACTGTTACAAATATTTCAGAACTGCCAGAGAAAGACTGCAAGACAAGTTTGATTCCAAATATGGATAATGATTCAGAAGATGCTTTTTTAAGGAGCTTCTTAGGCCCATCCTCTTTGTGTTAAGTAAGTAAATAGTTAACTCTTCTCTAATGTGTATGTATTAGCGTGTTATAGAGTTGCTGACTACAGCACTAAACAGATGCGGTCCTGATACCTACTGAGTTTGGCCCTCAGTTTCAAGCTAACTGTTCCTTAGCTTGGCTACGGTCAGATCTTAAAAGGTGACCTTCCCACTACAAGCAAAAGACCTCTGATTTAGGAAGGCGGTCTTGAACAACAGATAGGTCTGTGTATCTGCCCTTCCTGCACAGGGGACAGAGAGAAAGTATTTTGCAGGAACAGCAGCCAACACAACTGTTCCTGCAACAGTAAGCAGCTGTCATCCTGACACCTACTACTTTGGTTCTCCAGGTGCTATTCCAGGTTTGTGCTAGTCCACTGCTCAGTATCCAGCAACACTGCACAGCAATCTCCTTCTGCGAGTCACTTCTGCTTTTTTCAGTTTGAGAAGGGTTATTTTCCTCCCCTTATCATTTGAAATTATTCTGATCAAGATCACAGAACAATCTCTTGCATCAATGTTCACTGCATGTTTGCAGAAAGCATAAAGTCATCTCCACAAAGAACGGTCACAGCATCACTACACCATTTTCTCTCCTTTGTAGTCGCAGTGCTAGAGGCAGGGGGTGCATTGCCTACTCCTGTAACATTTTTTATTCACCCCACTAGTTTCACACTAGGCAGTTAAAATTCCCCTTTTGGTGAGGGTTGTTTTGTTTTGTTGTTGTTGCATTTTAAAGATAATCAGAAGATTTTCCCTGTGTGATTTATAATAGGTTTGCTGTGGTGCGTGCTGGAGGGTATTTTGCAGTGGAGCTCTTATTAATATTAACTATCTCCAGCAACATATGGGAAGCAGACAAACTAGGGAGGAAGTATGTTTTGGCAGAGGTAATTGCTAAAAAAGTAGTAAACATTTTTTTTATCAAGAGTGGAATATCAGCAGAAATGAGAAGCTAGATATAGGGAAAGCCTGTATATTATTAGTGTTGGATTGGGTTTTATACACTAATTAATATTAAGAAGATTACAGACACCAGAATATGCACAGAAAAATGAGGACATTATGATGATGATGATGATTCAGCAAGAGAGCTCATTTGTGACTGAGAAATGTCCAGGACAGAAACAAGTTTCATTAATTGCTTGGTGAGAGAAGAGAGGAGGCCCTTATTAGAGCATTGTCCCATGCACTCTCTGATCTCCAGAGAACGTTAAACAAACAATGCATTTGGAGAAGCCCAGAGGATGTATGTCTGGAAAACCACGCAAAAGCTTCCTGCCATCCTTGGGGATAAATGGGGAATTGAGCTGACATTTGAGCAACTTTTTGGTTTGTCTAACAGTTCATAATCACTCATATTTCTCTATTCACTTCAAAAATTTCCAGAGATTCCTTGCTCACATCCTTACCAGCTTAAATGATCTTATTTTAAACCTTCACTAAAGGAACTAATGGATTGGACTGTAAATTAAGGTATATGAGCCTAAGAAAAATCCTGGCAAGGCAGCCATGACAATGAATTGGCACAGGTCACGTGTGCTGTGACCAAAGGTGGTAGGAAAATTGAGTGAAATTGTGACTGTCTTCAGAATTCAGAGGCACATATATGTAATGTGACTAATGAGATAATGCTATGAGTTGTGCTCCTTTTCTTCTTTCTCTACAATTTCTGCCGTAACTTTCAAATATTAGCTAACACTTACTCCAACTGCCAGGAGCAGTCTCTGTGCTTAGTGCTAACACTGCTGCTGGAATAATATAACTAATAGCTATACAATATAGCTCCAGAAGTCAAAATAGCCACTGACATTTTGAAGAGAGATTAGAGAAGAGTTACAAGAATGTTTGAAGCACTAGAAAACATTTCCTACAGTGCAGAATCACCGATCTCTGTGACTTTAGGTCTGTGTAACAATATCACTGTACTACTCTCCAGCAAACAGTGAACAAGATTATGGCAGTTCAACAGGCAGAACCTCCTAAATGTGACTGCCTCAAATGCATGTAAATACAGAAATTTCTGCATAGGCTGTGTAAGCATGTCTGCAATCCTGTTACTGATAAATAAAGCTGAAATGAAAAAAAAAGGAAACAACATGATCACATTCTGCAAATGTAAATATAAATATAAAATGGAGATGATACATTTATATTATCTTGCAGTCTTGAATCTAACAAAGACATAGAATTGAACGTTTGGAAGGGAAGATAGGCAAATCCAATCTGGAAGTATATTGCATAGGTTTCTAACCAGTGTGTTATTAAATAGTGAAAGCAGAACAATTGTTAGTTGAGTTCTCCATCACTGCAAATGTTTTAATGAAGATTAGATGTTTTCCACAACACATGCTCTAATTGAGAAACAAATTAGTTCAGACGATTCCGAGGACAGAGGGTTCTAACTAGAGCATCACAATGCTTCTTCGCAGCTCTCCTAGCTGATACAACCCTGAAAACACCCATCCTCCTCAATAGACACCTTTATTTTTATTTCTACATTTTCCCTTTATCTGGAGCCATTGCTGTCATTGCTACCGCATTCCACATCTCCTGCTCACACCTGCTGCAGGTGAACATTTTGCTGAGGGTGATCACAGATGAGTGAGGGTAATTCCATCCCAACAGTGTGGTTTTACCTCACTGACATTTGTCTGAAGTATAGTTCCCTAAGTCTTTGCCCACTGTGACTCACCATGCTCGAGGATGTATTTCACAATCTCGCCATGCCCGGTCTTGGCAGCGTGGTGCAACAAGGAGCAGTGATCAGGTCCTTGGATTAATAAATTTGCTCCCTTTTTACAGCATTCTATAAACTGGAAAAACAGAATAACAAACAACACCCACACAGTAGGATAAGACAAGAGAAGTAGAAAACTAAACATGCAGGTAAATTATTAATTTTTATAGAAAGTCAGTACAAAACTAGAATAAAATATTACTTTAAAGTCAGTTTTTAGGCCCCAGTGGAAAAAACAAACAAACAAACAAACAAAAAAAAACCCCAACAAAACAATTGGAGCTAGAAGTGTTGGCAATTATATGGGTTAAGAAGAGCAGTTTGTATTTCCTGAACAGTGAGACATTGCTGCTCCACCAGCAATGAATTATTGCTTGCTAACAATGCTTGCAAACCACTTCTGCTTAAGCTGTTGGGATGATTTAAAATATGTATTTGATAGAAAATTCTAGCTTCTCTACTGAAAATTCCATTTTTCCTCAGCAAAGGAGACAAACATTTTCTGACTAAATCAGAAAACTCCACTGAAAAATCCACAGAGAGGTGGGGTTCAGCTGCCCTAGGCCTCCCTTCTCACTCTTCCCCCTACTTTGTGGCTGGCAGAGTGGGAAGCACTATGTAGGATAAACATGGGCAAGAAGTAGCAATTGGTCAGGGATCAGAAATACTGCAGGCTCTAGGGAGGGAGTGGCTTGCAGTGCAGATCACTGCAGAAAAGAGGGAAAGGATTGAGACAGTGGGGCATCACTTCCAATGCAGTACATCAGAAGAAGGGAAACAAGTTTCTCTGTCAAAGCAAACTCAGGCAAAAAGTTTTCAAGAAGCAGAAAGGGGACAATGTTTTTATGACTGCTGCTTGAAAGACTGCTCTCTAGGTGCTGCAGCCACAAATGGAGGGGCAGAGGTACAGAAGGGGCACCTGCAGGCCAAGAGTTGTCCTAACAGTACTGTCATTTTTACAAATGGCTCTAAGCTGGCTTCTCGCAGATAAAATTGCAATCATTAATCACAGTCCACATCCACATTTGAGGGCATGTTTTCCAATCCTGACTTGGCTACTGAAAAACACAGCCTGAATAACGGTCAGACATGGAAGTTCGGACTTTGGGCACAAAACGTTTTTGCATGAGTGCCTTTTACCCCCAAATAACTAACAATACAAAGACACTGCATGTTTTGAGGCATCCATCAGATGATAAGACAAGCAGCTGAGGTTTATTCTACCCAGTCTGTTGGCTGCCTAGGTAGAAGTTGAGAAGTCCCTAGCAACTCTAGGGGTTTTGCCACCAATCTCCCTGCTGTAAACTATGCTTTACTGTGTAAGGCTGTAGCAGAACTATGCTGCTGTTCAGTGTTGCATTTACCACTATAGTAATTTCCCTGCTAGTAACTGACACATTGCTCCATGCTGTGCGCTATGAATCCTGGGCTGAAAAGTGCTGTCTAACACCAGATCCTATTCACTCACATTTCACATCTCACCTGACTGATGTGTTCCCCAAATATTCAGGATTTCCTGGAAAGGCTGTAAAATGGCACTTGCCAGCAGTCCCTACAGCAGGCTATTTATATTTTGAGCAGAGGTGTGATAAAATTTACAGTACATCAGACATACAAAAAGTTTTGAAGAAATGGACATTCAGTGCTCTGTAATTACCTTCAGTAGATCACCAGCTATGACTGCCTGTAAAAGTGCTGCAAAAGACAAACAGAAAGCTAAAGTTAGGCAGAAATCATTACACATATAATGTGACAGCTGAGAACATAACTCACAGCATGTGCAAGCTAAAACCAATGCCTCAATTCACTTGCATTCTCATATACTATCAAACCTAATGCAAACCCTGCATCAGCATGCAGATGGAAGACTGCCCACGTAGCGCGAAAAATGTGGAGACATCAAATCAGAATTTTGAATGCTGCCTTGGAACTATATGCTTCTATTTGAATTGTTGACCTGAGACACTTCAGGGATCTTTTCAGTAGTGTCCATGGGGTGGTTCCAAGTCTCAGGCACCTGAGCTGTCACTGAAGACAGCAATGTCAAACACAGAGAACCTGAAAGCATCCCCAGACTTCTTAGACTTTATTCACACTGATGGTAGAGTGGTCAGTCAGTCTGAAATATATCAAGAGTTTCACATTGCAGATGATTAGGTGGCAAAATAGAATCTTTTTATGGGTTATTTATATTGTTGAAACATTTTCACATTCCAGTGGGCTGCAAGTCCCCCAGGTTTGGCAGACAAGGCCAAACACAGAGCAGGAACCACTCTCCACCTTTTCAGCCTTTGTACAAAGTACAAAGAAACAGAACGGAAGACAGACAGAGAGGCAAAGTGAGCAATGGCTCACAGTGAGGCAGGGCAGAGCTGTGTACAGAGCCAGGGACTGCTCACTACTCTCTACTGTCTGCCTCATGCCCACTACAAAGAAGAAGGAAGGCAAAAGCCTAGGAATCCGTATTGCCCTATATATAGGCTGCATTCAACTAAAAACACCATGCCAGTAAGTAACCAGAAACATAAGAAGTTGTTACAAATCTGTTGCTATGCAACTATTTCAACCTTTTTTTCCTCCTTTTCCCTGTCCTGACATATATAGGAAAAAAAACAATTATGAATAATCTTTCTGAGAAAGCACTTGGCTTGCATCTTAGAAAGCATTAAACATTTGCCTTAGTTCATACTTTTTCAAGAGCGTCTAAGCCCATTTCTATCTTTGAGTCTAGGCAGGGCAACCAAGTTCAGCATTTGCTCAAGTGCCACCTTTGATAAAGATGCTAAAAGCTCATATAGGGAGGAATAAGGGGGAAAGAAAACTATAGTATAGCCTTGCCTCTGAAAAAAAAAAAAAAACCCAAAAAAACCAACAACAATAAACCTACACAGGAAACTGCACAGTGTGAATTCCATGAGGAATTTGTTACAATTTCAGAAATGACAACACATCCAAGCCAAACACTGCAGAAGAGAAAGGGTATGCTAAGACAACTCAACAAATGTTCCTTTCTTTGAAAACACCTGGGGTTGTGTGTGGCTTTCTGGTCTCAGCAATACCTCATTCTCTGGCCATGCAGCAGCAGAAAAAGCAAAAACTAAGTTTTCCAGCTAAGTTCAAACTTGGAAAAATGGTAGACACCATTCTTCTAACATTAGATTTAGGGCAGTTGTACTATAACTATGAGTTAAATGAAGCCCTGCAAATCCCCCTGACATTTGTGGAAGCAATGGCACACAGATTTGGGGAACGAGAAAAGACAAACACCAGCAGGTAAGAGCTAGAACTGGAAAAATACATGTACATCTTTTCTTAACATTTCATTTTCAGTGATTTATATACTTCCTTTTTTTATTTTCTTTTTCCCCGTAACACTTCTAACATTGGCCTAGCCCAAATTAACAGCAGAGCAGAATTTAGCCCTTGTGTCAATGGTTTTATCTTTTTATGTCCTTTTCACATATCTGGTCTCACTGACACATTTATTCCGTGGACTATCACAGTCTGGACTTATATAAATAACAGAACCAAGATAGAAGGGTTTGGATTGGAAGGGACCTTAAAGATTACTTAGTTCCAATCCTTCTGCTAGACCAGGTTGCTCAAAGCCCGATCCAACCTGGCCTTGAACACATCCAGAGATGGGGCATCCACAACTTATCTATGCAACCTCTTCCAATGCCTCACTACCCCCACAATGAAAAAAAATTTTCCCAGTCTAAATCTAAGTTCTTTCTGTTTAAAGCCGTTACTCTTTGTCTTATCGCTATATGTCACCATAAAAAAGTCCCTCTCCAGCTTTCTTGTAGGCCCTTTTAGGTACTGGAAGGCTCCCCTTACACACGTGGAATCTGGTGACAGATTTCAATGTCTTCTACATCCAGTATTTTAAGACATAGATTCTCTGAAGTTACTTCCCCAGAGGCAAATCATGCTTAAGATGATGGTTCAGAAATGCTAGAAGAAAGATCTAGAAAACAATGAAGTGAAAGGCATGGTAAGTCTTGAGAAATGTATGTTAAGTATCCATAACCAGGACCTGATCTGATGATTAGAGTTGCTTTATCCAAATAGCCTTAACATATTCAACATGATTAGAGAAATCTTTTCCTCTCTTTCCTAAGTCTCCAATTCAGCACAGCATTTAGGCAGATGCTTAGCTGTGAGCTAATCAGATTCTTTTCAAGAAGTCTACCTGCAAACTTAAAATTAAGTGCTTTGCTATAGTAGAACCTATTGCATAAATGAATATATTACAGATCAACAAAAACCAGCTGGCATAACAAGCAGATTGGGCTGCAGCAAAATAACTCAGTGCCATAAGCCAGGGTGCTGAAAGACTGAGAAGCTATTGAACTGGAAATGGAGAAAGATTCTTTAGAATAGGGAGCATATTTCTATAAACATACAAATATTTCTTAGCACAATAACCCCATAAACCCAAATCGGACTTATGAATGTCTTAAGGAGGAGGGTGAAGATTGTAAAAATCACCTGGTGGTCAAGGGGGTGGTAAAACAAGCAAACAGATGGCATTTACAAGAGAGAACAGACTGAGAAATTGGACAAAAATGCTGTTAACATGCAATGCCAGGCTAGTTTAAAATTAAAAACATTAAAATGAGAATGGTTTTATTTCTTCTGAGTAACACTGTAATATACAACATGAATTATGCAATTGTTTTATGTCATAAATGCTTTCAGGTCTTAAAGATGTTTCAAAAATTACTTAATAAATATTTTAAATCAAGTCATTATTTTCTCAACTTCTAAGACAAGTCTTTGTCCCGATTAATAATAATGTTTTATTACCTTTTTCATTTATTTAGCAAGCAGATTTATTTCTGGTGGAAGGTGACAGCTTGACAAGACTAGAGACTTAAGTGCTCTATCAATATAATGAGGAAACACTCAGTCTGCTGAAGTGGTAGACTCCCCAGGCTGCCCTTGCAGCGAAGCTCAGTCCTCTCTACTGGTATACACCTGCAGACAGCCTCAGCTTCATCCCTGTTCCATCACTGACCTCTTTGCTGAAACTGCCAGCAAATGTGTCAATCACTGCCCAAGGTGATGGATCTTGACAGAAACAATTATCTGCTAAGACGTGGACAGCCAGAAGTGCAAACTATACAACAGCTGCTAGAAATTAGAAACTTTTAGTTTACACTGAGTGAATTCTGAAATGAGGTTCTAACCACATCTGTGGGCCAACTTACCAAAGAAATCTCATTTAAAAAAAAAACAAACCACAAACAACTAACAAACACAACAAAGCAACTCACACTTGACTTATAAATTAAATATTGAACAGCTACAAATGGATAATGCACTAAGAGAAAAAAAAAGACCCATGTTAAAAAGGCTGATAATTTAATTCTAAAAATGCTGCAAGCTAGTAAAGCTTGAGACATAGAAAAAACACCTTCTAGTACATCCACACATGCTGAAAAATATCTTCCCTGTCACGTGTCACTCATTATTTCTCTGTTAGTGCCCACTGTTTGTATTGAAAACAGCTGTTTTTATTTCATTTTCTAAAAATATATGTTAATGTCACTGAGTTACAATAAACATTTTAGTTTCCCAGCCATGAAATTAACTTACTAAATCATAATTTCTCTCTGAGTCTGCATGTGAAGTCAGCAGTATTAAAACAGTACGGCAAAATCAGCCATTAAACACTGGGAAACAGGTAATGAAGGAGTAAAGTATTTGTACCCAGTAAATTCAGAGGCTGCAAGATCCCTAAGGAGGTCTCGTAGGGCTGTCTGGATGGACAGAAAAGAAAATAGTCCGCCATACAAAGCAAACTGGTGTATAGTTCCTGTTGCTCATCTTCCTCCACAGTACAAAGTTCTAGGGGAAATTACCTCCAACTTGCAGTATCTGAAGTACAAGACAAATTAAGACAGAGAGAGGACCCTTCAAGAATGGCATGATGTTAAAAGACATGCCTGATCACTTGCAAGAAGGACCACCAAACAAGGACAAATTTAAGAGCTCTCAAGTTATGCTATCTCCTGGAACCCGACAGTGCAGCATGAGAACACTTCATAAATGTAAGGGCTAAAACAGACAGACCCAAGACTGCAATAAAGCAAAAGAAAACAACAGCAAGAGAGGGACAAAAGTAGTCACAGCTATCTCACTCACTTCAAAAGCTACGAAAATTCTCTGAAGCATTATCAGTAAGGAAAACCTTAACCAACAACTACTCCTTCCTGTCTGCCCTGCGGGAATCTTTCCTCCTGATCCCAAAGCTCCTAATCAGCTTAACACCAAGGACATGAGTAGGGCTCAGCACCAGGTTACTATCATGACAGAATTTTGCTGCTAAAACACTTTCAGAAAGAACATAGAGGAAAAAAAAAATCATAAACCATTGTAAGGAACATCTCAGGATCACAAGGTTCTTTGTTTAAAGTAGGTTGACACGGAAGATACTTCGTGAGTTAGTTAAATAATCTTTACTGAGCCAGTTAGAAGAGCTGGTTTTCACTGGAAAGAATCTCAAAGAACAGTACAGCTCTGCAGTGTGCCACTGTCAGCAGTACAGGAGTAATGCGCTCTTCTTATATAAGTAAAAAATTAGTCACAAACCATATATGTCTTCCAGTTTTTACCAGTCAGATTGTACACCGCATCTAACCCTTTCTATACCATTTTTGCAATCACTACTGCTATAAAAACTATGTCACAGTGAATGCTGATAAAAATGGTTGGCTATTTTGAAGCTTTCACCATCTCCAGGCAGTTCTTTAGTGAGGGTCTAAGAACTGTAACTGGAGGGAGAAGTATTGTTTAAAACTGTGTTTAGAAGTATAAGTACCACACAAAGGAGTTGTTGCATCTGTTACTAAAATGCAGCCAATTTGAGATCTATGAATGAGAGCAAAGTATTATTTGCAACAATATATCTTACCGTGGGATAAAAAAATACTAGGCTAACAACTGATCTGATCAGTGTCTGAAAACATTTAAGCACATGGGAAATTGTGGCAGAATTTGCCAGCCTTTTCTAAGACACAGTTAACACACTAATTTAGCACTGGGAATTGATACACCATCCCACATTTCAGTGCTGGAAGTTTCTTATTGGTTAGAGGCATAAAAAATAATTAAAAATCTTAGACATTAGAGCTTTGGTGTCACAATATAAGTCTCAGTGTCCACTACCATACTACCATCTCAGGTTACATTTGCTATGGGGAATTCTTAAAGAACATCTCATGAAATACTGCCTCACTCAAACCTTGTTGAGCTAATAATGAGGAAGCTGCAGCACAAGGTGACATCCTGAAATTTCATAAGAGTTACTGAACTTAATTTGGCCTATCATTAGCTTCCAGAACACTTCCAGCTCTTTATTGGTGTTGTAGACTTCATGAAATTCATAGTCAGAAATTTAAAATAATTACTGTTTTGCACATTGAGAAGTTAAAAGCCAGCCCTGTCTAGAAGAGTGATTTTACACAGCTGGAGTCTTCTGAGTTGTATTACAGAAATGATAGGAAAACAAGCCCTTGTTCTTAATTTCCCACTAGTTTTACAGAGATCAATAATAACTTATATTTCAGTCAAGCAAAAAGCTACACTCAAGTGAGTGTGAAGTCCATATAGATTATCATTCAGAAATACGTTCTTTTCTCTGTAAACAACAATTTGTTTGTAATAGCTTTGTACAATCTAGTAAAGATCAAATCTAATATGAAAAACTGACAGCAACATAAATTACCCAGAAATTTACAGAATTTTCTACTCTAGCCATGACGTTCAACTTTGGCCTGCAGATGAAAGGGACAGAGGGCACCACAGGGAGCTGGTTTGCGGACTACTTCCCTTCCAAGATGACTATGAAAAGCAAGCATCTAAGATACAGAGTGGTTCATGCATTTGACAATTCTGAAATATCTGTTGGTCCTGTAGAAAAGTTTTTGGGATCCGTGGCAAAGAAAGGTTGCAAAACTCCACATTTGATCTTTTACAAACCCTTTACCTTTTCCCAATATTTAATCTGCTTTTAGAGGAAAAGAAAAAAAACCCTCACATTTTAAAATGCATGTGCCAAACTATCCATATAACTGAAAAAATTAATTGAAAAAATTTATTATAAAAAATAATAATGCTATGTTGGAATGACTATGAGCTCACAGATCTTTGATCTTCAGACAATCTCAAGTCTTACCAAAGCTACTGATACTTAAACATTTCTCTTTGAAGCTGAGTGGAAGGAGCAATTAAATGCTTCTTCTTGTATTTTATGCACCTGTAAGTACTAGAAGAAGCTACTGAAGACCATGAAAAAAGTAAATGAAAGTTAAGCTTTGTGGGTTGAGGAGTCTCGTAGATGCCAGCTAAAACCACAAAAATAAATGGTTAATTTTTTGGATATAAGAGAGATAAAAGGCTAGCAAAAATCAAAGCAGATAAAGCAAAACATGCACTATACAGATTTGCTTCAAGTTCTGAACAAGAAAATAACTTCTGTTTTCACTGAAAAAGGACTTTGCATCAAACAGCTGCCCTACTGTTAGAATCAAATTTTCTTCCCAATAGAATGAGGCAAAGTTCCTTGAATATAAGCTAACTGGTTGAGCCAAAAAAAAATCTGTACCAAGCCTCAATAAGGGACACTCCTTTGGAGAATGTTATTATCACAATGCATAACTTATGCTAACATAAGGACACAAACATTTGGTTCTGTCATAACCATCCGGACTGAATTTTTCCTTACACCAGTGCACAGGAAAAGCTATGTTTAGGGAAAAAAAAAAAAAAAAAACCAAAGTCTTTTTCATGAGAATGACTTGTAAATATACCCCAAGTACTGATGGCAGATCTGCCTGATTGTAAAGCTTTGTAGTGCTGTTTCATGGTAAGACTCTTGGTTATATCTGTGTCATGTGGAAATCTCCATCTTGTTTTCTTTTTGTGCCACATCAAACTAAAGCTGACATCAAACATTCTTACATCAAATAGAAGAATATTTTTGCACATTTTTTACACTTTGGTGATGAGCAATCAAAATAGAACATCTTCAGAAAAAAAGATGGTTAACTGATAAGAAGAATCAGTCTCACATTCCAATGCTTGAGAAAGAGGCTGCATTATAACTAAACAAGGAGCATTTTGATGGGGAACTTGATTGTCTGTAAACTTGAAGAGACATCAATTCATAAATGCAATTATAGGTTGAAAATAAAAACAGTCTCTATTCATTTTAGGAAATCTAGTCCTGTATGTTAGCAACATTTTCTAAATCTAATATCAGCCATGAGAAAGAAGATGCTGTCAGTCTACATCTAAAACAAGTGTCTGGCATAGGAATGAGGAGTGTGGAAAGGTTCCTAGATTTCATAGAGGAGTTCTGCCTCAGCCTAAAGGCTGCCTGGGCCAGATTTTTGGTAGCCAGAAGGGCTACAGGGGTGACTTCTTTAAACAAAAATCTGCCAGAAGCTTCCCCTATAGCTTGATAGGGCTAATGCCAGTCAATTCTGAGATAGACCTCACAGCTGACCCAGGCCTGGCCAGTTACTGATTGATGTAATGCCTCTGTGAATAATGTTTTGAGAAGGGGAAGAAGTTGCTGTGCAGTTGCTAAACTGCAGCAGCAACAGGGAGAATGTGGGAACAACATCTCTGCAGACACCAAGGTCAGTGAAGATGGAGGGAGAGGAGGTGCTTAGGCCTTGAAAGAATGATTCCCCTATGAACTGCGGTGAACACCATGGTAAGGCAGCTGTCCCCCTGCAGTCCATGGAGGACTACCATGGACTGAGATCCACATGGAGCAGAGATCCACTTGCAGCCTGTAGAGGTTGCCCCACCAGAGTGGGTGGATGCCTGAAGGAGGCTGTGACTTCGTGGAAAGCCCACATTGGAGCAAGTTTATGGCAGGACTTGGGAGTCTGTGGAGAGAGAGGAGCTCACATCAGAGCAGGTTTACTGTCAGGACTTCTGATCTTGTGAGGGACTCAGGCTGGAGCAGTCTGTCCTTGAAGGACTGTTCTTCCCATGGATGACCCATGTTAGGGCAGGATGTGAGGAGCTGCCCCCATGGAAGGCCCCATGGCAGAGCAGTTCATGAGGAGCTGCAGCCCATGGGAAGGATCCACGCTGGAGAAGTTCATGACATATTGTCTCCCATGGGAGGGACCCCATCGTGTAGCAGTGGGAGGTGAGGAGACCTCCTCCTGAGAAGAAGCAGCAGCAAAGTCAATCTGTAATGAACTGACCGCAATCCCTATTCCCCCATCCCCTGTACCACTGGTGGGGAAGAAAGAAGAGTCTCTGGAAGAGGGAGAGGTGAGTGGAGGTGTTTTAAGATTCAGTTTTATTTCTCATCCTCCTGCTCTGATGGTTCATTAATAAACCAATCATTTTTCTCCCCAAGTTGAGTCTATTTTGCCCATGACACTAATAGCTGAGCAATCTCCCTGTCTTTATCTCACAAACCTTTGATTATATTTCTCTCTCTCCTCTGTCCAGTTTAGGAGAGGGAGTGATATTATGACTTAGTGGGCATCTGGCACCCAGACAGGGCGTCCAATATGAGAGCAGAAATTCATGCAGTTTAGAGGTTTCCTGCCTAGAACGTTGTATCTCCTGTGTTGGCTAAAGCCAAAATTCTTCCAAAATGTTTATTTGCTGCCCACTACTCACTGTCCTAAAAAACAGGTGGTAAACAATTTTTTTCCATAGTATTTCAGCTTTGGGAAAAGCTTAGTCTTCTTAAGGAATCCAAGAGCAATGGCATCAATCTAAGAAGCTCACAAAAGCAGTGTTGTGAGGTACTACTTCCATTAAAAGCAACCAAATAAAGAGCCTGAGAGCTCAAAATGCTCCCAAGAGACCAAGAAAACCAACAGTGCTGCAACCAAAAGCTCAAAAGCACATCAGCTGAACAGCAGCCAGACACAGATGTCTGATGACTTCAGTAAGGGGAATATTATGAAGGTCTCCACACAGAATCTCAAGCTAATCCATCTGTACAGGAAAACCTGTGCGTAAGCTCACATTCTCCTGTGGTTTGAGAGACACTTTTGAAGCATGCTAGTCCTCTGAATAAATCATACCTCAATAAAATCTATTTCTAGGGTTGCACAAAGAGGTATAAAACCCTTCGAAACATTTGTAGGGTGTCTCTCAGTTAAAAAAGCATTGCATCCTGTGCAGATTCAAAGGAGAGAACCAACACAGTTTTGACTACATCTGTTTGCCTAACTTGGGAATAAAAAAGAAATTTAATATGCAAAAAATCATCCATTCCTCAAGTGCTTATAAATATGGATTATAAAACTTTTCCTTTCAAAAATTTTAGTTTCTAACAACACACAACATCAAATCACTCTTCAGAGAAAAGAAAAAAAAAAAAAAAAAGGAAAAATAACCACACAGGCTTGCTGGAAGGAAAGAAAAGCTAAATTCTCACTTACACAGAAGGCTCTTCATACAACTCTAGGAGGATAAAGAGGCTTTCAAGCAGATGTAAATTACACTCAAACTGCCTTTAAGGCCCCATTTGCACTGTCAGACTCGTTTAAAGGTATTTTGATGCCAATTAGAGTCCACCCTGAATTGTTTATATGGCACTGGTGCAGAGCTGAGCGTGCAGTTGGTAGGAGTGAAAGTATTCAGATCCTAATGTCAAACTGCAAGACTGCTAAACTCAGATTTACAAATAGAAGGAATAATCACAAAGAAATAGGACTTCCTTTGTAAATGGTCCAAAATCCCACAGAACAGTTGCAGATAAACTAAGGACCATCTGGCAGACATCCTCACTTTTTTTTCTTTCCTTTTCCCTTCCACCATTTTATTTTTCAGTCAGGACAGGAACAATTAATGTCATTTTCAGGAGCAATGTGGTGGGGGAAAATGTCTCTGATCAAGTGAGAATGCAAGGCAGGGAAGACTTTGGCTGAATAACACAGCCACTCTATCAATAGAGTGGCACTACTTTGGCAGGAAAAGAATTCTAGGTAAAAAAAAAGCCGTAACTGTTCTTCCTCTTTCCCTGACTTAATGGACCATAACTATCACAGGCACTCCTAACACATTCCTTGCAGGTTTTTTGCTACTGCAAGACCAGCTATAGTGCTTTATCTGGCAATATCTAAGTAACTATTCCTCAACAAGTTAGGGCTTCACAATAGGACTAAATAACCTGAAAGCCAGTTGAAGCAATTATTTGCTGGCCAGAGTCTTCAGTGGATGGAGCAAATAGTTTTCTTGTTCTGCTTTAACAAGTTGCCACTCTTAGTTTATCATGAGCAGCCTCTATCAGAAATAAAAAAACAGAGTGAAGCAGGTTTCAAGTCTTCTGCTTGAAAATAAGGGCCCTGATTCAGACAACACATTCCTTATTCCTACTTCCTTTTGAGGGGAAGAAATAATGGCAGTGACCATCTGGAAATAAATGTTTCTCAGTTTTCCTTTATTACTCATTCAGATACCCACATGTGGTGTATAGATACCTTTTGAAGATTTTGGCCATGGAAGACCTCCCTCACCCTAGAGAAGTCTCAATCAATACCAGCCACTGCTGAGCAGAGAAGTAAATTAACATATGCAGAGCAGATCCCTATGCAACTGTTGGCTCAGTTGGGCATAAACATACTTTCGAAACACTATCCAGGAAGGCTTTCTTCCCAAAGTGGCTAATTAATCAAAATAAATACCTGCAGTCAGGACCCCATACACTATACTTTGATTTGTTCAGAGAAAGCATTCCAAAATATCTCCATTTGTTGCTAGGTAAAAAACTGCAACATTATCCTGAAGAATACAGCTTCTCCACCGGAGCTGCATGAAACCACTACTCTCTGAAATGAAGGGACTTTTTGTTTGGTTTTTTTTTTGTGTGTTTTGTTGAGATGTTGGTTTGTTTATTTTTTTAATTCTACCAGCACTGAGATGTTTGGGTTTGGACTAGATGATCTTTCAAGGTTCCTTCCAGCCCTTGAGATTCTCTTTGTGCGTGTGACCTCTAATACCCTGGTCAACCTTTTATTCACAATGACAGAATGCTTACAAAACCCTTGAGGAAAACATTCCTTTGCAAACTGGGACTAGTAAGACTAGTGGAAAGTGGCTCCAGAAAGAAGAAAGGAGGCTGAGAGAGTGAAGTCCATGTTGCCACATGAGGGATACTGTCCCCATGAGGGACAACAGGAAATCCCATGTATTGGAAAAAGTATTCTTAGTTCTTTTGCTCTCTTCTGGAGTTCCTACAGCCATCTTCCTCCTCATATTCATTCAGATTTTCTCTCGAGTGGAGCAGACAGCACTGGAACAAATACCAGAATGTACAGGACATTCTGCCTCCAAGGAAGGAATATATATTGCATAGCAAAAGGTTTTGCAGTGTGTCACTGCCTTCCATGCTCATACTTGACCATTCCCTTCTTTATAATTGATACATCAGTTCTTTCCATCCAGAAGGACATCCAAAGACAAAATTACACATCCCTCCCAAAGCTGCCAGTTTGAACCTAGGACAAGCAATCCCTGTGGAAGATTGCTATTAGAGACTAATTTGAAGGTGACCATTTTAAACTCACTTCATTTCTAATGCACTCCTGGCTTCACACAAATCCCTCCTAAGGGCGGGATATCCCAAAAGAATGACTAAGCATCATCATGGAACCACTACTAGAATCTGAAAGATCATTGAGTGTCCCTGTTCATCTTTCCAAGCAGAAAAATCATCCTTCACCTTTTGTATAATACTGACATTGTAAGAACCATCTCCAAAATTTCTCCTTTGAATGTATTTGCCTTATTTCTCAGTTATCTCCTATTCCGTCATGAATTTGGAATGCATTGCAGGGAAAAAACAAACAAACCCCACTAACAAAAGAACTCAAGTTTAATCATAGCTTATTAGAAAATATTCTGATGCACCAATAGTTTGTCTGCTAGAAGAAAACATGGCAAAAAGAAGAGCAAGAGAATAGAGTTGAACATTTGGAACCTCCTGTCTCCATACTGCAATGCTATTCAGATGCATAGGGATTAAGTACAGGAGTTCATTGCTACTTGAAGCACATTACTATAACCACTTAAAATTTGAGGAGTTCCATTAGAGGCAAGGTTCCTCTGTTTGAAGTTAGCAAGCTGCATAAGCTCCAAGTTGCCATTAGATAAATAACATACCAATGGCCATATACCATTAATAGCAACACTCAAAAGCTTGCTGGTATTTTTTTCAGAAAGATGAAACAAATTGATTGTAGTCTTTTTTAGAGCATTTCCCACAGTTGCTCAGGTGATGATGAAGAACAGACAATCCATTTACACAGAGTAATCAAAGAATGAATGGTAAAGCTAACCCAGAGGAAACTAGACCAAATGTAATGTAAAATGTAAGACTATTCAATGCATTAGCATTGGAAAATTTGTAGATAGGTTTCTTCAGGTCAGTCATGAATAAGAGTAGGCAGGGTATGACCTAGCAGACATACAACGAAAGGTGCTAGATGAAGGAAAGGTTTGGTGAACCTCAATCACTCACCTAGTGATAATTGGGCAATGACTGTGTACTAGCTACACAGTGCATTAGAAGTCTGTATTCCCTTCACAGTACCATACCTGATCTAGAAACTCCAGATGTGGTTTCTCTCAATAACCTCCAACAGCTTTAGATCTGCTGAGCATAACTCTGGGATTTTTAGAGATTAAAGATACAGCAGGTGGTACCATTCACTATCAGGGAAGTTGTCTGTCCCTTTCCTCTTGACATCCACCAGGTCTCCTGTGACCCTGTCACTTGCCTATTGCTGACTCAGCTAGTTCTAGCAGCCAAAGACTGACCATTGTTCTCCAAAGCTGTAATACATGTAGCTGCATCAGGGCCCACACGATTGAACAGGCAGCTCTTCCATTTCTTTCTTCACAGACATCTTTAATGCCCTGTCTAAACTGCTATGCCTTGGTATTTACTTAGCTTGTTCCCTTTTGTCAGTCAGTTAGGGAATTTAGGGGTTAGGAGTTTTGTCTGCTCTTTTTCTGGTTTGCTTTTCTGTTTGTTTTTTGTTTTTTTAATTAAAAAACTATGAAGAAGAAGATAGATTCCACTCTTTAGTCAAGTATTTCCTGGCCAGAGAAGAACAAAGACACAAACCTTCTATAATCTTTTAGGTTTGCTTTTTTTCTTTTGAAGTTTGGTATTTTCTAGCAGTAATGTATCCCTTTCTGTGCCAGTTAAAATTGCTCTGTTCTGTATTGATAAAGGTGCCTTTAACATGTGTCCACCACAAGGAGCATTGTGTACTTCTACAGTTGTTCAATAGATGCCCAGTCCCAGACAGATGGTGCTTTATCCTTGCCCTCTCTTCAAGTCAGCATAATGCGTTGTCCTGTCAGGGATTAATGGAAGTGCCACTCACATTAGATGCTAATTCTGGTAGCAACTCTGTTACTACACCAAAGATGCAACAGCTACTACTTGCAACTATTGATTGAAGCAGACAGTCCATGCTGGAAGAGAAGCAGGACATTCAGAAACCAAAGTGAGAAGTACAATGCAACAATCTATACAGAATCCAACCTTACGGTCAAGGAGAAAGAGATATTTGAAAAGGAAGACAAAGATGGTGGAAAGAAAAGAAAAAAAAAAAACACAGACATATAAGTAGAATAAAAAATGAGTGAAGATTATAAAACAGACAAAACAAAGATCAAGAACCAAATGGGAAGTTAAAACAGAAGATCCAACACAATTGAGAAAGTGCCTTTTTTCGGTAACAGCCAACACATCGCATTGTCAGAAAATCAGCACTAGAAAAGTACCTCATAATAGAGAAAAACAGCTGAAACGTGGGACATAAGTGCGATGCCAGTGAGAATGTATTATTCTACAGTTGAATATTGTCCCACTGTGCATGCAAAAACATCATTGCCTTACAAAACTGTATAGGAATGTTTAACATTTGGAATAGGCACACAGTTAATGCTGATTATTCATGAAAATAAGAGTCTCAAAACTGACTCCTAGATACCTACTCCAAGAAAAATAAACCAGGAGAGGTCTCCATAAACACTATAAAAGACAAAAAAAAAATCAGATATTAGTTTTCATCTCTTTTCTGGACTCTCTCTTTTTGGTTCAGGTAATAGATTTGAGATCCAAGACTAATTTGAGATGCTTCCACACATGCATAGAGTGGACTGAGAAGCACCTAGGCTCAAAAGAGCTTGTACTACATCATTTTTGTCACATTTTCCTTCTAGTACTGTGCTCATTTACGATGGTCTGTATGTGGCATAGCAGGAGAGTGGAAATCCAAGAACTAGACCTCTCTTTCTGAAAAGTCACTGGGGCATGGGAAATCTTTTGTATTTGAGAGAAGTTCCTACATATTTACATGGATGACAAATCTAGTTAAACACTCCACAGTAATGAAACACAAAACTTCTAATAACTATCAAGTCACTAATTGGTCACAGGAACATAGGTCTTTCAGTCCGCATTTCAAAGAAGGTTTCTTACTGGAGAAAGGGAAAAAGAGGGAAGCAAGAAGCTATTCAGAGACGTTTATCAAACCTGAAAAGCCAGACCCTGGCAGCAGATGGTAGATGGCAAACAGGAAGATTTTGTGAAAAACTAGAACAGTATAAAAATAGTAGAAAGTAGGAAAGCATTATGACAGCGGGAAATACTAAAGTTTAAGATACACAAGGAAATACATTTACATTATTTGTTGCTCCATTAACAGATAAAAATGGAGCAATAGAATAAATGCAACTGCAAATGAAAAAGCAAGAGCAGGCTATCACTAAGAAGCTTATGTACTGACAAGCAGCTAGAGTCCAGGTCTTGAAATATTATATTAGGCCATAATGTTTTCAAATTTCATCTGAGGGCTGGAGAAATGAGGTATGTTGTTAACTTCTGACAAGTCTCTAGTACTTTATATTACGAAGCTGTGGTCATGGTGAAAAGCAGACGAACTATTCAACAAGAAAGTTACCTCTGGTTCACCAAGGCAATGAGCTGAAAAATCAGAGAAAGCTGATAGGGTACACCAGGAAATTAAAACTGTATACTTCTGCCAATCTCATGATTTTATTTGTCAGGGGATCCACTGCTATCAGACATTAGGAATGGACTAGATAGGCCAGATACACCTTAGGTCTGCTATGTTTGCCCATTTTTATGGCTTTCTTTATAAATTTACTTACTAAGAAATGACATGTCAAGGAGATGGAAGAGAATTTATTAATGATGTTTTTTCTGATGGCCACTATAGCGGACTAAAAAGATCTTGGCTGGAACCAAATTACAGTCTTCCTTCTTTTTTTCTTTCCATTCCTTCTGCAACTCTGACAGTGTAATTACCTTCTTACTTGCAGTATGCCTCTGGATATCAGTACCAATGTACTCTAGCGAGCTATTTATACCACCTAGCTCTAAGCACCTAACTTGGTCAAATTATTAACAAACTAGTCGCTGCAAATTCCATCTCTAGTCCATAGGGAAAGATCAGATCCTTCAGTCTGCTTCAGAGCAAGTGTATTACCACAACCTGCAACTCTTGCTACTCAAGCCATGAAATTTTTACACATAGAAGGCCCTAGCTGCACTACATTTCATAGTGTGCTATGAAACTGTCCTTAGTGGTAACCCAAGATAATGTGGGTTCAGGTCTCTAAAGTATAATATAATCTCCTTTCCTACAAAGGTGATGTCCTGTAAAAGTCATAAGAGATCAGCTCATCTTCATAAAAACCATATATCATCCTTTAAGCCCATACAAAATTTTCCATAGGTGAAGCCCTATGCAGTTCTGTGAACCAACTGCAAACATTTGCAATAATTATCTTTGATTGAGCAAGATTCATTTTGTAACTCATCACTTAACACTCCACTACTGCACAACTAAATCAACTCAATGAACAGGTAGTTGGTGTCTATGAGTGAACAATGTTTGAACAACAAAGTTTTGTTTTAATCAAGTAATTTTTCCCCACAACAGTGTTAAAACACAGCTTACTAGCTAGTCTTTAGTCCCATTTCTAACATGTTATTAGCATCTGTAAGATAGATCTTACCTTGATCTTCTGAAGAGGCCGGTGACCTGGAATAAAACAACAAAATTCAGTCAATCTTTGATATGAAAAGGACACAAATAAGGTTCAGTGTCACTGTGAGGAATGAGATATGGAGGAATTTGAAGGGTTTCTTTTTTATTTTTTAGAAAAGACGGCTGGAAGGCATCTGACTAAAGAGCAGAAAAAGGCAGAGACCTACTCCAGCAGCAGGTTCTGCAGACTAGAGTGGCCCTGTGGAGTCAAGTTCATAAGGCAGTTGTCAGCTGCACTGTTAAGCACTCATGCCGAGTTTATGTAGGCACTTGGCAAAAATATTATCTACTGCTGTAACTGTTGGAAATAGCTAACATTACTGGTGAGAAATCCCTGATCCTCCAGAGATTATTGAAGGGACCATTAAGCATGTACCAGGAGAAAAACCTCACAACTAGGGGTGGCTGAGGAAATTATAGCTTCAAGGGAAATCACAGTCATTAAGGTGGCCACTTTTCTTACCACAAGTCAATGTAGTGGCTAGCATAAAGCTCTAGTCATAATTAATAACAGTTCATGCCATCTTCACGAAAGCAACATAAACAGGAAAAAAAAAAGAAAGAAAAGGTCTTAACAGATGTAAGTAGAATACAGCACTCCCAACAAAGGAACAAAAAAAGATGTAAAGTATTGTCCCTCCATTTTTCCCTTTAGTGGAGTAGCTTGGCTTAACAAAACTTGAGCTAACTGTAAAACCAAATCTGAGATGTGCCTTGATTGTGTAGACAATACTGACAGCACACAGTGGGTTAGACTATTGCCTCTGCACTTCCTCAGCAAAGATTTTCAACAGCCTTCCTCCCAGGTAACAATTAGTTTGTCCCTGAAATGAGTGGAACAGCTGATGCTTCCCTTCTAAGATGCATTTAATTTTACACCAATGTACAAAAATAACAAATTACTAAATATTATTAAATGTTAGTGTTGCCAGCAAAGAGATCAAAGCTGACATAAGGCAAAGCAGCAACAGAGGGGTGAACGGAAAAGAAGGAACAAAGGGGAAAAAAAGCACATGTATATTTAACTGAGCCAGCAGGGGCTTAAGGTTGAAGTTGGGGAAAGGAAGGGTTAGAAATCTTGGATCTAGAGGAATAAAGTAGCTGAGGAAGGAGTCGTGATCTCATCCTATAACATGGATCTGAAAATGCAGGTTGAGGGATTATAGGACATGAGAAGCAGATATGCAAATACATAGATGCAAACAGGAAAGATGGAAAAAAAAAAGAGAAGAAACTTTCCTAATGAGATATGCCATTAAAAAAAAAATATTAAAAAGATTTGCAAAGAAAGAAAGAGTTACAGCACAGTTGGAGCAATGGTCACTGTGAATGGAAAAAATGTGATCACCTAATTAAGATTCTGACTGTGCAAGAAGCTAATGTGTCTGTATGGATCAGAATTAATTAATCCTCTACACCCATTAAATCCTCTGATTGCTGCTGAACATCCTAGGCATATATTCTGCTCTGCTGCCAAGCAGGCTAGCTCCACCCTTGCACTTCAGCGATGTCTGTGGAAATTCAGCTGTAATGCAGGTAACCCAGGGGACTAGAAGTAGGCGTCACTATGGACTCTGTCCCACTGCTTTGATCAGTTAGTTACAGTCTTTCCTCCACAGCTCCCAACAGAAGACCTTCTGAAGGTCAAAACTCAACACATAGTATTTCCTACAAGGATATCCAGTGTAGAATAGGCCATATCAAGACATGCACATTTTTAGGTTCTTAAAAATAGTGTTACATACAGGAGTCATGCCAGATTCCTTAGCTCTCCAGCTAGTGTTAATGCAGTATCCCACTGCATCAGTAGAATTCATTCCTTTGTTTTGTTTCTTAAATGCACAGTTTCATCACCTTTCATATCTTTACGTGAAGCAATAAGATAAACAGTATAAATTAACTTATAATTTGTCTTCTCTCTATGCTTGATAAAATAGCTGTCATTAAGTTCCTTAAAGCATCAACAACAGGAGAGACACTATTACAATACCACTGCCTTCTCAGTTAAAACAATGAAGAGAGAGATGAAAAATATGTTTGTGCATATTTAATGTGCCCAAAATTAGTATGTATTTTTCCAAATCCTACTACCATGTACCTTTGCTGCATGGCATGAACACAGTGGTTGAACAGTAAAAAATCTAACAGGTACCATTGTTGCTACAAGCACTGTTTTTATTCAAAGGCTTCATCAAGCATCTTTTGCAACTGTGTAGCCTGGTATCCTACAAAAATAAGGTTTACATATTCCCAGAATCTTGATGTATATGTATGCACCTCTGCCTCACCCTAATAAAGTTGGAAGCCGTTAGCTCATTTCTCCCATCAATAATAGAGGTGTTGGAGAACCAATTTCTCCTTTCACAAGCAAACTCAATAGTGTAAGCTCGAACTTTCTGACACAACTGTAAAGCTACAAAGAGAAGGTTTGAATAGACCAGTCACAGGAAAGCCACAATGAGAGTTTCCACCATCGAAGACATCAAAGTTTCAACCACAATAAACTAGACTTCCTTTGTTCCACTACTGACAAAAGTATTTTGGCAAAGAGTGGAGAGGACTTTTCTCCTACTATTTCAGGCAATATGTTTTAGCAGGAGGGGAAATTTTTCAAATAGTTCAAGTACTGGCCTAACTACACTAAGGGGAGTTTTGCTTGTAACTATCAGGTAAAGAAGTGAGGTTGCTGAAAAGTCCACAATAACGATGTCATGCATTTTATGCATTGTCTGGTTCTACCCCATGCTTATGACAGGCTCTAAGGGAGGAAAGCAAGAAAGTTTAATGACCTGCTCTAAACGACATACGCTCACTGCACAGCCACACGAGGCTTTTCTGACAGGAAAAAACATCCAATGCATGCTCATATTTCCAGTGACACATCTTTCTCTCAGGTCTGTAAGGTGTGTGAGGGATATACTGTGGCAGCACTAGTTACCAGACATGTCCTGAGACAGGATGATTCTCATCTGCTAACATCACACAGTAACCATCTATCTAGCACCTGTCAGCTGCCCTCCTATTATGATTCTGGATGTATGTCTGACTGTCACAAAAAAGCAAGTTATCACTCTCAAAGCCTCCATGCCTTACAGAAAGTAGAGATAAGTCAGAGATATTTCAGAAAAACTCACATGCTATCAAGATATGTGATCCCATCTGGGTCAAAACACTTTGCCAAATGAAATCTTGAAGAGATTTTCATTTGGTTAAACAAAACAAATCAAACCTCAAAACCTTCTGGAAAATGATCAGGCACTGCAATATCCTGCTTTCGGTCATTTCGGAATGGAATCACATTTTTTTATATCAACTCTTAGGTTTCTTCTGTTTTTATCTTGGTGTAAAATTAACTTGTAGAAACAAAGGCTCATCACCTCCCCACAAGAGTAAAAACAGACCAGATTGTTTATAATTGGCAACATTTCCAGAAACATGAGATTAAATTAGCTCTTCTAACAACAGTGTACTTTTCCCATGCAAAAAGAAAAAAAAAAAAAAAAAAAAAAAAAAGAAAAAAAGTGAAAGGGAACTCAATTTCAAATATTTTCACCAAAGGCATTAATTTGACTTTTCTCCTGTCCTGGTTTGACAGATGCTTTATGAAGAGCTATTGCTGTAGTGACTAGTTGAAGTGAAGATAAATATTTCTACAATGATAGGGAAAGGGAAGCAGAGGAGCAGAAAAAGTAAGTTATCACCTCCGTTTGCTTTCCATACTGTTCATACTCCCCCCTTTTGGCTATAAGTCCTGCAGTAATGTTCTGCTCTTGTTGCAGACTAGCAAACTCTACTCAGAAGAGATAACAGTACTTGCAAGTTTCACTCTGCAAGGAGAAGCTGTGCGTTGCCTTTTCCACCCACTCCCTATGCAAGCAAAGCAGTACCCTTTGCACTTAACACAAAATGCACAAGAGTCTCCCAGGAAATGAGGTACACATATGTAAGAATATATTAAAAAGCCTGAAAAATAGTGTAAAAACTGCCTACTCATACATGCACTAGATGCTTCCAGCAAATGGGAAAACTTACGATACTAAAGGCATGACACACAGCCACCTAAAACAGCACTGTGCCTCAGAGTTAATGGTCTGATCCAAAGCTTGCTGGAATTTTTTCCACTCATTCTTAGAGGCTTTGGATCAATTGCTGGCAAAAATCTAATCCCCAGTATAGCCAAGACAGCCTTCAGTATCATACAAACCTTCCCCAAACACTTACAATTGTTTCCAAGTACACTCTCCAATGTGCAAGCACTATATTTATTCATTACTGGAGGGTGAAAGTGGGAATATTCACTTCTAAAGTGAGAAGGGCAGACACTGTCACAATTTTGAGCCTAGACAACTGAGGCTTAGGAATCTCAAGAAATACAGCCAGCCCCCAGCAGATGAATTCTAACGAAATTTCAGCAAATAGGTACATTATTCATGAAGACAAAAGCCTCTGGAGAAACAAACTCAGAGCTGATGTAAAGCAGCTATTTTAATCAATAAACCTGTAGCAGAAACCATCTGCACCAGAGCATTTTAAAACCAGCCATTTACAACTTAAAAGCTAAATAACAATCTGTGTGCAGCAATTCTGATGGGTTTTATGACCATTCCCCGTTTTGTCTGCTGAAGCAATGTATTTCTGCAAACTTTCTAATTCAGTCTGACAATAGTTGCATGTGATGAGGGGAGGGAAAGAGCTTTCAGATTAAACCTATTGCTTCTCATTTTGTGTGTACCCCTCTTCAGATCCAAAAGTGGCTTCCCCAGCTACAAATAGTGCCAGATATCTTACTAGCAGAAAGGCAGAACTGCTTGCTTTCCTGGTCCCTCAGCATCTCCTACTGGGATGTGCCCAATAAAATTAAAGATCGTGCACAACCTGGGTATCGCCAGTTTCTGCCACAGCATTTGATGAAAAAACAGGAAGAAAAGGAAAAAAAAGCCTCAGTTACTGAGAGCTTCCCCACACTTCCACTTTGACCCTGTACATGCTCAATTCAGTGATCTTGACAGGCTGCAGAAGTGGGATAGCAGCAAGCTAACAAGTTTAAAAAAATGTGAATGCAAAGTCCTGCACCTCAGAAGGAACAAACCCATACAACAAGACAGGTTGGAGGTCCAACAGCTGGAAAACAGCTTTGCAGAAACGAGTGCAGGGTGTTAGTGGAGTACAAGCTGAACATCAGTGAGCAGAGTTCCCTGCTACAGTGAAGTCCAACAACATACTGGGCTTTATTTGCAGATGCACAGCCAGAAGCTAGATTGAATAATTTTTATCCTTGCGAGACTTGGGAACAAGACCGACATTGACAGACCAGACTGAGTTCCAAAAAGGGCCATGGAGATGGTGAAGGCATATAAAGAGAGACTGAGGGAGCTGCATTCATTCAATAAAAGCAGAAAGCTCAGGGGAAATCGTATTGCTACCTTCAGTGCCAAATGGGAAAGTGTAAAGATGACAGAATCAGAGTCTGCTTGAAGAAAAAGGAGGAGGAGAAGCAACAGTCACAAGTTGGAACATCAGAAATTCAGAGTGGATATTAGGAAAAACTCTAGCACCATGTGTGCGATCAAACAAGGCAACACGTTGTACAGAGAGATTACTGAATCTCCAGTTTTGCAGATATTCAAAACTCATCAAGACAAGACTGAACAACTTCATCTAACTGGATTTATTTTGAGAGAGAGTTTGGAATAGATGACCTTCAGAAGTTCTTACCAATCTAAATTTTTCTGCAGTTCTATGAGTATCTCTGCAAAGATTTCTACTTTCACTATCCCAGCTTTCCTGCCATTCTTCCCTCTCATGTATTTCTCATAGACAATATCCATACTGTGTTTCTCACATGAGAAACATGCTGATCAGCAATGCTCCCTTAATCTAAAAAACTCCATTCAAGTTATTTATTATTTTACAGAAATCCATTTAGATATGTCCTGTTAATCTACAGTGACAATCTGGAAAGCCTTTTTTTTTTTTTCTAACTCTACTAAAAGCAAAGATCAGTGCATTTTTCCTATTATCTCTGTAACTTTCTTGCACAGTTTCCGTCTTTGCCTGCACACAAATGATTGCCTCAGGATATTCACAAGAACTCCAACATACAGGAACGTATCTTGGTGCTTCTGAGGAACACAAGGGCAGCTCAGATGTATTCATTGTCGTGTCTCAGGCATGTCTATATCCCTTATATTCTTGCACATCTTTTCCCATTACTAACTTTTTGTCTCTCATCATTTCTTCATCCACTGTAGAACGACTTGAGTGAAAGCGACACAACACAATTATACCTGAAGTCGTACTGACACCCAGAGGAGCTGCCTGGGAAATGCTGCTTAGCAATAAAAGATTTTATTGCAAAATCACTGTAAACCCAAACATGCTTGACCCTGATTTAAAAAATGAGAAGACAAAGAACAGTGAGTCATGTTCTAACACATTTATCTTGAAAAAACTAGTTCTGCCTTGCTATTGAAGTCAAAACATGACCTAAGAAAGCTGGTTTCTTATTTCCTTGCAAGAGAAAATATTTTTAAATGACCATCAGGATCACTGTAAGGTAGATCTTTGGTTGTTGTTAGGGCTTTTTTTTAATATTTGTCATATCTTTTTCTCACCACCACAGGACATCAAAGCATCTCAGGGGAATGTGAGACATTAATTTTTAAGAGGGTCTGATCCAAGCTTCTTTGAAATGCTGTTCTTCTATTTCAAGGTCTGAATTAAATCTTTAAAGTCCTCACTGACCTACTCAGAAAATACTTGATGAGTTTGGGGGTGGGCGGTGCAAAAGGCAAAGGAAAAGGCAGCAGCTGATGTTGCTCTAACCCCAAAAAAATCAAGTGAGATCAAGACACATGATGTGATACTTTGGCAAAACAACAGACTAGATGTCAAGAGATTGGATGTTTTTGAAACAGCTCTTTATTAAAAAGATCTAGGACAGGCAGTAAAGGGGCTGGGTGTGCGCACTGCTGTAACATCCTACATGAAAAAAAGATATATACAGCACAATCAGGTAACAAATCATCTGACCTCCTTCCTCAAGAACAGATCTGAGCACTCTCATTTTTTCCAGAAAAAGATTAATGCAGAGATTATTTTTCTATGACCTCAACTTTTTATTTAACCCAGAGAAAGGAATTATTTTGGTAGCTGCAAGGCCATGACAGCTACAGTTCAAGCACATCAGGAATGCTCTGATTCAGAAGTCACATACTCACATGGCCCTCAGGCTAGATGAAGATGAAGTACATCAACTGTTTCCTATCTTAAGACACTACCCAAATAGTCTTAGCCCATTTTGGGTTTCTAAACATCAGGAGGCTACCAAAAGTGGTGTGTTTTTTACCACAAAACAAACTTGTAAGTCATGATAAACAGCCTCTAGTAATTTTGGAAGAAGAGAGGCTGAAACATAGGAAACTCTCAGAAACATATTCTTGCATTTATGTTAATAAGTATGTGGCCTGATTTTCACAAGTGCCAAGTAACCCTCACTTGTTTGCTATCTTTATAAATAAATCACCTCAGTTAATGTGCATAACACACAGGTCCTAGGCAAAGCAGAATTGCTGAGCCCTTTCCACTCCTATAGAGTAATTAATGGAGAATAAAACTTACAGTGGGAGTTTCAGATATGGTTTTGTGCTGCACTTTTAGATGCCTGGCATAGTAACAAGAATATAGGAGTCAGGGTTACACTGGCTCCAAGCCACCTCTGGATCTCTGATTTCAGTTCTCGGCATAATTTAGCCGGGTCCATCTGTCCCTCCTTGCCCATGGGCATCAACGCTGGCAGAAATCTCGGTGAGGCTCTGTGTTATGGCTCTGCTCCTCATGTATTTCCCTCCAATGCACACATCTCTGTCCCAGAACCACTAAATGCTCACACATTCTTAGTTTCTGAGACAAAGTTGTGGCTTTCAATGCTCCTTTCCCAGCAGCAGACAAGCAGGGACAACTTTTCTCCCTTCCCATTTGAATCCTTTTACGCTTTCAGAGGTTTCTCGTCTCACCTGAGAAATCCTTAGGCAGAGATTTTAAAAAGATATAGCACCTTCAATACTGTGACATAAGTTCAAAGACAGGGGACTAGGACAAGCACTCTAGATGTGGAAGGGCAGGAGCAGCTCCCTATAGAGCAGCCATGCCAAGATGCACAACGTTTTCAGTAGTTCCCAGATGAATCCCAGAATCTTTCCTCAACTCAAACACATTAAACCCAACCCACATTCACAGGTATTTTCTGTTTCAAGCAATATTTTTCAAAAGAAATGAACCTCTTTCATGCACACTTCCACCAAGCAAAAAAGCCTCATTAATATATTTTTCAAGCATCCCTAGTGAAAAATCTCACTTTTGATTCAAGGATTCCAGTGAAGGCTCATGTCAAAAGTTGCTCATCCAAACACTCTGAACTTTGTGGATCTAAAACACTAAACTGCAGACCTCAAAAGATGACCTATTTTCACATGACTATGCTTTGTTTCTAGTTTTTTGTTGTATGGTATTTTGACACTCTCCAGTTTTCAGTCACAGCTAAAATCCAAACACAGAGATATCCAAAGAATAAGAGAAAGTTATCAAAGTTTGACTTTGCGGAGTTTAATATTGTCAACTCAGGCAAAGTAGTACTTCCATGTGATAGTCCAGAGAAGGTATATAACCAAATTATATTTCTATTCTCTTTGCAAACCTCTTAAACCAGAACCTAGGAATATGAATGAGATATCAACAAATTCAGTCTGTGTGCATATTATGAGATGTTCTAGTGTTAAAGCCTGGACACACCATGTATTCCAATGTGTGTGTGTTACATATGTAAAAGGCTGTGCTTCATATCCATGCCCTGAAGCTTATTAGTTTTGGCTTCAATAAGACAGCTTGGTACAGAGTGAAAGCACATTAAGAACCAGTCTCCTCTCAAGCAGATGGCAGCTCCTTATGGCAGGGACAGAGCACATGGACACAGGCTTGTTATTCCTGTGCAATGTTCAGAAAACTAAGACTGGGATGCTTTGTGTTTTGTTTTGTTTTGTTTTTTTCTTACGTCAACTCTTACAAATAAGTAACAAATACACACAAGTATAGCCCTACATAGTACCTAAAACTATGAGGTTCACTTCTATTCGAACATTTATTGGACTGGAAGGCTGCTGTGCTGGAGGATATTCACCCTATATTTATAACAGTGCTTAAAGCAAGCCTCAAAGAATATATGCTTTCTTCCTGTCGATCACCCTATATCACTCCAGTAAATTCAGCCAGCCCTTCTTCCAGTGCCTTTAGTGTCACTGACTACCATAGGTCTGCTGTTTACACCTCATAAAGCTGAAGAGAGGGATAATCACATCCTAAGGTGGCATCATCAGCTCCATTCTCTCCCTCTACTCTTCTCTTGCCAGACAGAGTTACCACATGCCTGATGCTCACAGAAAAGTAGTAGGGCCCAAAGATCAAATTATCAAATGTCATTTTCTTTTACTCTGTCAAATGGACAAAAAGAGTGCAAAAAGTCTCTATCTTGATATGTTCTGCCTGCCTGCTTTGCTGTAGCGTTGCTTTACTTCTCAGTGCAGGTTCTGATTCTCAATTCAAAGGCTAAAGTAATCAAGCAAGGATGGAAACAAAGGGAAAAATGTGATAAAGAGTTATAATAAGAGAAAAAAAGAACTCTAATGCTTCAGCCTTGGCTATCAGCCAGAGAGTGGAAAGCAGATTTAAAGTTTTTATGGTAAACCATTTAAAGAAAACCAAGACACCCAGCTGTCTATACTCTGTTGACATCAATTTTATCCTTTAGACACACTACAACAAAAAGGCCTTACATTCCATGTAGAAAGCTCTTTTTCATCCCTTTATCTACTGAAACTATTCGGAAAGCATTTCTCAAACTAGGTGGTAGTTGACTTTTTCAACTGTTAGGAAGGTCCCTTTGTCAAGCCCATGCATATTCTGCTGCTTGAAATCACCCTGAGGAGGAGAACTGGACTGCTTGCATTTCTACTTTAGAAAGCAGATGCCAGTCAAGAAGCAAAATCTCTCTAAAGAAGCTGATTTGTAGTCTCAGGGTGTGTGGGACCGTTTTACATGTCACTGTCTGCCAAAATAATTTGTCAGCAGAGTGAATTTCCTCAGCTGTGCATCAGGTGTTGAGATGCCACAAAAATCATTCAGAGCCCTCAGAATGAAGGCTCAGGGGCAAGTGGGTGGAAAAAGAGGAAGCTACAGTCCCATCCAAACCACTCTGGGGAGCTACATTCTGAATATTAAAATAATTTGATAATAAGTACTGATGAGGGAAAAAAATATCCTACAGGATGCAGCACAGGATGTATTCTGTTTCTGCCACATATTGAAGGGTCAGAAACACAAACTCACCTCCTCAGATATATCTACTGTTTTTTCAAAACCCCTTAGCAATTCGACACCTCTACAGCAAAGGCTGGAGACAATTCTGGAGGAAAACAAACACTATTTGCCTTGCACTCACATACGCATACAAGGCCATACATATGTAAGTTTAAACCAAATTCTGATTTCTTCTTTTTTTTTTTTTTTTTAAATTGAAATTAAGAAGAGTAGAAGTGAAAGGCATTGTCTTAAAGCTCACTGTTACTGGGAGAGGGGTTGCCAGGATGATGTGGAAGTACCAAATACTAATGACTGTTGCAGAAATTGTAGTAAGCAAAAGACATGACTTCTCTATACTCCATTTCTCTGTAGATAGGCCAGACTTTAACAATAGTGACATAAACATTTTACTAATTTACAGGGGAAGAAGTGATTACGTAAGATTTTCCACATATTCAGTCCATGAAAGGCAACAACAGAAGTTGCTGAAAGTTCATGTTAAACAGCTTCCAGTACCATGTGATTCTTGCTGCTTGCAAAGATCCCTCAGGTCTGGTGGGTGCAATCATCACAGAGCCACAACTCATCCGCTAACTTAGCAGGGACTGTAAGTGGTAACACATTCTCAAGTCCCGTTTCCATAACATCAGGCATCAAAGCAAAATGACAGGATCTTCTCATGGACAGAACCATCCCTGAGATGGTACCAGTATGGCTGAAGTAATGCAAAACTTCTTGAATCCTGAGTTGAGAACATCTGTTCTTGTGTTTACCTCACATACACAGTCTAGATGTGATAAACTCACATAAAGAGCATATCTTATGTGGGCCAGTCTCTAAAAAGATGTTTTGTTGACAACGTTCCTCTCCATTCCCTGTGATTTTAGCTTTTTTTTTTCCTTTCTAAAATGTGTTTATATTTTTTCTGTGGTTGAGTCAAAACATGCCTACAATCAGACATGTCCAGGAGTTGCTTCTCCTAGCTATGACAAGAATTAATATCAATAAAACTAAAGACATTGCTTGGGGAAAATGGACAAGAATTAAACGACAACACAGGAGAGGCTCAAAACTAATGAGTAAATTAATATTTGTCCAGGTAAAAATCCGATTTCCAGTTTCATGACAAATGATTTGGCGAATTTCTATATATACACACATATATTCTGTATCTACAGCTGTATTTGAGGTTGCTATATAAGCAGCTTCAGAAGGAAAAAGACTACTACTTCCAGAAAAAAAAAAGGAAAAAAAAAAAGTAAAAGTTGGACACTCAAATTAGCTTCCCAACAGCAAAAGATACCAGCAGCAGTAGTTGTCCTTAAATTAAACTTTTAAAATCTCACAGGCTGCAAAGCAGCAGAGGGCTGAGTAGCTCTGTACTGAACTGACTATACAGAGAAAATAAGAGATTCAAACTATTTCTGGAAAAGCTTGAGTTTAAAAGCATAGAGATCTCACAGAGAAAACATGCTTCTTTTTGTCAGCCAAAATCTACCCCTTTTAAGAGCTTTCCTATTGTTTCTCAAGCTGATTTTTTTTTTTCTGGATGGCAAGAAATTAAGCAGCAAGATAAATTATTCAGACAATGACAAAATTCTGATAGATTTTCACTATTACATTGTAAGTTTTTAAGGGAATGAGAAAAGACAAAAATATGTCTTTTCAAAACCACAAGCACATTTCCTCAAGGTAGAATTCCAAAAGAAACTAATAATTGTTCTCTTTTTCCCAAGGAAAAATCTTCAAAACCAATGAAGGCAGCTAAAATCTTGAAGTATATATGGAGAAATAATATTCACAGCAGAAATATAAACTAACAGATGCCCTCTTTGTCAAGAAAGTCTCTAGAAATAGAAGTAGTGGGAGATTTACAGAAGCAACCAAAGAAAAGCTTTCCTAATGGTAGATAAATTATAGCCTCTACTGGAATGAGCACAAGATTTTAAGCATTGTAACTGCATCATGCTGACAACAGTGAGACTTTTCAAAATGCAGGACCGTACCTGACACTGAAATATGTCACATTTCTCCACTCAGTCTCCCTCAGGGAACTTGCATTCCCTCAAAACAATTTCTTATAAATTTGCTGTATTCTTATTTTTTTTCTTCTTTCTTCAAAGTTTTTCCCCAAATTAAGCCATGTTTACCTTTTCCTGAATCCTCAATTCTCTTCACTTTTCAACTTCGAGTCCATATCTTTCCTTTCACTAATGTTTACATCTTTCCTTTCACTCCTTCTTCATATCACTTTCCTAGAGGTGGAGAGCTGCTTTAGGCAAATCTTTCTTGTGCCTCACTTTAAGGTAGAGTGGTACCTTGCAAGCTATTGTAAAAGTGTCTTAGCAGAAGAAAAAGAAAAGGGAGAGCCTGCGCAGACATGTGGTGAAGTCACCTTCCCCCGAGATATTTAAAAGACACATAGATGAGGTGCTGAGGGATATGGTTTAGTTTACTGGTGGGCTTGGCAGTGTTAGATTAGCAGTTATACTCAATGATCTTAAAAGACTTTTCCAATCATAATGATTCTGTGATAAACAGATGCTGCACTTTGTTATGCTCTGTTTCTATTACAAGGATCATACAGGAGTGTACAGTGAAGGTGAGGTGGTGATTTATGCCTTCAGTCAAATAAGGTTTGTTTGAAAGCAATCAGTACTCGTGCAGCCTCATCTGCAATTTTAAACAATGGGAAGTATTTTGTACAAGAGTACAGATAGCTGGTTAAAACACATGCACTTCACTCTTGTGGTTAAATCTTTTAAATGCAGCTTGAACTGGATCTGAACCAGAAAACTATATAGATTTTGCTATCAAAACACAACACATTACTGAGTTTTTCCCATGCAAGAATTGTGAGGATTTTTCAAGTCTCCACCAATCTTCAAAATTTTAACGGTTCTCTATCGCTAGGCAGCTCCTGCCTAGCACATTAAAATTCTAAGAGCGACCTCTTTATATTCTCTTAACTTATACTAGATGAGCATTCCTTCTCTTTTCTACATGCAACTTGCATCTCTGATGCTCTTTTCACCTAATACCACTCAACAATTTCTTTTAATAAAAAAAACAGCCCTAAACCACCTTGCAGCATCTGTACTGTCACATTGATTTCCTGGGCAATGATGTGATTCTCATGGATGAGTTAAAACATTTGGCATTTAGCCTTTTTCTTCTTTCCTCTCAGGAACTAGGTTATTATTTCCTCATAAAGCAGTGCCTCAGTGATATTACTAGCTAATTAATGTCTATCTAGTGTAAAATGCTGCAGCCGTCTTCCAGCCCCTACAGGCATTTTTTCGACCTCTGCCTGACAGGACCAGATGTTATTTTGGCCAACCTTTGCCCACCCTTCACGAACCATGCATTTGATTCAGACAATGCAGCTAGCAGCTTTGGAAACACATTACCATCATAGCTGGATAGATTTTAGAAGTCTAGTTGTTACTGCCCAAAACAATGGAAAAATTAATAACTTCAATTAAAAGATGTAGAATAAACCTCCACTATGGTATAGTCACCTTTTAATTTTAGTATGTTTATTTCATTTTCCAGCTCTCATCACATCATATAACAGGGTGATAAACACGTAACTAGCATGAGAAATACATGTCCAACAGCAAATGCTTGCAGTAGGCTATAAGAGAATGGTCATCCATCTCACTGCACCCTTCAATCACAGGATAAATCAGGCTAACGAACACACTCATGTTTCAATGAAGAGTTCGATTACATGTTTCAGTGGAGTCAACCTAAAATACTTTTCTTTTTTTTCAAGATCAAGCACCAGTAGTCCAAGGAATTGTCTTCCCATTGGTGTTTTGTATGCACCATTAACACTAATTTGATGTTCCTATTAAACTATGATTTGCCCCAGCTCCTGGTTACCACATTAAGACCCTGTTTCATGTCCTGCACACTCCATACCATCAGTCACACATCAAAGAGCCAACAGAAAGGGAGCAAAATATGAAATAATTCATCAAAAGCCACCTGGAAATTAAATAACACAAAGCTCACTTAATTAAAAAAAAGGTATAAATAATCTTCCCTTAGAAAGACTCCCATTCAAATTACTCTTTACTCCAACACTTTGTGAGCAAAAGTAACAAAATTATTTTTAGAACACATATTCTCTTCCATAGTTTCAATGATTGAGATAATTTATGGGATCTCTCTATTTGCATACTTTGTCTTTTTAGCTACACTCCTCATGTGTCAGAAATAATTACTGCATCTTAAAGACATTATATACATATATGTGTGTGTATATACTTATGTACACATATATATGCATATATATAGCAACACCAGAGACACTCTAAGCAGTTTGCAGCCATGCTACAACCAGCTGTGGTCTAAGCTGCTCCTAACATCTGAGGAAGGTCAATTCCAATCCCTGTTGTCACTTCTAATCCCTGTTTAGGAGCAAATGACCATTGAGAAAATAGCCTTAGTAGGTCATCTCTTGCCCTAGTGAAAGGCCATAAGATTGCACTTAGAGCTTGAAGTGTTATACTACATTTCAAACTAGATATGAATGCTGGTTACTGATGAGTCTTAAAAGCTCCATGAGAACTCCATATAGGGGAAGAATTGTCCCCTCTGTGCTCTGCCATATTCCTTTTTGTGAATTTTGCTAAAATCCTTTCTGCAAGTTTCTTTGAAAAATAACTTTTGTAGGGACAAACCTCTGCAAAGAACCTGTGAGCTGCTTCATCTGCCAAAATATAATAATGCTTCATAAGTTTTTCTTCAACGTGTCAAGTCAGAAAGAATTTTTAGGTTGCAAAGTCAAGGATTCAGAAGCTTGGAAGAGATAGAGTTATTGTGATCTGAGCATCATGCTCCATCCCTGTTACATTTTGACAACCTTTAATCACATTGCCACCTGCTACTTTCTTCTACTCGACTCCTGCCTCAGTGTTTAAGTAGAGATCTGCTTGATATCTTTTTGTATTTTGTATATGCAGTACACAGCCTCAAGATTTATTTATTCCACACTACCAAAACTGTGCACAGAATGTAAAATGGTTAATTTTCTCATAAGCATCTCTGACAGAGATTCCCCATAGCTTCCAAGTTTCTTGTAACCGTGAAATTTACCCTCACTATACTTCTCTGAGGTGATGTTGCAATATTATCTGTATTCTGCAGCTGGGAAAATGTAAGTCAGAAAGGCACAAACTTCCCATTAATTTTAGTGATAAAACCTAAGGCACACAGGAAGCGTTTTTCTCAGTTTCCATCCCTTTGCCATCTTTCAAAGTCTCCTTGTAATAGCCTCTCAGAAACCTGACCTACTTCACAGTGGACATACAGTTACTGGCCATTTGTGGAAAATTTGTTGTAAATCTGCATCATTCAGAAATTCTGTGAGGGAAATTGAGAGGAGAAGTCAATCCTCTAGAGTAGCATTCAACTGCCTTAACTGTAATAATATCTTGCATTCTATACTGCAGTCCCCCTGTCTCATTTACTATACACCTTCCAGCTTGGCAGCAAATGAGGCACTGTCTAAACATACTTCAGAATATGCTTCAGTATAGTAAATAATCTGCATCAGCCCAGAAATCCAGAGTCTGGAGAGAAACAGTCATAGATCCCTTTCGCCCATGCCCCTAACCAGTCTCACTCAACTTTTACCTCTCTTCATTCGATGTGCATCTCCTCTTTGTTATTCCCATTCCAGCTTCTCAGATATCTATGTCCTCTGTGCTCATAATTGCCAGCTCCCATCCCCTAACCCTGCTTCCCAAGGTCCTGCACACACTTCTTTTTTGCTTCTATCCCTTTGGTTCTTGCAAACTCTCTTCCCTGTTCCTCCATACACCTTTTCCTGACCTATCTCCATTTAAGCATGGCTGCTGCTCCCCTTTTTTCTTTGCTGCTGGAGATCAGCTGGTGAGCAGAATGACCCCACTTACCTCAGCCCCATGGCTATGTCTGCAACCAGAATTAAGCATAGAGGGACAGAACTCCTCCATAAGCACATGCAGATAGAACATTTTGAAAGTAAAATTCTTGGATCTGAGGTGTCTCTGAAGAACATGAATCACATTAGCAGGCTAAACTCAGGAGTACTTTTCTCAAGACAGCAAAAGGCATCTCTCTGGTATTATGGTGACACTTTATTAAATGTCAAAAAACATTTCATGAACCGACTACTGGATTTATTTATTTGAAAAAAGGTAATTTAAAGTAGCACATTTCCCGTAAATTTAGTTTTCAGAAACAACTGACTTTTTGGTAAAGTTTTAGCTAAGAGAAAAAGAGCAAGAAACAGTCAAAGACTGAGACTTGCCATGAAAAATTTCAGCCAAAACATTTAACGTTTAGTGAAAACATAAAGAAAACAATTCCAAATAGTAGGCAGTGACAGGTACACTTTAGTGTGGGCAGTGCTACTGACTTTGGTTTTAATTAGTAAATCTACTAAATATACTTGTTCCAGCTAAGCAAACATTTCCAGTCACACTGATGTAAACAAAATCATTACTTTTATTAAGTTAGTTCACATTCTGTCACCATCTCTCCACACTGCCTAAAAGTGTCTAAGCAACATTTTTCTCACAGCTTTGACAGTTTCAAATTTCAGACACTGGAATTCTAAGTCTGTAGAAAATTGAACCTGAATTCACCATCCTTTGAATTGCAAAGAGCACAAAAGGAAGAACTGATCCCAAAACCCTCAGGGTAACGGAAGGAAACCAGGTAAGTGTTTCCTGGCAGTGCTACTCCACTCAACCTTTTTTTCCAATGACGCTTCTTTCTGTTGCTAGCAGTTTCAAGATTACTGGAAAGTTTCCAGTTAGAAGTCATGTGGCTAATCAATCTCCCATCTACCCTCCATCTGCCTTGAAGCAGTATCTGGCAGGCATCTTGCAGCCTCCTTCCACACAGTTGTGAGACAGAAAGACAAACTGAAACAAGAACCACACGGCCACCATTTCTAATTTGTCTATACTATTTTAAAATCTATCCACAGGCATCGAGATAGGGTAGACCCAGAAACATAAAGCAGAAATGATTGTACATTATGTATTTGGGAGCGAAAAACAACTCCCAAAGTCAGCAACAGAGCTTAGACAAGTGCTTGCCATCTAAACTTTGGTAGTGAATATGGATCTACTCCTGATTTTGAAAATCTAAAGCAAAAGCGCAAAAAGCTGAGAACCACTTCTAAAATAGGCAAGAAGAATAAGAGATGCTCTTACACAGATATGAACTTGACAAAGAGGATTGCAGCGGTAGAAATCCCTCACATCAGAGAATTATCAGTAGTAAAACTACTGTTTGGTCATCCTATGCTAAAAAAGGGTATCTGTGGTTCAAGATTATATGAAAACTATTGTCTGCATATTTGAAAGTAGGCAGAAATCATAGAGGTTTCTTCTGCTTTGTCACATTGCGTCAGAGCTACCTTAAGGATGAGTGTTTTGGTCATTTTGATAACTAGTTGCTATTAAGGTTCCCTTAGCTGGAATTTCAGGCATCCAAACTAATTTATTTACTTTTGGAAACTTGGATCTAGGATTTTTAAGAGTTCATGGAAACACCGTAAAAAAAAACCCAAAACAAACCAACCACCAAAACAAAGGCAAGAATATATATATTAAAGGAGAAGAGGAAGAAACAGAAGGGAGAAGCAAAAGAGAAGCAGCAAAAGGACTTCTACAATTTCAGCATGTCAGCACAATTCAGTAAACTGAAAAGAGCTACTTGTCTGTGGTGATGGTGACAGTGCATCATCAAGCAGAGAAATGCAGAGGGCTCTTACTGCAGCATATGTGTCTGGCTGGCGTCCTTTTGTTTGTCAGGTACCTCGTAGTGTGGAGAGATCTTGCCAAGGCCGCTGTCACTCAGCATCCTCTTTCGAACTGCGGGGTTCCATCGATCTGATATTCTAAGGAGGGAGGAAAGAAGAGAAAGGCACTCCTCAGAAATCACCTTGCATGTTCCACTTTGAAGCTGTCTTACGCCTACTGGTTCCCAGCATTTTTCAGCCCATAGCAAGCTAAAATAGTTTCATTCACTATGAGTACAAAACTGTACAAAGATAGATAGAGGTATTTCTGGTCTGCCCAGAGGATGAGAAGAAACAGAGGCATTTCATCATCATTCTTAGGCAAAAAGGGCTTCAGGGTGGTATCAGATCCCAGACCATGCAGAGAAGAGGTTTATAACTCAATCGATACAGATTTATATTGGGGTAGATACAGTTAGGGTATGTGAGAAGGTCAAAAGGTGCTAAATTCCATTATTCCTACTGTGCATTCCATGATGCTTAATGAAGTAGATGTTATTCTCACTGTCATTCTGTTATTGCCATGGCTGCATCTAATCATGTCCCCGGCTCATCACCTAAGGTCAGCCCTCCCACATTTCCCAATCCTTTGGAAAAAGGATTCAGAAAAGAGATGTCCAATATGGCTACTGAAAGCCCAATTCCAGCACCACTCACCCAGAGGCCTGCTCCACTACCAGATCAGGCATTCCCGGTGGTGTTCCCACCTGCTGTGACATTACCATCTCTGGGTCCAATATAAAAATCTCATCCTGCGAAATTTCCGTAACAAAGTGCAAATGTTCCTGTTGGAGTGATACAAGGAGCAAATAATGAATCTATGGCATCACTGGTCCCTCAGACCATCCTGTTGGCTACAAGAAAGTTGCGTGCACATCAAGACCTCTGAAGAGCAATCATGGGAGTCTGCGTATTATTTAGGTGCACACACATGCACACATACTAAAACAAATATCACTGAAGCCACCAATAAATACTTCATCAATTTAAAGCCAAACATGATACACAACCAGCAAGATTAACACACCACCACCTAAATGGCTTCAACTCAGTGACTCTATGTCACTCAGCTTAAAAGTTGAAGTTTACCCAAAAAGCTGAGATTTGTATTTCAAAATGAGGACCGGCACCTAAAGTCTGCCCATCAATGCTGGCTAATCAAAATTTTCACTGTTTGGAGGTACTCTGCCAGATTGCTTGTACATTCTGGTTTCATATCTCCGTTACTGAAGAGCTTTCTCAGTCTCTCTTTTGTGTAATTGACACTGAAGGTTCATTGTCCTTCAAAAAACATCAAGTGTGAGTAGGTATGTCTATGTAGGCAAATGGGCAGGAAACATCCCACCATTTGTGCACTGGGACCATCATAAAATATTCCTCTTTTCCCCACAAAAATAAAGGAGTAAGAGGCAAAGATGACCATTTTTATAGAGTCAAGCGTTAAAGAAATGCAGAGTAAGCCAAATAGAATCACATTGCCCAGTTTAACCTGTACCAGCATCTTCTTCACTCTTGCCTTCCAAATGTTAAAATGTAACTTCATTGAAGCATTTATATGACTGTGTACAAAGAAGTCCCATGGTGGCTACACACAGATACTGAACCTGGGACCTCTGAACTAAAGCCACAGCACCTTCTGCTTGAAATAAACCACCAGCTGTTTTTTTTCTAGGAAACGATCCTATGTTTATGTGATTCAGAAACAGCTTACATAGATCTCAGGGGACTAGATACAAATGACCACTATGTGAAACCAACAGCTTGCACTTAGTGATGAGCCACTAATTCCAGCTTCCAAATGCAAACACCAAAAGCTCTGCAAAATTTCCAAAGTGTCTTTTAGAAGAGACATTGGGATTGTCAAATCTGCACTACAGGTTTGAATCCAATAGAGCTGCACACTGTTTTGGGCTTTTTGATACAACTCTGTTTATCATTTCAAACATCATCTTAATTTCCATAGGTATGCTGTGTCATACACACAGGATTCAAGACTTCTGGTGATTAAAAGCATCAGTGAGAAGAAAAACTCAAAATACCTTGGTGCCACACAGATACCCTTACTAAGACTTGATAAGGATGCCAAATGTAGAAAATCCTGATATGTACATCAGATTGGTAGCAAACAGAGGGGCAGACGGTCAGCGGATCTCCAACTTCAGTGAAACAATGTGAAAATAAGAAATAGTCCAGAATTTTTTTCTCTGCTTTTCATGAGATATCAGTAGCATTTAGAATACACAGGAGGACTGGCAGATAATTCATTTCAAACTGCATTTGACATAGCTTTAAAAAAAAACCAACAAATTCTGTAGAAACAGTACCTGAATAAAGATTTACCTGAGATCTGTCAATGCGGTAAAAACGATCAGCAGAAGTTGCTGCGAGACAGAGAAACAACAGAGATACAAGTGAAGAAAATGCTATGGACAGAACTGCATGGGCAAGATGAACTGAGCTAACCACTACCACATAAGACAACCTCAGTATCAGTGAAGTCACACAGTTTTCACAAGAACAATCTGATTCACTCACTGTGTCCATATTCCTGTCTCATTAAATGATAAATTTAAAGGAGAGGCTTAACAAAACAATATTCATAAAAATATTAACTTGAAATAAATACAAATGGTATAAAACAGATTTCAGGCTTATAAGAAGAATTGATTATGTTAAAATATGGGACAGAAAAAGCTGCGTTGTTTCAATGACAGTTTAGCAAGCATATAACAAAACTGATAGGTCTAATAGGATTAATTCAAATTTTAAATCTAAAGAACAAGGACATACTTGGGAGCTCTTTGTAAAATAAATGCATGGCCATAGATACTTCCCTTGAATTACCAATCTGCTCAAGGAAAATTTATACTGTTCATAAAAAACATATGAAAATAGGGGAGACTCACTAGATAAAGCACCTAATATGAATCTTGTCACTGCCAAAAAATCTATGTTACTAAACACAGACGTATTTTATCATATACAATGTGCTTCATCAGATGTAATTTTTTTTGTTTCTGCTTCGCATTTAGCTTGGCCAGTGAAATCAGATTCATTACTCTGGAGTTTTGTCACAAGAACACAGTGATGCAGCATTGTAGGTTTTGGCACTGCAAGGCAAAATCCCTAAAGACAAAAACTGAATACATCTACCCACACAGCTTCCTCCAAAACCACATAAATTCTCAGGATATTTTTACCAACTTCCCTCATGAGAGATGAGGAATAGTGATTAGAAGTTGCCAAGGAGAAATTGATTTTGTTTAGAACAATAAAAATTTCGGTCTCCTCATGTTGTAGCTTTTGTAAAAGCAGATGCCATCCATTTTAGCTGCTAATCCCAGTGCTCTGGAGCCTGATGCAAAACCAGATAAGCTGTCTTGCTTTGACAAAGTCTGGGTCAAATACAGGTGCAGCTCTCCAGGGAGTTTCACCAAGTGCAGTCTTTACAGGGAAAGATAGGTACATTACCATCACCTAAACACTATTGCACTTAAAGAGAAATCAGAGTGACAAATGCAGCCTGACCAACAGCAGTGTGTTGTCACAACCAGCTGCATTCTGAGTCTAGGCCCTACCGTACAGTAAGTGCTGCTTATCACACACTATCAGACACTAATAAACCAAATCTCTAACCACCCTTCTAAGAACATGTCTCCTAGGGGTGATAATGCTAAAGCAGATATTTTAATTGCTAGATGAAAAGTCTGCTTCATTTTCTTAGAGGGGAAAAAGGGGCACTCAGCTGCTTCTTTACCTGCTCAGTGTATCAAAAAGGAACAGTTACTACTCCATGGCAGTACTCTCAGATGCATGATAGTACTCTTCACATGCACACGAGAAGCAAGCAGCATGCTAGGCACAAGAGAAGGGAGATGCACTTACCATCTAGGAAGCACCATCTAGGAGATAGCCTTTGAACAGAAAGTACTCTGGGGAAGGAACTTTCTTGGTCCTGGATAAGGCAAGGAAATGACACACACACACACAAAAAAAAGCAACTTTTGTATCTTAAAAGGACTATTTTTTAGTCTCTGTTTTTTTTTCATTTTGCTCTGACGTTGCAGCATCCAAAAGCTGCATTGCTCAAACCCACTGGATTTGCTCCTCACTGACATAAGGGTTTGACTGTTACATAGAAGAAAGTAAACTGACATGGCTAGCTTCAACCACATCCTTGGCTGCTCTCTTTCCTTCAGCTCAGCAGGATCAAAAGCTTTGCATCAAAACCAGCTTTCTCAGCTGTCTGCAGCCCTCCTTATTTGTGGGTGACACAGTAGCAGACAGAGGTAGAAAAGGTCAAAGATTCATGTCAATATCAAACAACGGCCATGAACTATTATGTTTGTTTTCTTGTGTGCCTGTCACCTTCCTTTAGTGTAGCTCGGTATTTTAATACTCTTTACCACCTGTACTGATCTGCCTCTTAAAGAAATTGTTCTCTTTGCCTGTCCCCAGCATGTCTGAAATGCACATCAGGGTAAAAAAGTGTTATTCTATACATTTAGAATACAGAGGGTGAAGACCTGGGGACCACCACTGGTCAAAGAAAGAAGTACTCAACATCAATACCTTCCCATTCTGGCTAAAAAGATAGGTTTCTTGGGAGCCAGTGTATGTTAGGAACCAAATCAAATGACTGGAGAGGATTTAAAGCCTTGTCCTGACCTGTATCCATCAAGGAGACAAATAGGCTGCTCCTTGCTGTATCAGTTTGCATGAAGATGGAGAGACAAAAGAGATCTCTGAAAGCAGAGGGTGGCCAAGGCTCTGCTGCATACTGCCAGTGAGTGGCCAGTCAACTTCCTAAAGACACTGGCACACAATGTTAAAGCACAAATAGGCGTATACAGGGCAAAACACAACAGCATAAATGTGGGGAACACACTAAATATTTGTATAGGGCCAGTTTCTATCTTTATTTACATCTGAAGCAGTAAAACCAGCACACTTTCAGATTATGTAAATTCAAGCATGTACTGGCTCAAGATTAAACTTTATTCCTTCAGACAACAGACTACAGAGTGGTATACTAAATAGCAAGGGAATAAAACACAAAGTAGAAACAATGAGAAGAAAAGGTACCTTTGAGAAAAGTATTGCTGTGCACAGAAAGTACAGAAAATGAATAATGTATATTTATCTATATTCATATCATGGGCATGGATTAGTGAAAACAGGCCAGGACACGATATCTCTCTGTGACTTCTCAGAATATTGCACAGGAGCCAAGCATCTTTTTGACAGCAGGATGCAGGACAAACAATTTTCATATTGCGAATTGTACAGCTATATGAGGTGAGCAGCTGTTTGAAGGTCCAACATCAGAAAGTAAAAGCTGTCTGAAAGTGTGAGTTCTAAAAAAAAGATTTCAAGCAATTTTAATTTTTTATCCAAAAGGTTTTTATCCAGAAGGGACAAGAGGGCCATGACTGCGGGAACTGGGGCTGTTTAGTCTAGAGAAGAGGAGACTGAGGGGGAGATCTTACGAACATTTACAAATACCTAAATGGTAGGTGTCAGGAGGTTGGGACATCCCTTTTTTCTGTTGTAGCTAGCAACAGGACAAGGGATAATGGGATAAAGCTGGAGCACAAAAAGTTCCACTTAAATATAAGAAAGAACTTTTTCATTGTTCAGGTGAGGGAGCCCTGGCAGAGGCTGCCCAGGGAGGGTGTGAAGTCCTTCCTTGGAGGTCTTCAAGACTCACCTGGTCATGTTCCTATGTGACCTAATCTAGGTGAATCTGCTTCTGCAGGGGGGTTAGACTAGATGATTTCTAAAGGTCCCTTCCAACCCTACCATTCTGTGATTCTATGATAACACAGAAATCCACCACTCCAGTCCGAGCTACAGCAGACCTAAGAAAGGCATCCAGTCTTTGTGTCCAAGTGACACAAAGCCCACTATTCTCTCAGGCAGCTGGCACCATGAGCATGGTCTGAAGGAGGAAAGTGAGCTTCCTATACAAGAGGAAGTTCAGAGCTAATGCAGAGCTAAAATGAAAGATACAGTGTATCAAACACATCCAGTACATACTGAACATTCATACAGATTCTCAAAGTTTCTCAATTTCCTATAAATTTCATTTTGCTTTTATTGCCTAGTGTTTATATCATAAAGAAACCCTAAAAATAATAGATATTTCTCTGCAATTTATTTTACTGTTTCACAAATCTGACATATTTCCAAAATACTTCTGAGTAGCAGTGTGTGAGAAAGAAAAAAAAAATAAAGACTATAACAGAAAAACAGAGTTTCTTCAGTTCCCCAGATTGTCCAGACATGTATCACTAAGATCATAAGGAAGAAGTCATTTGCATTCTTCAACGTCAGGATAACCTCAAAGATGCTAAAGGAAATTACCCTTTTAGTTTGACTGGATGAAAGAATTTCCAAGTTGATTACAGCAAAAACAATGCCCTCCTATGTCAAGAGCCAAACATTGCTCTTCAATTTACATAAAGGTATGTGACACTTTTTCAGAAAGTCACCTGAGGAAAAATGAAGTCATGCTGATGTTGTACAGAAATGCATAAGTTCTTGGCTTCCCCAGCTCCCTGGTCAGCAGGGTGCCTGCATGTGTCCAGTGTTGTTTTCAAGCAGCTGTAATGATGATTAGCATTTTGAATTTTAATGGACACTCATTTCTCAGCCATGTCTGGCATGATATTGCTACAAAATGTTATTAATTTCTTTTAGTATCATGATAGTTTCTGCAAGATCCATCTTATTAGCTTCTGCCTCTGGAATTGACTGGAATCATCTATTATTGTCTTTCTTCTCTGGTTATCCAGGACAGAAAATCCAAGATGGCTTCAGGCAACTCATCTGTTATTTACTCAGTGCCCTAGAGTTTGGCTACAGTCCTGGCAACAGATCTTGTCTGAAATTTTACTGCAGCAAGTCACAGACTTTGCTGACCAAAAAAAAAATATATACATTTTCTGATGCATGATACCTGCATCTATAGCCACCCAGATGAAAATAAAACTGCCTCCATTCTCTCCCATGTTCAGACTCATGGATTTTACTTGATCCCATAAACCTTGCTTTCAGACACAGGTTTTTGTCTCCAATATCTGTGCATTATAGGAGAGATGAAGCCAATAGCAGCATAACATTCCATAAAGTCAGCTATTTCTGCACTTGGGGATCAAATGACATATTTCAGTGGTTTAAGCATCAGATTTAAAATACATCTGTCTTTGTGCAGTATGGGCTCATAGAGCTATGGAACACCTAGGTTTGCTTGTGTGACAACTTGTAGTGTATGTAGGAGAGTCAAGGTTTTCCTGAAATCCACTAGGGTTGCTAATGTCTTTGTATATACAAACACAAAGCTTTATGTATTTCAATATTTAGACTATTTGCAGAAAGGTGAACAAAGGACAAAAGGGAGAAAATACCCCAAGATAGCAATGCATACAAAAAAGGTAGAGGATACAAAGAAGAGAAATGAGTAAAAATTGATAGACCTAACAAACTACATAATGCTAGGAAAATGAAGACAGGAATAATGCTGGCAAATGTAAATTCAAGTCACAAAGTGTACATTGGGATAGGCTCCTTCCAGGACTTCATTACAGTTCAACCGCAGAACCAGATTGTAAAGTGTCAGGCCTGCGAGAATGATATTTTATGAGCATTAAACTCATTAGAGAAACAAAACAAATTGAAAAGAAACTTTAGTATCCTATTTCTCATTTGCACCTGGGGTTGCTGATTTTTCTGCTGACTCCTTATTTTTTGAGCTGCAGAGGAACCATACAAGAGATGTTCATTTACGAGACCTAAGAGTACCCGTGACACCTTATTAGTGAGGTAAGAAGACAATTCCATCAACTCAAGCAGTTTATTCATGCCCTCTTCCCCCTGATTTTTGCTCTTTCTGTACTAGGAAGAGGGATACCAACAAACATGGAACAAACTTCAAATTAACCTAACAAGACTGTTTGTAGAAATGACCCACTGAGAATAAATCAATGTTTGAAGAATCCAGGATAAGCAAGTACTGAAGACAAAACACCGAGGGAGATGCATTCAAAGTGTAGCATCATAAAACATTGATAGTATGTTAGGGATTTCACAGTGATGTGCACTATAGAAGATAGGTAGGCAATTAATTTAAATACTGCTATAACTGCAGAGGTTAGAGCCAAGTATGGGGCTGATTTCTGATATTTCATACTCTCTTTTGGCCCTTACCATACACACAGATTTAGTTCTTCATTTTACCTCAGGCAGTTTCCTATGCATGGAGCAGTCAGCAGCCACTTAAGTTAATTTATAGTGAGTGGAACAGAATAATACATGCTGTTTTATTAGCCAATTCACTAGACACTACCACTGCTCTAAAACTCATTTCCAGGACAACGATTGATACAAATGTCAAGACTGTGAGGTTAAAATTGGACAGGAAAATGCCGAAACAAGCCATGAACTGGTATGAAGAAGGCAACTCCAGGAAAACAAGCCATATTGCATTTTCTCATAATGTCTTCCTGCATACAGTGTATTTACAAGAATTCTTGCCAAACTGGAAATCTGTATTACCCAGGTAATCATTAAGCCCCAAGAAATTTCATCACAATGGGTTCCCATTACCTGGATCGCCATATGTTTTCTCAGTGAACCCATTTCTGCTGATACCAACAAGACTTGCATTGTTAAATATAAGAAAAGGCTATCAACACCATGCAAACTGTTTTTGAGCTACTAGGCACTGTGTCAACTGATCACCATCTGTGTTAAGTCTCTGCACTGATATCAGATCAGCTCAAGAGTCTAATAGTCTGAGCTAGTTTACCGCCAATTTAAGCATTGCATATTACAATATTTTACCAAGAGAAATATATATTCTTGAGCAATACCTCCAGCTGTAAAGGCAAGTTCTGTTATGCATAAATTGTGGAATAAAGTTGTAAAATGCACAGAGACCAATTTTTAAAACTAGCCACCAAAAACTCAGACCTATTTATCATACGCAAAAGACATATTTGTGCCCAGGATGGATTAAAAAGCTACTCTGAAGATTATGTTAAACTAAAGGTAGATGGTTGTGGTGCATAGAATAATTAAGAGGTTAGGCTTGCTAGCTCTTTTGTCAGTGACAGAATTTATTACTACAGCTATGCAATACATCATGTTATTGTTCAGTCTCTCAGACAAGGAAACAATTTTACTTTTGTCATTTGTCCTACATGACACGTTCCCTCATTGCCTTCAATATGCAAGGCACTGTTCTTGCAATACAAATCATATCATCATGTTATGCTAATTTTAAAGACAATTCCATAAGGTTTGCGAGGAAAAGGATTGTCTGAGGGAAAGCAGAATGAACCGCTCACTGTTGAGAATAAGTGATAATCAGAAATTCATCATAAAAGTAAGCAAAAAAAGAGAAAACCTGGGTTCAAATACAAAGAGTACAGGCAACGTTGTTAAGTCTATTTTTGTTTTGATACTAAAAGGAAAGCTTATCTTACCTGGTAATGAACTCTCTGTGTAGTAGAGGTTACTGACTGTAGGTCCTAGCAAGAGGATGAAAAACATAACAACGATGAAAAAAAGTCAAAGCAACAAGAGCTGTTTGCAGTTCTACTATCTGAAGTGGCTGGGCAAACATATTATTTTCCAATTATTTCTCAATGGCTTTAAACATATGAAACACCACAGAACAGTCATGGAAAAAAACCCCTATTCGTTCCATGAAAAGTACCTAAATTTAGAATATCAGCAACAAAATGAAATATGCTAAAATCATAATTTTTTTGCAAGTATTTCTGAGTAATTCACGCACTAAAGAAAACAACTGGCAGTTCTCCCTGTTTTAAGACATCTTCATGTCAAGGAGGTCATATCAGAATGATCCTCCTATTTAACAGGGTTCAGGAATCTCTTTGAATAGAGATTTTGTCAAATGGTTTTAGCTCTTGACATAGCCTATGAAAAAGCCTGACCTACAGAGAATATTCCCTCAGGTGGCATGCAAGTTGGCAGAATACAGAAAACCTTGGCACCTCCATTGCCAGAAAATGAGTCTGAGCCAAATCAAGCACACAAAACCTCCAAAAGGCTGGAGAAACAAAGTTCCTCTACAACCACTATGGGTCATTCAACCAAAAATTCTAGCTCTGCTTCCTCAAGGGATGTGCAACTAATTACGTGCCACATACTGTCCATTAAATTGACTGAGCTTAGTATGAGATTATATTTGTAATCTGCTGAGAATATAATCACAATTATTTCATTGTTATTTTCTATCACTGGACATCTCAATTATGCATCACCTTACAGTATGGGTTTATGTCTGATAATAATAGCCACACCTCAGGTGTGAATGTTCAGAAATGCATTTGATGAAGGGAATCCTGGCTAAAATGCAAAAAGGTGAAAGCCTGTCGTAAGATACTAAGGCCCATATTCAGGTTGCAAGTGCAGTTTCAAAATTACAGGGAAGTCAGTGGCTCCCAAAGAGTTCAATAGGAGGCAGGATGTTCATAGCTCTTGTGTAAATCGGACTACTTATTTTGAAACATACATTATAACCTCGCACTTGTACACATTGTTGAAAGATACCAGCAAGAGATTTAAAACAGTCAGAGAGAGTCTATTAATGATGACGATCAGAGGGCTGAAGTACTTCTGTGAAGGCAAGGAGAAGGCATTGTTCAGACTGGAGATCAGGAGGCTCTGGGGACACCTTATAGCAGCCTTTCAGTATGCTTAAAGGGGAACTACAAGATAGTTGGAGAGCAACTTACTACAAGGACCTGTATTGATAGAGTAAGGGGAAATGTCATCAAACTGAAAGCAAGTAGATTTAGATTAGACATTAGAAGAAGTTTTTCCCTGTGAGACACTGAAACAGGTTCCCCAAAGAGGCTATGGATACCCCATTGTTGGCAGTGTTCAACACCAGGTTGCATGGGGCAAGTGTGGATGATCTTTAAGGTCCCTTCCAACCCAAACAATTCTATAATTTTATGAAAATATATTAGTTTTATCACTAAAACCAGACATTTAAAATTATTCAGCAATGAGGCACTCAGAGACTCCATTTCCAAGTCTGCACAATGAGCTCTCATGAGGCAAGGAGTTCAAGACAATAAGAGTAACGTTATTAGCTGCTTGAGCATACATATCTGCAGATTTGGAAATATCTAGTTGATATTCATAGTGTTTATTAGTGTCTCAGATTACTCCATGATAATACTAGAGAATGACATTTGCATAACTGGACTCATTCAAATACCACAGTATTTATCATTACATAACATGTTCTCTGATCAGTAATTTAATTGCAGCTAAATATGTGGAGAGACTTGGTATTCCATTCCAATACAAGAAATAAACACACCCATCTACATCAATTGTGTTATAATTTAAAAGGAGTCAATATCACTTTTCATTTCTTGTTTAGAAAACATTTTTCAATACTACTCTTGCTTTTGTTATCATGACTCTGAAGTTTTGTTTTCAAAACAGGCAAATTGCTGTGCTCTTAATATATGGTTGTTACAGCTATTAAGCCTCTGCATTCAGAACTGAAAGAAGCATAACATAGATGAATAAACAATATCTGAATTCATAAAAACCTCACCTCTTGTAGACGGTCAATGTACATACGACAAGTCTCCAAGTCACAATCTCCTCGTACAACTATAATTCCCAGGGGAATGGCTGAAAAATGAAAACCAATGAAAAATCTCTTTAACTAAGTTCTCTTGAATTTTAAAAGGTTTTCAGAACGTGGCCTGATTTTGGCTAGCAGGTAATTTTCTTCCTAGAGTTAATTTTCATCCTAGTATCTGGTAAAGGGCTATGCTTTTGATTTAGTGAGACGATAACGTTGATAACATACTGATGTTTTAGTTGTTGCTAAGTAATACCTATCTCAAGTGAAGAACTTTTCAGTTTTCTCCCATGCTCTGCTAGCGAGGAGGTGCACAAGAAGCTATGAGGGTGCACGGCCAGAACAGCTGACCTGAACTGGACAAAGGGCTATTGCATACCATAGAATGTCATGTGCAGTATATAAACTCGGTGGTGAAGAATTGTATTGTACATAACTTGTCTTTTTTAATGTGTTTTTTCCCCTTTCTGGTTGTGACATTAATTTTCATTACAATAATTATTATTTTATTAGTATAATGTTTTATTTTAGTTACGACACTCTGATTTTTTTCAATTCTCATCCCCATCTGTTTGGGAGGGAGAAGAAGCAAGAAAGTGGCTCACGGTGCTTAGTTGCTAGCTGGGTTAAACCACAACAATATGGTTTAGGTTGCTTTTTTTTCCCTATGTCCTGAGAAAGACTTTCTACTATCTAAATCTTAACAGTCATTTAAAAGCAAGAATATATTATTTATCATTAGAGAGCTTGTAAAAATACAGCAAATAGTTTCCCTCAGATGAAGGCAGCACTTTTGAGGACAGAGGATTTAGGTTTCCACAGCTATACTGCTCTTGCAGTAAAAAAAAAAAAAGCTGAAACAAATCCACAAAAATAACAAAAGAGAAAAAACATATACTTGAGATCACAAGGAGGGTATCAAAAGAGTTAACTACTAAGATCTCATGAAATAAGGAAAAAATAAGTGAACACTCTCGAGTACTTGATTTTCTAAAACTGAATCATTGAATAAAGTTCTTTTTCTCCCTGGAGGGTCCTTAGTCAATCAATATCCAGAAAAGTAGGAAGGCAGTAGAAAAAATATTTAAATCCTCATATAAAGTATTCCAGAAGGAAACCAACATATCTACTCATAAACAATTTTGGTAGTTGGATAACAAGAAGCAACAGTCACTGACAGTTACGAGATACATAGAAAAAAAACCCCAACATAACAATACTACAGTCCCTCCTGCCATTCAAAACAAGTTGATTAAGAGGGAGAGATATTTATCTATTAAGAAGGTCTTTACTCTGATAAGAGAATGAGATAGCAATAAAGAAAACAGAGAACATGGGTCATATTTTTGTGGCCAACTGAGGCTGGAAACACAAAGGGAAGGTCAGTGGTTTCAGGGAGGAGAGTAGGGGAGCACCTGTGGCAGCCAAGGTCATTACAAGCCTCAGAGGCCAGCACGTGGCTCTGGAGACATATCTACATTGCAGCCAGCACTGTATTTGGAAAGAACAGCTATAAGCCAGAAGAAAGGAAAATAAGCTGGAGGAAGAAAAGTGAATATAAATAAGAGAAAGACAGGAAGACCAGAGAAGTTGGGAAGAGCTTGCATTTCTGAAGTGACATTGACATCCGACAGTGACACTAATTTACCTGCACACTTTCAGAAAGGATGGAAGGGAACAGCACTCATTGCAACCTCCCAGATTGTTTTCATTACAGAACAGAAACAGAGGTAGGAGTGGAAGAAGTGTCAAACACAAGGTTTGCTTTATGCTCCCTGATGCTCCAGGTTATAGAATAGTGCTCTTTGCTTAGTGTTTATTATTGCTTAACCTGTTCTGGGCAGGAGACAAGCTCTTTGCAAAAAGTAACTAACGACTGTCTCAATTCAGCAAATCTCTTTGCAGACTTTACTGAAAGAAATGTTTGTTAAATTCATTTATCACACTAAAAAGTGAATTGCAGCAGATACAACTACACCTCAGTACCTGTAGATCACTAGGGCGCTATGCCACTGGCTCATAAACTGTCACAACAGATTTTGTGACATTTCTATTGAATTCTTTTATTTATGAAGAAGTATGTGCACTTAATGAGGACCAGTGCTTTGACCTGCTGAAACAATGCAGCTAACACAGAACTGAAATCTTTAACTATCACTGCTCCTGACAGCCCAAAGGAGAAGGACCTTACAAATGTTTAGAATTTTAAAGAAATCCAACAAAAATATCTGAAAAAGAGAACACCAATACCCAATAGCTACCTTAGCGGGCCTCCTCTAATGAATGATGAAAGTCACAATCCACAGATTTAATTATGCCCCATCTACTCTTCGTGGTCAAAGAACAATTCTGGATTTCTGGGCTGTGTGCCTTTGTCCTTAAAAAGAAACGTTCACCTTCTGCTGCCTGGAAATCGAGAATTAGCATGATCTAATGGCTTTTTGAGTCTATGGATAGTTAAAGGAAAAGGACATAAGGTAGGTCTCAAAAGGTTCCATTCCATATGGTTCATGCTCATTTGAAAAATTTTTTCGTCTTTCCTGGATAACACTGAAGTATATGCTAAAACATTGCTTTCCAAATATATTTTTGTTTGGGTTTTTTCTTTTTTTGAGGGAGAAGGTGCAAGATCCATTTGGCTTTCAGCAAGGAAAATATTCCCAGTCCACATTTTTGTCACAAATCACAGTAAGTATGCAAAATGCACTACAAAGCTAAGATTTTTTTTAAAGTGTTTCACAATAGCTGCTGTTTGAAAACAAAAGCAAATCTTTAATGATTGGTAATGGAATTGAAACAATTAGATTGTTGTTCATTCTAAATGTAGGACAATGATCTGCAATAGGGGCAAACTAAGTTGTTATGACCAATCAGTTGAAGGCGTAAAGTTAACATGCACGCAGACACTTTCATCCAGGAATAAAGGAGCTTCTGTCCTTTCTGAATAGCCCTGTGTGGATGCAGATGTGGAGAGTAGATAACAGTGCTGTGGGACATAGTGATGATCAGATATGCCAGGTAAGAGATGTGATGATAAGATCTTGCATTAAGAACACAGGCACTGAAGAGCAACCTTTCTCTCCATTCACACACTCTCTGCTTCTGTGAATATCATGATATATGCACACATGGGAATATGACAACAATAAAGGTTATTCTCAGATCATGTGCCAAGCCACAGCATTCAAGTGCCAGACATTTTTCTGCCGAGGTGCCTGTTCTTCTGAGCCCTTGAATCCAGTTCACACTTTCTTTGTGTTCCCTGAATGATGAAAAGGACTTTGTCCAGGGAACTGTGGATGCAGACTCAAACACTGCAGCAAGGAGCAACAGTGCAAGAACCCCATGAGATGAGACAGGCAGACAACTGCTTCATATTCTAAACCAGTACTCTGTAACATTTTTTGTTCCTAGCAACACTAACTTAAAATCAAGTATCAGCAGGAGGACATTTGGGTAGATGCAGCAGTAGGGCTAGCATGATGCTCTAATTAATTGCAAGATGAGTAGTGACTTCATAAGCCCTCACGAAATTAGCTATGGAATTTATAAAGAATAAATATTCTACCTATTAAGTGCCCATTAGGCTGAGTATCTAAACCTAGTGAACTCTTTAATAGTATTGAGGACTCAAACAGAAGATTCCTGAACATACTACATGCGGCACCATGAAGAAAAAATAAAATTCAATTAACTTCCCCATTTGTTGTTATGAAAGGATTCAATTTGTGACCTAAACACTATGATTAACCCACACAAATCTCAAACAAAACAGCCTCAAGACATATCATTAAGGTAGCTATGAATGCCAGGAAAACTCATTCTGAGTCTGACATCCTTCAGGAGACTGGGGAGATTAGACATTGGGTTGTAAATGTTTAATGTAGCAAATAAAGAGGATGTTACAAGAATGTAATTTTCCCAAGGGATTTCCACTGATATTAGAAATGTGAAGAACTAAGTAAATTTTTGTGAAATAATTATTTTTTAAAACATACTCAGACACTTCTAACAAGTTTGCCTTTATCAGTGTAGTTTTAATACAACTGCGTTTATACAAAACGATTTTCTCACCACACAAATCTAAGCCATGTGTCTCTATTGTACTGACAAAATCTAAGCCTCCTTAGGTTCATCGGTTGTTACTTTTCTTAGCATTAGTAGTCTGCTTTTAATATCTTCAAACGTCAAGAGACAAAACACAGAGGGGACTATCAGACTAAACCTGACCATATTTTAGAAGGCAGCCATCCCCTCCATGCTCTCAATGACTTCTCCAATACCCTAACACAAAAAGGAAGCTGTCCAAGTCAAATGAAGAGAGAACTTGTCTCACACACAAAACAAAAAAGAGCAGTTTATAGAAAGAAAACTATGAAGGGTTGGGAACTAAATCTGCAAGAGATTAAACATTGGAATTAAGACTGAAAGAAGAGGTCTAACAAAACAGGACTGAAGATTAAAGAAAAACAATAAGAACCTGTGCTGTGAGTTCTACAGAAACAGACTAAGACAGGCAGGAAAGATGTATGTGGGATAAGAAAGCCAAAGGGGTCGAGGAGAACTGAAAAGGTAAGAGGAAATAAAAACAGAAAAGCAATAAGGAAAGGAAATAGGAGAAGCAGAACACTTATAGGAAAAAAAATTCTCACAGAAAAGTCTATACCACAAAGACTATAGTACAATTTTCTGGAAAGTCTCAACTAAAACTTAATTATTCTTGTGTCTTTCCACTTCTCTGGGACAAATACATATTTATATCTGTTTTTAATACTATATAACTCTTCTAGTTTAAAGGATACATCAAACTTGCACAAGTCAGCTTCCTCACTTGCTCAAAAGACAGTGAACTGTGTTGAGTGTAGTTATGCCCTATGTCAAAAGATCATGCATTTATATTAGATGCAAGGAAAAAAAATCTTTACAATGAGGATAGTGAGACACTGGAACAGATTGCCCAGAGAGGCTGTGAATACCCCATCCATGGACATATTCAAGACCTGGGGCTTTAAAAGCAACCTGATGTAGTGGAAAATGTCACTGCCCATGGTAGTGGGTGTTAGAACTGTATGATCTTTAAAAGTCCCTTTCCACCGAAACCATTCTATTATTCTGTAACTCAATGAGATAAGATTTCAATGGTTAGGATTTATTCCTTCCCCAAAACCCAGGTAATAACATACACTCTTAAATAAATGTTACTATGACTACAAAATCATAAGTTCAAAGTTTGAAAAAGCCAAGAATTAACTTCCTATTTCAACACCTCTATGTATATTCATTGTGCTACTGCCTTTAATTATCTGACCATATCAGCAGTAAAAGGAAGATTACAGAGAATGTGAGTCCACTGCTGAACACAGAGGGTGCCCTGGTAATAAAAGATATAGAAAAGGCTGAACTACTGAATGGCTTCTTTGCCTGGTCTTTATGACTAAGGCTGGCCCTCAGGAAGCCCAGTCCAGCAAGGATAGTAAGATGGGGATTGACTGGCTTGAGAGCAGCTCTGCAGAGAAACCTGGGAGTACTGACTGATGATAAACTGAACATGAGCCAGCAATGTACCATTGTGGCCAAGAAGGCCAATGGCATGCTGGGATGCATCAAGAAGAGTGTGGCCAGCAGGTCAAGAGAGGTTCTGCTCCCCCTCTACTCTATCCTGGTGAGGCCTCATCTGGAGTCCTGTGTCCAGTTCTGGGCTCCTTAGCTTAAGAAGGACAGAGAACTTGTGGAGAGAGTCCAATGCAGGGCCACCAAGATGATCATGGGACTGGAACATCTTTCATAAGAGGAAAGGCTGTGGTAACTGGAGCCATTTAGTCTAGAGAGGAGGAGACTTGGGGGGATCTCATTAATATCTACAAATCTCTAAACAGTGGATGTCAAGAGGTTGGAACATCCCTTTTTTTCTGTTGTAACTAGTGACAGAAAAAGGCGTAATGGAAAAAAGCTGAAACACAAAAAGTTCCATTTAAATGTAAGGAAAAACTATTTTACTGTGAGAGTGAGGGAGACCTGGCACAGGCTGCCCAGGGAGAGTGTGGAGTCTCCTTCCTTGGAGGTCTTCAAGACCCACCTGGAAGCATTCCTGTGAGACCTGATCTAGGTGGACCTGGTCCCTTCCAACCCCTACCATTCTGTGATTCTATGATCCTGGTTTTCCTTCTGTTGGACTCCTGTACCTTCCCTATCTTTGAGAGCATGTACATCAGTCAAAACAAGAAATGCAATTCATTGTGGTGTCTGGACAAACTCAGAAGGTCTCACCCATCAAAAGGCAAAAAGAGATATTTCCTTTGATATAAGCAATGCCTTTAGCAACTTCCTTTTTGATTTTGTCATTTCTGTTTGAGTTATAACCATTTATCACTGGTTTGTATCTGTATACACCAGCATGAGATTGTGGGAGCTCAGTGGCAGCAGTTTCCAATACTTAACTCACTATTGACTTCTAACACTCTTGGTTTCATCTTACCAGGTGATTTTAAGCAATCAATACAACTTCCTCAGCTTCAGATCTTATTAACTCACTGTGACAGAAAAATACATGAATTAGCTAACATATACACAACATACACTGAGAACACAAAGCTGTTAGAGTAAGGCAGTGACTTTTAAACAAAATGAAGTAGATAGTCTGCAGGTAATGCCACCTCTTACAGAGCTTCTATATATTAGCCCTCATATTCCTTAAGAGACCTCTTCACAAAAATGGGACCATTGCTGCTTCCTTTGCAGGACGGAAGAGAAGGCTTGTAGTTGCATAACCCATCTCACTTAAACCCATCCAGATCAAAGTTTCTTCCCAATATTAGCATATTTCCTTCAGTGGCTAATCATCAAGTACTCAGTGTTGATCTTTTCTTATTTATCTTAAAAATCACAAGGAATAGCCTTCAAATTAACTTCACCTGCCATAACCCTGAGCTTTAATGAGTCAGAATACATGTGATAAATCAAGGATTCTCAAAATGTGGAAAATGCATTGCTAGTGCGAGGAAGGTACATTATCTCTTCACATGTACATGTCTCAAATGATTCATGAGCCTGTCACTGATGAGAGTAAGTACCTAATAAGAACTCCTGGGATAACCCTCAAACAATCCTTAGAAATTAAAGGCAGGGACATATACATTGTAGACATCTGGCTAGAGATAATCAGAGAGAGACAAGAATCTGAACTTCATATCACGCCACCTCCCACTACACAAAGAAAACAAGGAGACTGCAGAGAAAATGGTTGCTAGATTGCAGATAGTTGTTATACACATGGAACCCAATTTTCTTCAAAAAATGCTTTTTAATCTGGTATACCATTTTATTCAAGAGGAGATAAGAAACAGCTATGTCACTGTAACTTGTGGGAGATCTGGAGGTATTACAGAGCTGAGTTATTTCTGATACTGCCATCACAGCAGTCAGATATGATTCTTCCTTAATTTTATTGGCATTGTACCAACTAAGTTTGTTCTCCATGGCCAAGGCATACAGAACAACAAGTTAACAGCAGTAAGAATTGACATACTGTACTTTAAAAAAACAATTGTGTAGTTACTGCTGATGATGCGCTATTTCCTCATTCCATCTTCATGGTGCAAATCTATAATAGCATTGACAGGAAGGATGAAGCAGGGTTGAAGATCACTTGGTTGCTAACAAGTCTATGCTTGGTTAGTTTGTTGATTTTCTTTTTTGAAAATATAATTTGTTTCAGCCTGCTTTTTAGGAGTTTCTTAGTCATGTTAAAGGGGAAAATATGGTGTCAAAAACAGAAGGACTTTGCTCAGTGTTGGGGCCTGTTTTCTTTAACATCTTTATCAATGATCTGGATGAGGAGATTAAGTGCACCCTTAGTAAGTTTGCTGATGACACCAAGCTCAGTAGCTCCATAGACCTCTTCAGAGGGATCTTGACAGGCTGAATCAATGGGTCATTGCACGGGCTAATTGCATGAGGTTCAACAAGGCCAAGTGCCAGGTCCTGCACTTGGGCCACAACAACCCCATGCAGCACTACAGGCTGGGGGCAGAGTGGCTGGAAAGCTGTCCTGCAGAAAAGGACCTGGGACTGTTAACCAACAGCCAGCTGAACGTGAGGCAGCAGTGTGCCCAGCTGGCCCTGAAGGCCAATGCCATCCTGGCTTATATCAGAAATAGTGTGACCATAAAGACTAAGAAAATTATTACCCTCCTGTTTTCAGCACTGGTGAGGCCACACCTTGAATGCTGTATCCAGTTCTGGGTCTCCCAGTAGAAGGACATTGAGGTGCTGGAGTGTGTCTAGAGATAGACAATGAAGATGGTGAAGGGTCTGGAGAAGAAGTCTGGTGATGAGCAACTGAGAGATGGAGATGTTTAGGCTGAAGAGGAGGAGGTTGAGAGGAGATATGATCCCTCTCTACAACTACTTGAAAGGAGATTGTAGTGAGGTGGCAGTCAATCTCTTTTCCCTGGTAATAAATAACATGACAAAAGGAAATGGGTTCAAATCGTGCCCAGAGATATTTAGATTAGACATTAGGAAGAACTTTTCCAGCAAGAAGCTTATTGAGCATTGGAGCAGGCTGCCCAGGGAGGTGGTAGACTCATCATCCCTGGAGATCCTAAAAAGACGCATAGATGAGGTTCTGAGGGATATGGTTTAGTTTAGTGTTGGGCTTGGCAATGTTAGGTTAGTGATTGGACTCGATCTTAAAGGTCTTTTGCAATTGTAATGACTCTACGAATAATAAAAAATCAGAGAGAGTGTATAGAAAAACGTATAGCAATATCCAGAGATATCTAGAAAAAATGCAGGCAAAAGAAACAGAATTAAGTTCTGTCCTTCTAGAAACATCAGCCCAACTCACTTTTTGAATACTATAGTTTTGGTTATGGTCATGTAACATACAACACCAGATAGGTGGTTGGAAAACTGGTGGCTAGGGTGACAAGTGCTTGCAGCAGTTATAGTGAGATGTTAGAGAAGACAACTACATTTTCAGCAAAGAATAACAACTAAAATGCCAACATATATCCCTTTCGTAGAGTGAACGGAAGCATTTACCCCCTACTCAACAAAGGATCAATAAGAATCCTCTTTACCATCGTCAATCATCCCACAAACAATACTGAGACGTTGACAGAAGAGAGAACAAAGGAGAAGAGAAATATGGGGAAAGAAGAAAGGAAAAATTCAAAACCAACATCTTGGTTAAATGTCAGATACAGTGACAAGAAAAGTAGAAACGAACAAGAGAATAAGCTAAGAACGGTCTTGCCCTTCAGAGGGCAAAATGACAGTCTTTATTTGCTTAGGAGACTTTCAAAATTAGGTGTCTACCTCCAGCAGAGTGAAGATTAATTTTCATGAAACAATTTGTACGATGAGTTGTTTTATGTCAGGAAGTGCAATTTTAGGTGAACCAGCTGATAGAATCAAATCAGTATTTCAAGCAAACAAGGGTAGCGAAATGTATTTACTCTGAGTTAAAATGATCCAGATTATTACTCTGATGTCCAAGCTTTCAAAACTCTATTAGGGAGACATGTAACAGGAAAAAACTGTAATATCTTCTTTGCTATTTTTCCTTCAGGGATAACTTGTTATTAACTGGCTTCCTTTTCCAGTTCAGATTGCTAAGAGATTCTGGTTTGGTTTTCAAAATATTTAGGGAGATAAAAATGCACTTAATCCTTGTGGCAGGGAATGGATATTAAGTGTTTTGGAACTAAGTTGTAGGTATTCTGCCAAAGCCTGGACAGATATGTAAAGTCTCCTGCAAGCATCTGATGAGGCACATGCACATCTGAGAGCTACAGTCATGCTGAAGGAAGGTAATCTCACTTACAAGGACAGGCTTTGTTGAAACAAGGACCAGTACAAGCGCTCTTGTATTTTGCTGATGTGTAGTTATTATCTGCATTTAAATTTTTAAGTCATATTAACAGAAATACAGTTATTCCCTTGACATGGAAATTTATTTATTCCCATTCCCCTCCCCATCATCTCCTCACTCACTTTCTTTGGTAAAGAAGAGTTGCCTCTCCTCCCTCAGGATTCCTTTCACTCTTTTAGCTAAGTAAATTTTAGTGGCAGTACTCCATGAAATGATTTGCTGATGAGGACAAAGACAGTACATTTATTTCATATAAGTTTTTAGCATATGACAGAGGCAGGCAGGCATCAATCTATAGACCCACCACCAGAAAACCATCTAAAATTTATCCAGATAGCTATGTCAGAAATTCAATTAAAATGGCTATTCACTCTTCTTAAAAAGAACATTTACATGATTTCTCAGCTCCTTGCTCACAAAAATTCAAGTTACATAGTACTCCAATGTAACTGTGCTGCTTGATGACCGGCTATGCCTCAGTTTCGAGAAGACATGCAAGCATCTTGCAGTAAGTCACAGGAAAACTCATATGTTAGGGCTATGCTCAGTGAACCACAGTGATTTTTCCAATTTTTGTTTCACAAAACTCAAGGAGCTGGCTAGAATATTTAAAACAGTTTGGTTTCTGACTGTTCAGAGAGAAGTTCTCTTCCCATATATAGCTTTCTTCAGTCATAATTAGCATTATTCAGAAGTCCTCAAATCAAGAACAGTCTTAAAACTAAACCACTAAAAGCTAAAACTAAAAAACTAAAGACTGGATAACTCTCAGAGGAGACACTCAAATTACATGTTCAGAGAAGCAGTATATGCTGTCAGTTGTGTCCTTACATTCAACATTCCTAATAACTGCAAAGGGTAAGGTGAAGTATCTTTCCTGATTTATTTCAGGTTGATGGGGATAATATTTGCTTTCACACATTTTAATGTAAAAACAGCAATGCAGAGGCATCATTGATACAGCTAAAGGAAGACAAATGGGAAAGAAAACCTTCATGCAAAATGTCTGTGGAGAATACTGCAGTCAAGCTGTGCTACATTATCAAGCTGGCCATGCAGTAACTTGAAAGAGACAAGAGTCTTACTGCAAATGACCTGCCAGTGCCCAAAAGCAATCATATTAACTTTTGATGGACAAAAATCGAATGATCACACACACAGGAAATCTAAAACCATCTCTCAGAGGTGCTAGATCATTCTCTAGCATTTTTGCTAATGTTGTCATTATGATGTTTTTTTCAGGTGAGAAAAAACTAATATGCATTTACAATTGCAGTGATGGCAGTGTAGGAAGTTATGTATTTTGTGTCAGAACACATAAAATGGCTCTTAGGGACTACATAATAACCTAAATCAATACCACAACATTTTCATCCATAGGGAGGATGGATGAAGATAGTTCTCACATGAGAAACCATAGGAAGAATCATCAAATGAACCAAATTGTTTGACAGGGTTGGAGAGATGGGGATTCAGTATGGCCTGAAGTCTGCTCAAGGTCAAATTCTCAATTTAAACTTGAAGTAAATTTTTCTCCAGTGTGACATAATCCTCATGCTATTAAATTTCTTCTCAATCCAGTGATGAAGTCTTTGGATGTTTTAACTATAACCAGAAGCTTCAAAAAAGACTGTCAGGCCCTATATTAAAATTGAATCCATTTCTGTTCTTTTGTTGGATGGAGAGTTGGTGAACTATGAAAATAAGGAGGGGTGAGACTAGAGGAGTAGAAGCAAAACAGTTTAACTACCTTCCAGCGGTAAGATAAGCAAACCAATTAAAAGGATTGTCATCCTGTAATTACCGGAGCACTCTGTATTACAGAGGGAGCTGAAGCTTTGTTGCACAACAAACAGTCTTGCTTGTAATTTATATGAATAATGAGCCAGATGCATGAACAAGACTATTAAATTGTTATCACAAGCAGCCACATCCCTCACTGATTAATGACTCCGGGTGTCACCAAGGAAAGGAACTCCATTTTTAAGCGTGGGTTATCATCATCAATGTTGCCAAAGCAACCGCTGTCTGCTTTTGACTTACGCCTGAATGTGGCAATTAAACCATTACATGAGGAAACAAAACAATGATTATTCTCTTATGTGGAAAAACTGAAGGCTGTTAAAGAATAAAGGACTAGGGGAAGCCAGATTTGTTTCCCAAGATAAAAGTACTTGTGCAAGAACCACGTTCAAGGTCAGAGCACATTCTCAGTATGAAATTTATCATCTATCCCCTAACTCAGCTTGATATTTGATGCTAATCATAAAATTTGGAATTGTTTCATAGACTAGTAGAAACCCAACAGAATCAGAGAAACAGATGTGAAGAACATTTTACAGTAAATAAAATCAACTTAGAGAAGGCACATTTAAGTAAGAAAACAGGCAAATTCCCTATATATGCTCTCTATGGAGAGAGCATTTCTATAGAGAGAAGATGTATGTGGCTATAAACATATGCTCCACACGATTCATCCAAAATGTACACTTGACCTTGTGTTTGGGGTTTCCTTTGTTGGTGGTAGTTTGGATTTGAGGTTTTGTTTGTTTATTCATTTAAGATTTATGCAGAATGTTCTACCAAAAGCAGCTACAGCCTGGTTTCTTCCAACTTACAAGCTTCCCGGAGCTTTTCCTTGTCATAATGTAGCCCCTCATATTCTTGTAAATTAATCCGGTTCACTCTGATCCGCAGGCGGTCTGGGATGGAATGAGGACTGCAAGAAAAGAAGAAAGTTTCTTAGACAAAGTGTTCCATGGAAGAGCAAAATGAAAACAGAATATGAAGTGATTTTATTCTTCTCTGAAAGAAGAAAGAGCAAGCCTCTTCAAAACTGTGCCAACTCCTCACAGGTCCATCACTGCATTTGAAATTATGACTGCCCACTGCACAACACAGACATAACATCTTAATTGAGAAGCAAGATCAAGAATCCCATTTGGTGGCTGTGCAGTCTGGAATTGAAAAGGTTTCTCTGACTTCTCTCATATCTATATGATACCTTCTGCAGTTTGCCTTTTTGTGTATCCTTAGGGCCCTACCACAGCCAGTTGTTCTGCCAAGCTGTGATCCAGAAACCTGGGAATTCACTCCAAGCTGTGGTCCAAGAAACCTGGGAATTCACTCAGGATAACCATTCCTCTGCCTACAAGGACATCCATCCTCATTACCGAAAGATGTTTATTCAGTATCTCTGTCCTGGAAAATATGCAACAGAAATGTGGCTAAGAACTGGATTTCTAAACTACTGCATCCAATACACAGAATCCAGGCAGGTTTTCAAAAGCAAGTAGCAGTATAGGAACCTCATTTCTACACATCTCAAACAGATGTAGGTACCACAGCTCTCTCTGTTTTGAAAATCTCAGTGAATTCCTATCTATAAAATTTAAGAATCCATATATTGAAAGTTGTCCTGCAAATATTTTCTTTGATTTCATGCTGGGTTCAACCTTACTGTAACCCATTATTTGATTTTGCAAGTTTAGCTGAATGCTGTGTAAGTTAACTTGGCCACATTTGTATTTTCCACTTTTAAAGAAAGATAGATCTCCTGTGTATTACAATGCACATATTAAGTGTTGGTCCTATAGGAACTGGTTAAGGTCAGTTAAAAGTCGATTGTGTGCTTCCACAGAAAGACCACCTCTTTTCTCTGTTTTAATCCAGTTAGTAACAGAACTCTGACAGTAATATTACTGTCCAATATACACACTGCCTTTTAAGTGTTAAAATATTGTGCACTGTCATAAATATACAGATTTGCTTCTTTGTCTCAATTTTAATATATTTGACCTGCAGAACTTTCACAGCTCGTGTGGAACAAACCACACTTCTCAAATGCAAAAAATGGAAAAAAAAACCCCATCCAACTTAAACAAGTGATACATTTCCTTTTTGGCCAGAAAATACTGTAGATCTAACAAAACACAGATTGTGGTTGTCTCTTGAAGAGCCACTGGGATTGTAATTATAATTTTTTTTTCAGTGTTAGCTGATTGCATGCTTTCTTTGTTGGTGTAAAGAGTTATGTCATATCTGGATAGATGAAATATATCAAAGATCAAGTTCTAGTTGAAAAAACCTCTACTAGCACAAATATTCTTTACCTAAAAAGTGATGAAGGACAACAGATTGAGGGTGTCTCCAAAACTTAAGTCTAAAACAAAATGCTAGAAGAAGCTGCACTGAGGTAATTCACCTTCTGAGCACCAGTTTCTATTTTATTCATGAAAACAAAACTAAGATATTTGAATAGCTTAGAAGAAATAATAAAGGCTTAACACTGGCTCAGAAGCATATAGGCTAACCCAATGTTCTCCCTGTGCTGATAGTGACTACTGTGTCCAAGTGCCCCATGATATCAGCAAGCTGCCCATATTTAAGGTAAGCTTTAACTCAGATGCCATTATGTCATCCCGCAGAACAGTACTGTCCACCTGCAGACTCTACAGTTAGCTTAGCAATCCAGAGAAGATGAGTGCCTCTAAACAAAGAGGAAAACTGCATAGACAGAGTAAAAACATAACTGCACTGAATCTGACACTTTCTTTTTAAAACAAGTTTAAATGTCACATTGCTGACTGAGACATTAATGTAGTCTGAGGAACTGTGTTCCCTTCACAAATCTATAAAAATGAAAGTTTCAAAAAAGATAAAATCTTGGATTTTATTTTTAGATGAGAAAAGATAAGAAAATGTTTTAAGTCATAAAACACAGACATTCAATTGCATAGCCTTTGAGGGGAAAAAAGAAGTAATTCGCTGCATGTAGCAGGGTTTATGAAAATGACAGACTGGTAGATCTGAAAAACATTCTTTTATGCACTGGTACAATATGGGAAAAAGCTATATTTTTCTTCCCATAATGTTCTGCCACCACACATTATGAGGAATTCTTTGCTACAGATGTGTGATGCTCAGACCATTCCTTCTACTCTGTGACCCTGTGCTGTGGTGCCCAGTGCTGCTCTCTGTAATGAGGTAACAGTTTAGTACAGAAACTTTGACTCTTACTGAGGTACACAGTAATTTAAACTCTTAATAGAACATCATTGACTCATTTTTCTCCTTGATTTGTCCTTTTAGTTCTTACATAGCAAATATCCAAGTGATATTCGTCGTTCAGCTGCTCATTGTACCCCATCAGACTGGCTGACTACTGATGAGAAATTACCATGAAATTATCATGGCTGATACCATGAGAAATTAATTTGCATATGTATTTTTGTAGCTTTACAGTGTCTGTGTAGAATTTACTACAACATTTTTAATACTTCATACTCACAATTTCACTTCCTATACTTTCACATACTGACTTTTCTCATGTTCCTTAGTACATGGCACGACAGAAATGTGCCTGATAAAGTCAACTGGAGACAAGCTGTGCTCAGCTGGGGACAAGACTGGGGACAGCGGAGGTAATCCCAGCTTTCATGTCTGCCTGTGAGCTTGTTTCAGTCATGAAATTGCTTCCACTTCCAGGTGTTGAGATGAAACAACCCCAGTAAGTCTGGGATCACTTAGAAAAAAATGGCTATTGATTCTTTTTTGTTTGACTTAGAACAATCATCGAATCAAGTGTCATTTTAGAAGTTGATGCTTCAAGCTTTCTGTTTGGTACTTAAACATATATCTCATGTTTAGATTTTCAGATATAATAATTATTTCACAGTACCTGATTTAGAAGACAGAAATGAAAGAAAAAAAAAAAGCAATATGAACAAGCTCAGACATTTAATGTATCACAGAGTTTAGAATTCAAAAAGATTCTTTTGCCCAAAAAGCCTAATGACATTTACCTATTCCTCCCTAACGCTATCTTCTTTAGGAGAAAAGTTAGGTTTTCAATAACAGTACAGTGATTTTTTTGTTTTGCTTTTTCCCTGACAAAGTCCCAGCAAGACTTTTTAACTTGTAGCTGAAAATGGAACACGTGAAAATATTTGGATGGTTGTCCCAATAGTTATTATTTAAAAAAAAACCCAAATAATTTCTAAATTATCTACACAGTTTCTTTAAAATAAATTTTTTTAAAAAGAATCAAGACATTTTCATTCTCAATAAAGAGAACGTAAGCAAAATCAGAACTATCTTACTTTATAGTGCTCTGCTTAACTCATTTGGCATAAAAATACTAGGAAAGCCATATGAAAGCAGTTATGGTAAGACTTTCTCAATTTCTAAGCACTTGTTCAAGCATGAACTTTCTTGGCAGCCACTATCAAATTAGTGCTAGACTTATGTCCTACCACACAACTGGCTTCATTTCAATCATAGCTTTGCAACAGATAATCTGGACAATCTGCAATGGATAATCAAAGTGAGAAAGGAAAGACAGGGAAACAGAATGCCTTCTCCAAGTGTGTGTTTGGAGTCTTTATGCCAAAGGAAAGAGATGGTCATGTTGACCCTACGTACAGTGTTCAAGACAAAGAAAGGGAAGGGCAAGAATGTTAACAGCCTCATGCCAATGTCTGCCAGTCTTCAATAAAATACCATCTGTTTACCTACAACCTCCTTGAGAGGAAAGGATAATGCTTGGGCACCAAGAGAAGAGAAAGACAATAGTGGCTTCTGTAGCTATGCTGACTCACTACAAACGTTGTTTGCCAGCTTGAAGCTAGACAAACTATTGCATCTGCAACATCACCTTCTTGAGTCAAATTTTTGTCTGAAAAAAGACATAAGCAACTCCTTTTAAATTGCTTGGAACTGGAGAAGGAGAAAGATAATAAACATAAGCAGCAAATCTGAAACATTTTTGTTGCTCCAGAAGCCACTCATACATTCTCCAAAACCACCTATTAACTAGAAAATAACCAAAAGCACACTTCCCATGCTTCTGGAAAAAAAAAAAAAATGGTATAATAGCATACTGCATATCTCCAATTTTGCTTCTGTGGGAAAAAAAACCACAAAAAACATGCCATCTTAAATGTAATGTATTATCTGAGGAGAAACTGTTCTTTTCCAGGTAAAATGTGGGAAGTCAATCAGTTGGCAAGTGTCAGTTTCCTTCCTTCTGTTTCTCCTTCCTCTTCATCCCCTTTTTATAACGGCAGGATACTAGTACCACAACAGCAAGCTATGTGTGTTAAAACATACAACTATAATCAGAAATCAGAATGCTAAGAGATCCTTTCTTCAAGAAAGAAGTTTGATATATATATATATGTATATATATATATCTCTAAGTCGAGTCACCGGTAACATATTCATAACTCAAATATATATATGTGCATATATAGACTATAAATATGTGTATATACACACATACTCAAAAAAAACATGTCTTCAGTGACTGAAGTTCTACAGTTTCATTCACTATTTATTTGCACATACTCTTTGCTCTATCAGAATACAGTTGTTGGCTGACATCATGTCTCACTAAATTTTATTACCTATTCAATATAGATTTGACTCAAATTCACTCTGTAATTATTCATTCCTTGTGCTGTCAGTCTGTCAATCGACACCGTGGGATACTGCCCTCATGATCTAATTGGTTCATTCACTCAGAGAAATCATGAGCTCCATACACAGCTCTATTTAACACAGCTGAACAAAACACTTCCACTATCAATACTCCTGTAGTCTTCACAAATACTGTGTAAGAATCCATATCATTATACAAATAGCACAATTTATCTTGTTCAAATTCAGCATATTTAGAAATCACGAAGAGTAAGTACATAAGCATGCCCATTTAAAAGCTAATAATGCAGTGATGTATGTCACTGAAAGAAGACATTACTACAGTATTAATAGAAACAGATGTCTCTAAATGCTGTACAAAACATCTTGCTCAATGATAAGGAAAAGAAGAAAAGCTTCATGATAGAACAGTAAAAAACTTATAGATAAATTTGGGGAGATTGCTGCACTGCAATTCAGCCTAAAATATTTACATTTCTTCCACCTATTGTTGTTCAAAATGGTGTATTACATAGTCAATGAAAAGTAATCTATAGTATAGATAAATGAATTCCATTACTTCCTAAAGAATCTAATTAAGAACTTCATTCCTGAAACACAACAATACACAGAATTACATCCTAAAGATCACATTGCCCATAGGACCATAAATACAGATTCAGGTCAGCTGAAACATTCTGTTAATTCATGTTGATTAGCTATAATAGTTTCATTTAAACACAAACCCAAATATTGGTTTTCTCAAGTCAGGAGCATAACTAAGCCAGTTTGCCACATCGAATTTTATCTGATGAACTTTTGATTAGTATGGACCAGAACTGCACATTCAGAGCATTATTGAGTAACAATCCAAACAAGGCTTGTAGAGTTATGCATATTATTTAGTTGGAATAAACTTTGAAAGATTCTACAGAGATGTTATGACGGTATCTCAAAATTATTCCATTCATATTAAAAAAAGTAATTTCAGTAGTAGAGGATTATTTTATTTCCTTCTTTAGTTGTAGTATAACTGAACAGTAGAAAGAAATTGCATTAATTTGTATAAGATAAAGAGCATTTGACTTTTCTACAGGAATACAAATCACATATCTTGAATAATCTCTATTGTTAGGGAGAGGGCAGGCTTTCTCGAAATGCATAAAACTTGTAGATATTCACTAACATAAATAATTTAATTTGTATATATTTTATGTGTACTCTTCTGTGAGAAGATATCCATCCCACCGTATACCAGGTTAAATGTCAGGATCAGACCGCTCTTTTTACGAAATAGGTCTTAGAGAGTCAATATCATGCTAGATAAACTGTTTTTAAGGTGAGGTCAATTTTAACACCACCATAGCCCTGCTGGAAATTGCTTACCAAAGAAAAGGCACACATTTGTTTCCCTCCTATGCCTGAACTAATTAATTTTGGGGATTCTGGAAGTGTTGCCATCACCACCACCCTCCCCTGCTTCTCCCCCCTCCCCTCCCCTCCCACTAAAAAAAAAAAAAAAAAAAAATCAAAATCAGTGCAACTAAAACTTAAAATTGTAGAGCTTTGATAGGAAAAAAATAAAAGAGGCTTTTAAAAAAAAAAAAAATGTCCCTTTCATTCCACCATTTGTGGTTCAGCCCCACAGAAGCCAAGTCACATGTACCTGTCCTGAGATTACCAGCAGAACCTGACCTTTTCACTAAGACAACACACTCAGATTTTTATAACGCTATGATTTTCTCTCACCCCTATCAATCATCCAAGCAACAGGTAAGAAAATTCCAGTCAACTCTTATGGAGCACAATTGGTTTTCCTAAGAAACACACTTCTGTCTTCAGTCACCTAGGAAAGGAAACAGGCAGAGAAAGCTTGCATCCTGCCCAAGCTTGGCATTCCTGCACAACAACCTCATAACACTTTGTCATGACACTAGGTTGATTCAGATGGGAAGACATCTTTAAATTATAGATGCCTTATTTTCTATATCAATTATTTATGAGCTTTGGGAAACATTCCTTATGCTTTGGTCTGCATAGAGAAAGGAAATACTAATAAACAGTTCAACAGCTCTACAGAATCCAGCAGCAAGTCCAATAGATCTTCTAGAATACAGCCCATACCAGCATACACACACATAGATTTTAATATGATTAAGTAAACAGAAAAGAAAAAGGAAACCTAGTGACACTCTCTTCCAAAAAACAGACTAGAGAAAAAAAAATTAAAAAAAAATATCTCACTCCTCTGGGCCATGATTGCAGTGACAGATTAATGAATTACCTATCTCCTAGAGATGAAACAAACCTGCAAAATTAATTAAACATTCCAGTGTTTAGAAAAACTGGAGAAAGGAAAGCAGCAGCCAGAGGAGAAAGAGAAATTTACCTTACTTTTGAGATTACATTGGCAGAGCTTGGAAATTATACATTAAGAATAAGTATGGTTTTGACAGCATTTATCTGCTTCAAATGTAGAACTGTCACAACAGAGAAGAATCATCCAGCCTCTTCTGATGGAAAAATTTCAGTGTTTCACAAATGGCCACTGCTATTTTAAGGCAAAGCTCTTGCTAAGTTCTTAACTTAAAAATAATCTTTAAAAATAAAAGCTGCACCATATTTTTTTTTTCCATATGATAAGTGTTATCCCTCAAATCCAGATTAACACCCTTTTGCACTTTCTTACCTCACGCTTTCTTCAGCAGGTGCTTGAGAATCTTGCTGAATAAAGGCTAGAACCACACATACACTTAAATGCATGCCAAAGTGCCAGGTAGAATCCTGGTCTTCAATTTTCTTCTCCTTCCCCATGCTAGCTGTAAGTCTCTCAAACTTGACACTATTAAGCACAGCAGACTCTCCAACAGTATAGATCTTACTAAACAGAGGCCCACATGCTAAAAGAGGAAAACTGATGAAAAAAGATGAGATCCAATTCCCTACAAGTCACATAATGGAAAAAATTGAAAAGATACACCTAGGAATGCTCATCCTTGCATATACATTTGGAGAAGAGCTTGTTCTAATTCTTTCTGCCTTATGCTTTGTCTCCTACTGTTCATTACAGTATAGACAGCACACCTCCTATAGACAGCACACATATTCAACCTAAGAAAGATGATTCTGCTTGGCATTTGTATCTTTAAAAGCAAAAGATTATTTCCTATTATCCCTTTGCTATTTACACAGGTTTTATATATATGTTCTGCTGCAATCATTAACCTGGGAACTCTTTAAAAATAGTATTACTTTCCATTGAAGCAATAATTTCAATTTATGCAGATTTTGTAAATAAGTAATAATAATTTTTAAAATCCAGGATATTCACAGTGCTTATTCCACTCAAAAATACATCAGGAACTATTATTTTTCGAAAGGTGGGGTTTTTTTCAAAACTCAGCTACATCAACTACACACAAAAATGCACACACACGTGCATGCTTCTCATCTCTGAATGTCCAGCTGGAAAACACAAGTCTTTACTTTTAAAAGAGTCTCAGTTAAAAATATAACACATATATCATCTGGAGTCCTGTGTCCAGTTCTGGGCTCCTCAGCTCAAGAGGTTCAGAGAACTTCTGGAGAGAGTCCAGCTCAGGGCCACCAAGATGATCATGGGACTGGAACATCTTTCATATGAGTAAAGGCTGCTGGGGCTGTTTAGTCTAGAGAAGAGAAGACTGAGGGGAGATCTTATTAACATTTACAAATATCTAAAGGGTGGGTGTTAGGAGGCTGGGGCATTCCTTTTTTCTATTGTAGCTAGCAACAGGACAAGGGGTAATGAGATAAAGCTGCAACATAAAACGTTCCATTTAAATAAAAGAAAAAGCTATTTTACACTAAGGGTGATAGATCAGTGGAACAGGCTGCCCAGAGGGGTTGTGGAGTCTCCTTCCTTGGAGGTCTTCAAGACCCACTTGGACATGTTCCAATGCCACCTGATTTAAGTGAACTTGCTTCTGCAGTGGAATTGGACTTGATCTCTGGATGTCCCTTCCAACTCTACCATTCTATGATTCTATGATATATACTTAGGCACATTGTTTAAACATTTGAAACTGATCACACTACAGTTCTACTGTCTCTGCAAAGACCACATGTGTCCAGGAATTTTGGCTGCACCAAATTCTCATGCATGTCCCACAGAAAACCTGAAATTTACCCAAGATGGGCTGCATCTATCACCAGGTCTCAGCACAGTCTGCCCTGCTGTTCACTACTAACTGGAACTCAGGCTCTTGCTATGTTAACCAAAACAAACAAAAAAAAAAAACAAAACACAAAACAAAAAAAGAGAAGAAGAAAAGAAAAAAAAAAGAGAGGAACATTTGAATCTCAAAGCCATCAAGCCATCATAATCCAAATCAAATTTCCCTAATACCTCATGGGGTCTGCATTTTAATTTGCCAGACACATTAATTGGCAGTCACTGTGCAGCAGCATGTTTAATCTATTTTTACAGATTCTAAGATACAGAACATCTTTCACTTACAAATTAGTTTAGGGCTCATGAGCCTTTCTTTCCCTGCCTTATCCTGACAGTTGATATCAAATGGGACATTCAAATAGCTGTATCAAAACTTGGAGGTCATTTTCCAAGGGATAGCCCTCTTGGAAACATTACCCATTCTCCCAGTTGCACAGCTTAAGCCTCATTGCTTACACAGGACACTGTCTCAACCATTTTCTAGAGGATTGCTCAGGTAATGAATGATGCACACTGAATTGGAAAACTTTTCCTGTTTGTAAAACAACAATGAGGAACTTATAGCCTTCCAAAATTTCACAGAATCACAAAATAGTTAAGGTCGGAAGAGACCACTAGACGTCATCTGGTGCAACCCACTGCTCAAGTGGAACCACCTAGAGCAGGCTGCTGAGGACCATGTCTAGACAGCTTTTCAATATCAATAAGGATGGAGACACCACAACTTTTCTTGGCAAACTGTGCAGTGTTCAGTCTTCCTTATAGTAAAATCATTTTACTTGATGTTCAGAGAGAACCTCCAGTGTTCCATTTTCACTCATTGCCTCTGGTCCTGTCACTGGGAATTGCTGAAAAGAATCTGTCTTTGTTTTCTTTACAGCATTCCTTGAGATAGCTATAGGCATTGATAAAATCCTACCTGAGCCTTCTGTTCTCCATAGTCATCTCACATAAGTCATCTTCATAACTAAGTCCAGTACTCAGGTGTAACCTCATCAGTTCTTAGTAAAGGTTAAGGATCATCTCCCTTGATCTGCAGACAATACTCCCGATGAAGCCCAGTATACCATCAGTCTTCGTCACAAGTGCATGTTGCCAGCTGATGGTCAACTGGGTGTCCACCAGGATCCCAGTCCTTTTCTGCAATGCTGAAATCTGCCCTAAAATTATTTCTTTTTCTCAAATAGCTTTTGGGTTGTTGAACATTTATGTGCCATCTATTGCATGAGCAGAGAAGTGTTGGTAGGTTTTCTTTTAGCATATACTGTTAACTTTCTGCTATGACGGAATAAGGCTCATTCTTGGAATCAAGTTTCTGCTCTGAATATTTGGATTTATAGATCTGAAATTTGACATTTCAAATTTGTTTTATAGTCCTAATCTGTTTGAAAACATGTTCATCATAACAGTAGCAAAGCAAGAAGACAAAAAGAATGTCAACATAAAGTAAAATATGTCTTTCTTGCCTAAACAGTAAAAAAGCATTTCTGAAACTACACTGAGTTGACATATTATATTAAAGTTGACAGGAGGATGGAGCCAGGCTCTTCTCAATGATCTCCAAGGGGCAACAGGCACAAGCTAGAATGTAAGAGGTTCCAAAGAAACAGAAGGAAAAACTTCTTCACTGTGAGGGTGACTAAGCACTGGAATGGGTTGCCCAGATGGGTTGTTGAGTCTTCTCTGGAGACATTCAAAACCCAACTGGATGAGTTCCTGTGTGACCTACTCTAACTGGCCCTGGTCTGGCAGGGGGTTGGACTATATGATCTTTTGAGGTCCGTTCCTACCCTTAAGATTCTGTGAGGGTTTTTCTTTTGGGATTGAGGAAAGTGTTGGGTTGGATTTCGGGGTTGGTTGGGATGCTTTAAGTGCTAATTCATCAATTTTTTAATAAGACATTAAGTTATTAAATAATTTAGCTATTATCTATCAAGTCAGTACGGTGGAGTTGTTGACAATCGATGTATTGCCAAGGTGTGGGGAGGGACTATTTTCAAATGCAGCTGCAGCTCACGTCCTGCCAGTCCTCTTGGTGACTGGTCTCCTATTTTGATTATCTGAAGAAATGGCTTGTGCTTGTTCACGGTATGTTTTTGATTAAAAACAAAGGACAGAAAGCTCTCCTCTTGACTGTTTCCAGGGATGTTGTCTGGTACATAATTTCAGACCTGCCTGTTGCTATGGATTTCTCTAGCAAACTGGACTCTTGGCTGAACCTGGTCATCATCACCAAACATTCCCTACTCAGTTTGCTAGTACCATTGAATTGTGCCTTTGTTGGTGAGACCACAGACTGTGGCTGCCACTTGAGCTTCTCCACTTTCCGTTTGTCACTTGATTTTACTGCCTCTTCTCCTGGTTGAATAACATATAGGGTAACAGAAAAAAAAAAAAAAAAAAAAAAAAACAAAAAACCCAAAAACAGACTACAGAACTTTGAAAGTAGAAAAAAGCCAGATACTCACACAGTGAAGGAATCAGGGGGAGCTGAGACTCTCCTCAGGTCAGCAGACTGCACTTTATGGATACTATAGGTAGCAGGTAATGAGTGGTCAGAAGAAAGGCAGTACACAGTGTGGACAGACAAGGAAAAAGTCAGGGAGAAGAGAGAGAGAAAACGAGTGGAAGAAAAGAAAGAGACATACAACATTTAAACAGAAACAAAATGAATGTGTCACAAAGTTGAAAGAAGAGACATGCAGAGCTCCAAGTCCACACTACGAAGCCACAAGCAACAGATAACATGCAAATGAAGAAAGCCATAACTACATGGCACATAAGAGCTTTCTAAAGACACAAGTGAGGGAAACAATGACAAGCTAGGCACATCGCTATACAAGGAAGGAGAAGCCCCATGATTTGTTCCACAGGCACAGATAAATTTCAAGGCAAAAGACTTTGGAAGCAGGTTCAGAAATGTAAACAAACATCAAAGCCAAGATCTGAATGGATGGAATTATCTCCCAAGGTCGGCCAACTTTAGTTAACATTTAACTTAAAAAAAAAAAAAAACAAAAACAAAAAAAAACACCCCACAAAACAAAACAAACCACAGAACAACAACAACAACAACAACAAAAAAAAGCAAAAAAAAAAACCCTTAGTGGAGATTTTGTAACCACAACGAAAAATTACTGTCTCCATTCTCCTTTCATGCACCTTGGGGAAACATGCATTTCATATATTTCATACTCCCAAGACTGACTCTATTTCAGTATTTATACTCAAATGGTCCCTTTGGTTTTTTTTCTCAAGTGTACAGAATATGATTTATATATAAGCTCTACCCTCCTCTTTTTCTTCCATTACGCAGGACATACCTCCTTGACTCAAAGTAAAAGCCAGTGAAAAAAAGACATCATCTTTTAAGGTTCAGAAAGTAATCATTAACTGAAACTTACCGAACAGCATATTAAAACTGTAGTTTCTATTCAGAAAATGACTCTTGGGAAAAACCAAACCATGTCTTCTCTTCCTATTGCACATACATTTGTTTGTGGCTTACAAGAACCACATTCTTGGCTTAATCGCAGAAAACCAAGCCACATGTTCTGTCTTTTACATATTACCACAATCAATAGCAGAGACTAGGAATAAGAACTTGGCCAGAAAGTCTTCTAAGAGGAAGAGAGTACAAACATAATTCATTCTTTTGCAGAAAAATTGAGTCTGCTGGTCTGCCTGCAGTAAAAATTCGCTTTTGCTAATACAAACAGAAAAGTCATATGAGAAGAAATGAAACCCACTTTTCCCCCTTCCCCAACACCACCACTTTCTGCCATGTTTTGACCCATAAGTAAGTATGAACAAAGTCATTTTATCCTGAATATTCTTTGTACTTCAATTGCTTCTGGCTAAAAACATTTTATTAGGTTATTACTTATCTTCATTGTAGAGCAACACATTGTAGGATAAGGAAGGAATCATGTCTGTCTTATGTCCAGACAACTTCCATTACAAACAAATTAAAAGTACTGTAACTGTATTCAGCAAATATCTTTTGTCCATTATGCTTCAAATCAAAAATTTACAGTTAATAGTAAAGTAAAAGTCATTAACTTGTCATCTTCACATACTCCAGAATACTCATATAATCTCTATATCACATTGAAACAGATCAACTTTCCAAAAGAAAACATTTTTAAAAATGGATGCTGATGAACAGTAATAAGAGAGATCACTAGTTGCAGCAACTAGTCCATGAATAATTCAGGACAATTCACATGCTGAAAAAATTGTTTTTGGGCAAAACAGCAGTGAAAGATGAAATAATTGAATGAGATATTAATTGCCAGTAATTTGCCCAGCTATGAGAAAATGCAGAACATTGTATTTAGTTGTTCTCTAATTGTTCAGATAAAGCTTTTCATGTTGCTGCTGTCAACAGGAAAAGGAGGCTCTTTCAGTTCAAGACCTTTATTTGATTCTATGGCAAATCCTTATTTTTCCACTTATTAAAAGACTAAACTTTTATGCTGTCAAAAGTGCCGATGAATTTTCCATACATCTTGAAAAAGGCCAACGATTCAGCAACAGACAAAAGACAAGAGCTCTCGACATAAAGTAGTTTCTACCTTGAAGGTCTGTGTTGAACCATATGAGGCAGCTCATGTTCAATTAGAGGGCACTGAAGGTACAATAGTGGGAAAATTGAAGGAAAAAAAAACACGTCAAAAATGTCAAATCCCTTTTCCTCATATACTAGTGTCCTCTTGGAACATCTATAGGTTTTGATGGAGAACAGTCCTGGGTCCTGATGGGATGCATCCTGAGTGTTGAGGCTGGTGTGATTACTAAGACAGTCTCCATTTTTGAACAATCATGGAGGACGGGCGAGGTACCTGAAGGACTGGAGAAAGGCCAGTGTCACTCCAGTCTTCAAAAAGGGCAGGAAGGAGGACCCAGGAAACTACAGGCCAGTCAGCCTCACCTCCATCCCTGGAAAGGTGATGGAACAACTCATTCTGAATGTCATCACTAAACATATGAAGATGATTATATGGGAGTCAACATGGATTCACCAACCTGATAGCCTTCTATGAGGACTTAACTGACTGGCTAGATGAGGGGAGATATCAGATATGATCTACCTTGACTTCAGCAAGGCTTTTGACACTGTCTCCCATGACATCCTCATCAGAAAGCTCAGGCAGTGTGGATTGGATGAACAGTCAGTGAGGTGGATAGAGAGTTGACTGAATGACAGAGCCCAGAGGGTGATGATCAATGGCACAGAATTGAGTTGGAGACCTGAGGCCAGTACAGTTCCACAGGGATCAGTTCTGGGGCCAGTCTTATTCAACATCATCATCAACAACCTGGATGAAGGGACAGAGTGTATCCTCAGCAAGCTCCCTGATGACACCAAACTGGGAGGACTGGATGATTCCCCAGAAGGATGTGCTGCCATTCAGCAGGATCTCAATCAGCTTGAGAGTTGGGCAGAGACGAACCTCATGAGGTTCAACAAGGACAAGTGTAGAGCTGAGCACATGAAGAGGAATAACCCCATGCACCAGTACAGGCTGGGGATTGACCTGCTGGAGAGCAGCTCTGCGGAGAGAAACCTGCAACTCTTACAGGCAGAAGAGAATCATGTTTCTCAAGCCCTTCCACTACAAAGTGAGAGAAGTATGGAAAGAAGCAGAGAGAACCAGAATCTCTGGTTTTCCCACTCAGCTACACTACATATAGGCTCTTAAATTTTAAAATGTTGTTCCCTGGAAACTCAAGTGCTCCACAAGGGAAACAACAAACTCACTATCTTCTCTAAACTTCCTCTCCTTAAAACCTCCAGAACAAAGGAGAGCAGGATAAAAAAACCAAAACCAAACAAAAGTGAATCACAGTGGAAGACTTCTTCAGACTAATATTTTTTCTAATTATGATGCTGGACCAGCTGAAACTCCAAAGAGCATTCTTACTGCTCTCCTTATCTAGCAATAATATCAAAGACAACAATAACAGCAACCCTGTATTGCTGTGACAAGATAATTTTTTAATCATTTTCCTGGTAAGAAGCTCAAGAACAGCTGTCTAACAATTAGAGATAGTTCCAGACTCACTTATCTCGCACATCTCACAGTCATAAGAGAACAATCCATAAGTGCTCAAGCAAACGTAAGGCTTTCTGGGAGATTCCAATCAAATAGGAAGATATATCCAGATATCAAGTTAAGAAATGGAGATAAACATATTTAATTGAAAATTTTATATTGTGAAATACTGCAAGTCGGCATTGTATTGAATGACCTTCTTACAATACAAAAATGCTTCCTAGGCTTTAACGTTCAACATGCCATTTACCTTTTATCACATGAGAAGATTCAACTCCTCTGTCTCATTCCCCTTCAACACTTGAGAGCAAAGTACATCCACACACATATTGTTGTAAATGTGTACACACATCACCTCTGGTATACAAAGCTGAGATGAGAGTCCATGGCAGATTATTTGTATTTTTCCAAAACACATGTCTGCAGATAAAGGCATCAACCAGATCCAAAGGACTCCAACAGCAACATAGTCTACCATAGCACATTTAAATCAAGCTGAAACACAAAGAATATGCTCTAGACAACTGGCATATACTTTGAATCTGTAATTCCCTACCACAGTTTAAATTCAGATCTCAAAATCCTAACCTAACCCAACATATCAGATAGAAATATCAGCATTTTTTTAATATATTTGCATTAGCAACCCTCAGTGTAGAAAGAGATGCCCCAGGACTGTTCTCTGATCAATTCTAGCACTCTCAAACAATTGAGTTGTTGTGGCTGGATGAAATTGGGCATTTTTGCCCACAGGCAAGAGCACTAAATTGAACAGGAAGATGTTGAAATTAACCAAGGAGACTTTGATTACATTTATAGATTGACTACCAGCAGATGACAAGCAGCACTAAAGAACTAAAAATAAAAATTGAAGTGAAGCAATATCTTCCACTACATGACAGTTGAAAAACACAGATAACCTTTAAGACATCTGAAGAGGTGTGTCTGTGACCTTGACTGTTTTTTTCCAGTGATATGAGTTAGACTAATGACAGATATTACATCTCCACATGAACTTTGCTTCACTATTACAGCTGCAACAGCAAAATCCCCCAAACAGCTCCCCGGAAAAAATAAAACCTCATTGCATGGGTATTCGAACAAAATCTGGATTCTTTATAACTTTAGGCCTTTGGTTCAGTAACTTTGTATAACTCTTTTGCAAAGGCACTTACTATGTCAGTTGTTTTAGCAGCAAAGACCTATATCAGATGTACACTAATAATTTCAACAACAAAAAAATCTACATTATTTTGTTGGATGGTATTTCCATAGAGTAAAATTTGAATATTTAGAATTTTCTCCTATTAAAATATCTCTGTAGTGCATATAAATAGTTTAGTAATTAAAATGAATGTTAGTCCTCTCTGTTCACTTATTCACGTATTACCCATTTCCAGTTATCTCAGCTTTTCTCTATTCATCTTTATAGTACTCATTTCTCATTTGTTTTTTATACTGGAGAAAGAACTGTTTGTACTTCATAGGAGATCCTTCTGGACCTTCAAGTCCTTCCCCATAAACAATGTCAGGCAACACGCTCCCTCAACAGGAACTACAAGATGTCCTGAGAAATTCTTGACTGTGGAAATTTGTTACAAGGTCTCCAACAAAGCTTAAAAAGCAAATCAATGAAGTTGCAAAATGAATCAAAAGAACCCTAAGAGCAAACAGCATACATAATCAGAACTGTCAGAAGCTAAGAGGCACACTGCTGAGCCCGCACAAATCTCTCTAAACAAATAACTGAGAAATATAACATCTTTCTAACAGAAAGACAGAGGCTATCCCAGAAGATAAAAGAACTAAAGAAAACCAGGTAAGTGTTTACAAAACAGTGAAAAAAAGAGTTCAGAAGGTGCAAATTTTTTTAAAGTTTTTTTTTTTGAATGTGCAAATCCAATACATGCAAAACCCATAAATATGCTGTCGAAAATGGGCCTCCTGCCATTAGGACATGCACATATCCAACTCACTCATTCAGTAAAGGCATAGATGTTCTCCTCTTGCTCTTCTGCACCATGTTGGCTTGGTTTCTTAAGGAGATTCGAATGAGCGATGGAGCCAATCGACATGGTTCACCATCCACTTGCATGGGGATAGACTTATATGTTAGAAGTGTCACCTCACGGCACTGATGCAATCTCTCTCCATGACCACCCACCTGGAGAGCAGCCTGAAAAAAGAAAAAAAAAAAACACAACAAAACCAAACAAAACAAACAAGAAAGAGAAAGAAATGACACTTCACAACAGATAGTTGAAGCAATTAAATCTAAAAAGCAGCTTTGCTGACAGCATCCATTACAGTGTTCCATGCAAAAGGCTTTCTAACAAAGCATAATGACTGTATTTTCACTCAAGAATAGCAAAGCAGTACTGAAAATTTCACAAAGTGGTGGGCAAGAAGCAGATATCTAACCATATGCATAGTGTGTCTTACCATGTCAAACATACTACACATATGTGCATGCACAAATTAATACCTGTATTCATTCTTAAAGGTTTTGATTGGTGTTAGTTGCTTGGTTTGTTTTTATTCTAACAATAATGTTACTAATTATTTGATCTTTAAAAATAACTCTAATCAGGAACATCTGTGAGACAGAAAAATTAGTTCCCCTTCCTGAACAGAATACAGTCCTTATGTGAATTAGATAAACTTAAAGTCTTTAATAAGAAAATTTACACAGCAACTCAACTTTGAGAACAGACAGGCTGAAAAAATAGCAAGCAGGACCTTACTAAAAATAATTACATATCATGTTCAAGAATACATTTCAAAGAAATGAAACGAGGACAACAACCATACCCTTCAAGTTCTAGGCAGATATGTTTGCCCAGAAGCTTTTTTTAAATTAGTATGACCACAGTCTAACTCATCTGACTCAGAAAAAAACACAAATCTATATTAATGCATTACTAAGAGAATAGTCTAAACTCGAGTCAAGACCTTAAACCTACTCTGTGCACTTAATATTATGGATCAACTGATAATATGATCAATCATTAATAAAAATACTTTTTATTAAATATTTCTTTTCCTTGGTCTCACAGACCTTCTTGGGTATGATGAAGCACAACTGGGAGACACAGAGGATTACATCTGTAGAGTCTAGGATTACAGAATTCTATTATATCAACAGAGTCTAGGATTCTTCAGAATCACAACCAATGTACGCCCAGAGATCTTCAGATCTGAACTAGGCTTCCTTAAAGAGAAACAGCAAGTCAAAGAGCACTTCTCAAAAGCTATTAACGATTTTAATTGGGGCTAAATTTAACATCACCCACTGCAAGTGGCTGCAGTCACATTAGTGGCCAAGGCAAAAAAAAAGCTTCCAACTGAAAACTCACAGTTGGTACATATTAAAAGGACTTTTGGTAACATTTTAAAAATATATTCAAGTCCTCAGGGATGAAAGTAAAGAAGGTTCATTCCACAAGATCACTTACTTGTGGGTTATTTCCTTAATCCACTAGAGCCATCAAAAAGAGAGATTTAAAAAAGAATCCTTAACCCAGATAGACTTCTAAAGAAATGATTGCTGATCAAAACCACCTTTTACTTTTGCTTACCTTAAAGATTAGATTTGTCAGAATTTCTCTTTGAGGGTACTCACTGAAAGCAATACGCACTGAGGGCAGGTCACACAACGAATAAGTGCGCAAGTTTAGTGAAAAGAGATTTACCCATGTTAGTTTTAACCTAGTCCACACAAAAGATAGTGGCAACAATGGCCTAAGAGTGTGGAGTTCAGCACAACTTATACAGACCTGACAGGGGGATCAGATATGTGCTTTCTGTTGGCTGTGATAAGTTCAAGCCACAGTGCCTTAGGTAGATTACACATGAATAACTACCAACTCTGACTGCATTCAGTCTTCCTTTGAAGAGTTTGTCACTGTGTTTGACCACTGTGATAGAAGGGAACTAGAGTGCTCACAGTGAGAATGCTTTTACAGTAACTGAGCTTTAGTTCGCATTGACAGGAAGAACACTGACAAATTTAAACTGTTAGTTGAATTTTCTTTCCCTAGCAGAACAAAAGGAGAGATAATATCTGTGACACAAATATCACTAAATTTTCCAGAACTGTAACTCAATTTTCACAACATTTTTAGTGGGTATATGTGAACTCTAGGAGCATATAATTTCATATCATGTTTCATATTTATTTCAAGTAGCCAGTTTTCCCAAAAATAATGAACTTATATATCATAGATTGATATATACAAAAACTAAAAAGAAATGTCTTACGGTAATAATATTTCCAATTAACTTGCAAATCAACCATATTTTGCAAAGAATACCTTTCTTTATTAAATAACAAGTCTCTTATTAGAAAACTTCATTTTGTCTCTCTCGTTTAACAGCAGAGCTTGCTTTGGCCTTAGCTTAGTATGTAGAATCACAGTGGTTCTTTGGTAATGAAGACAACTTTGCACTCTGTAGTGCTAAGCACAGAATTCCCCAAGTCTGGAAGCACATGCAGGAAGGGTAGCACCTTTGATATACTTACCAGTGAGGCCATGGTGAATCCAATGACTTCAATATAGCCATCATCATGGCGCTGGGGCTCAAAGTCTCTGTGATCTCCAGGGTTTCCCCAGGGCATTGTGCCAGCACAATACCTACAGAAAGAGATTTGAAAAAAGTTTTGAGAAAGCAGTTTGCCCTGAGGGGTCCTGGCTAGTAGCCTATTAGCTTGTTCTGCTGTCCTCCTCAAGCATTCAGACATCCATTCCAGGATTCGGTTCATGGAGAATTGGAAATTATGCTGCTAAGCACTGACCAAAAGGAAGAACCATTATGGTTGGAAAAGACCTTCAAGAGCATTGAGTCCAATCACAAAATTTCACTCAAGCTGCTACAATGCCCATAAATATATCTGTCTTAATCTTTAGCAGATTCCTCTGAAAGGAAAATGGGGAAACACTAGGAAACAGATAACAAGGCAGCAGCACTTTGCTCTCCTTGCTTGCTTTGCTTTCTGCAGATGAGCTGTCAAGCCAATAAGCTGATTAACCCCTCTGCTAGGCAGGCATGAGGCTAAAACAGCCTTGAAGATCACCATTTCTTCTCCTTCTGCTGGCTCAGTAGTTCTAACAACACAAGGAACACAAAACGTTGCATTGCTTGAGGAGACAGGGAGAAATAAGAAGCAGGAACAAATGCAGCTGTCATCTATCTTACGTATCATTTAAGAAAGGTTGCAAAAGTGATCTGAGAATGGTAGAAGAGGCAACTTTGGAGAGGTGACACCAATTAGAAGCTTGCAGCAAGGGCAGTGCAGGACTAAGAAGATTAAAGCACTTTAGACTGCACAAGGAGCAAAGTGGTAGGTTGGCTAAAGCAGTGGTCTCTCAGTGAGGTGTACACACCAGAGGGAGCGTGCTAAGAAAAATCGACAACTGTCAAGACAGTTGGGGTGTTGGAAGAAAATGTTGTTTGTTCTTTTAAGAAATATGACAGCAAACATTAAAATAGCGTTTGTTTCATCTTCATAATTTCCTCTCTTAATCCTTATGTTTGAGTGTTATATAATGTATGCAATATAATAATAGAGTAGTACATGTATATAATTTATAAATAAATATACATATATTGGGGTGCTGCTTCAAAATTTTTTTAATTATAGGGTTACACAAATCAAAAACATTCAGAGACTACTGCTCTAGAGAGCAAGACACAGAACTTCTAAGAATTCCCATTTGAGACACTAACATGTTAAAAGACAGCCCTTTTCAACACTTTGATGTTTCTTTACCAGAAAATTATTGATCTTTTCCCTCATCCCCCACCTTTCTTCCACCCTAACCCCACACACACACACACACACACACACGCACACACTCTGCTTCTGATTAAACAACAGTTGAGGCATCTTTAACCTTACTATCTTGTTTGCAGGTGATGTGCACAACTTTTGAAAGTGTGTTTGTTAACCTTCTCCACTACTTCTGTTTTGGGATCTTCAACTTTTTAAAGGATGGCTTTGCTGTTGCATCCTGAATTCTGATCCCACTTCATATTGTTAATTAACAGTATTACAAGTACTTAGTTTAACTCTTAAGAAAGCAGCACAGTGGCAATACGTTTCCTGAACATTCACCCAGTCTAAGACAACTTGTAGGTATATATTTCTAATTATTATTATTATTTTTCTTTCACAACTCCAAGCATCTGTCTTGAGCTTACCTGGGTATGTTTAAAAACACTATACACTGGAACTTCAGCTCCTGGATCTTTGGAGTCAGGTCAGTACCATCACACTACAAAGCCAAAGTGACAGAGCACAGAGAAATTGCTGAATGGAGCCACAGACAAGAGAAGTGTTGCTGCTTTGTAACAACTTTCCCAAGACTTTCCTTGGAATGTGTTGCAAATGTCATGCTCAAAACTGAAAAGTAATAGAGCCATTAAACTCTCACCTCACTCTCTACCCATTCCTCCCTCTTCCCACATTACTATAACACAATTTCTAATACTTACCACAACTTTAACATGCTTGGATAAATCTCTTGAGCTTCTTTGCAGAAAGTCTGTAAAGGCTGCCTGCAATGTAAGTAAGTGCAGGAGTTGTCATCAACACTTCCACTTTTCTCTTTCCTCATTTCTCATCTCACTACAGAGCTACTTTCCAAAATGCTATTCTTTTTTCAAACCTATTTTTTCTTGCTCTCGGAAGATATGGTTTCATATAATTTTTTAATTATTATACTTCTCTTTTTGAGAAATTTACCAAAAATGATCTTAGGCAACCAAGGATTTAAATGCAAATTCTTGCTCACGTTTCCACATTTAAGGCACGTGTGTACAGTAGAAGTCATTATCCAGAAAGATGTGTCACACACAATCAAATTAGTGTTTCTCTCTTGATAACTGCACGTTAGAATAAAGCGTTCTCTGTGCACTTCCTGAATGTAGAAGTCAATAATGTCATTTGCATATTCACTCTTGAAAATTAGTCACTCCAAACAGCTGATCTCTGCCCTCCCATCCCCACAACCCTACATCCAAGATTACTCCTCAAAACTACAAAAACACAGGCCTACACTTGGGGAATTTCTCTAGGAAATTCAATATCAATGTGCTTCCCAAACCTGGAAAGAAGCAGACCAGTTTGTTGAGAGGGTTATGAGCAAGACGCAGGGGGACCAAGACATGACTAGAGTTATGTCCAAATGACTGGCATTTCTCCCACCTGCTAAGGTCTCTAAAATAACAGTGATTCAGGCACTTCCCAACAGACGTGTGTGTCATTACCAGAAACAGTATATGTGCACTTCAAATTGCAAGAGGTAATGTGAACTGCAATGAGTTCCCGATGTGAAAAAGTGAGGGAGAAGGTACTTAAGAAAACATTCAAATAACTAAGTTAGCGTAATTCTGTAAGATGAATCACAACTCACCCCTGCATAAAACATTTTATTTCTAAATCGGCTGTTGAATTTCTCTGGATTTGCTTCTGTGAAAGGATAAAAAGGAAAAATATGAACACCCTAATAAAACAAGTAGACTCCATTGTACCTTCATATTGCCTGCTAGCACTACACTTTTAGCACACATCATTCAGTGAGGATACCAACGTAAATACATTTTTGCTGTGTGATTGTTCCCCCATCTGTGCCCTTATCTGCTATGAAATTTCAGACATTGATATTGAATTCTTCCCCTTCACTGTAGAGGGAAAATAAATGGAAACATGAGCAAAGAGGTAACACAAATGCAATTAGTTAATTTAGCACCTCTCAGAATCTTCATCTTATGATCCCTCAAGTGCCATTTGTGAAACATTTGTTACTACCAACATAGAACACACTTCTAAGAAATCCATGAAACACTAATCCATGCTTTGAAGAAAGAGTAAAGCATTAGTAAATTACAAGATGAAACAGACACTTAAATTCTGATGTTTTAGAAAAGATACTGAGGAATAGACATGTGTACCCAAATATTCCTGCAGGGAAAAAAACATGGTTACTCTAAAGCTTATTAGGGGAGCTGTTTCATTTTTATTAGACTCCAGGTAATGGAGAATTTTAATAATCCAATTGGAATGCACATCTAATGGTTAAATATTCTCACTTTTCAAATACATGTGGGGCTTTCTCCTATCTTGAACTTCTCAGACTTCAACTGCAACTGCTAGATCTTATTATACGTCTCTGTCAGATTAAAGAGCCCTCAACTATCAGATATCTCCTCCTTGAGTAAATACTTACAGGCAGTGATTAAATTGCCTTTTAACCTTCTTTCTGATAAGCTAAATGTAGGTCCTTTGATCTCCCAGTAAAAGGTATGTTTCCCAGAACACAGGTCATTCTCATGCCTCCTTGGAAATTGTTTTCCTAGCCTGTAGCATCCAGAGATTTGAGCAGCAGCCCTTCTATCAACTGTAGTCAGTGGTAGCATCAACCACCTACCCTTGCTTAGTGACTCTCTAGTGAAGAGATTCAGCTATCATGATAGTCCTTCTAGCTAAAGCATCTCACTAGTATAAACACTTACAAATTACCACTTCTCAAATGACTGCTTGAAACAATGTTTCTAGTTCTCTTTAAAGTCCCCTACATTTCACACTAAGTCTCCATTTTGTAAGAATGAGCTACTTTTGTATTTCTTGTTTGACTGTTTGCTCAGTTACAGTACCATCCATTTGTTGTATCACCAGTGAGCCTGGAACCCAGTCAAGTCTACTTCTTCTTCAAATGATCAATTTAACTGCTTAAGTGAATCTCACTTCATTGAGATTTCAGCTTTTTACAGAAAGTCTCAACATCCCATGGTAAGAAGTAGGAGGCTCCTGAAGGCTCAGTGCCTGTGCTGCACATTCTCTTACATGGCTATCCCCAATGGCACTTGGCAGCAGCCACTGGCTCTTATGTAGATCTCACAACAAGTACAGACCAGAACCAAAGCCCCAGATTAGAACAGGAAATGAAACTTTGAGGTCTGAGACTCAGCAGTCCTTTAACATACTGAATTGCTCCTGTTTCTGACATAGCAGATGAGCGCAAGTAGGGAGCAAGGACTCTTTCTGCCATGTGGAAGCTGATTAAAGTGCAACTTTAATTGTAGAAGCAGAACACTGCCTACATATCCAAGGCTCACTCCATCCTTACCATTCCCAAGCTATGAAGGCAGTTAGAAACAGAAGGTATTGGACTGGGGTGCGGGGGTGGTCTCCTACAAATGAACAGTCCTGTAGAGCTGAGGGATCAAGCAGCATGTCAGCAGGGACGAAGTAAATTGCATTTCCCTGCTCCATTGCAGGATAAGGATAACAAGGGGGGAAACTGGAAAGAGTCACTACCCAGAACACTTTATCAGGAAGCACAGCTAAATACACTAGGCTTGGAGCTAGCCCTGAAGGCTGAATCTGATTAGTCACAAGAAAAGTATAGAGGTTGCCATGGAAAAGACTACCTTTGTGTACAGGTTCCTCCAAGACATTGCAATCATTGCTTATTCGAAATATAACAGTTGACAAATCTCTGTAGCAGTAAATGCCTTGACAGGCTAGGGGTACGAGAACATGATGCGGTGGGGTTTATTTTAATACTATGTGTGATTACAATAGCTCCACATGAGCAACTGCATACAACCAAGCATCTTAATGAATCAAGTGCTACAGCCATAAAAGTTGCTCAAGTTTTGCTAAAGTTCTGATAAGAATTTCTCTGGATTGTCATCAATTGTAAATGAGATCAGAGTCTGATTTGCATTACTTAAATTCACAGGATCATGGAATACTTTGGGCTGGAAAGAACTTTTAAAATTCATAAGAAGTCCAATCCCCAGGCAATGGACAGGGACATCTTCAACTACATCAGATTGCTTAGAGACATACACAATCTGAACTTGAATGTTTCCAGGGATGAGACATTTACTACCTCTCTGGGAAACCTGTTCCTGTGTTTAAGCACCTTTACAGTGAAGAACTTTTTCCTTGTACCTAGTCTAAATTTACTCCCTGTTTAAAACCTTTACCTCTTGTCCTATTGCTACAGGCCCTACTGAAAAAGTCTCTCCCCATGTCTCTTACAAGCCTGCGATAAGGTCCCTTAGAGCCTTCTCCAGGCTGAACAATCCCAATTTCACATGAAAAACAATAAAACTTGTAGAACAGTAACACCTCAAAGACTATAAGCTTTTCTCTTCTGAAATAAATGAGAACTTTGTATATTTAACATTTTAGAGTGAAGAAAAGACACTAGCAGTAATGACTTGTAAGAGCAGACACTTGTGCTATGAAAAGCTCTCCTAGCCACACATACCCAGTCACAGACACACAGCTTACTCTGCCAAGTATTTTTTCACTCATGTAAATTTTTAAAAACACTGGCATCTCTGGAATTACATCCATTCTTTTCAGGGCTCCGTAACTTCATGATTAAGTAATGCCTCCATTAAGTGAGAAAGTAGCCATGTGTTTCATCTATGCAATATATTCACAGTCACATTAGTAATGCAGTGTGATATGCATTCATAAAAAAATGCATCCAGCTTTCATTTCATTCCTGTGCCCTTTTGTGGCTATTATTATTCCTAAAGCTCAAAGTAGTCTTAAACATTATAAAATATGCATTAGCACATTCCATCATGTATCCTGCGCTTTATTTAGCATGGCATTATAGTGCTCTCTTTTCATCTTGAAACTAGTATGAAAGTGAAAGGAGGCTACAATTCAGAATACCAGCATATGAAGCTGAAATTACCAAAAGCTGAACAATTGAACAAGGTTCGTTTATACAAGCATGCTTGCCTAAACCATGTAAAGCAGTTCACATCAGCCCAAAGTCCCTTTCTTAAACCACGTTTGGATCTGTATGGGGTGGTATAACAACCATCAGCAGCAGAGCAAATAAGATGCTACAGCAGCTCAAGTTCCAGACAGTTTTATGGATATTAAAACCTTTCACTTACATAGAGATACTCTGCATCTGTACCAAGTCCAACAATAACGCTACACTCATTCATAGGTAACAGCTGTTTAGTCTGAGAACACAACTATCATCTTGTTACCCTGCTACTTCCAGATTCTTACAGGTTTTTTCCTCCACACTTGCACCTGAAATACATTTGTTTCCCCTTCAGCATCAGCATAAACGTCCTCTATATCTGTACATGGTATCTCTTTTAAAAGATCAAAAACTGAAAAGCTTCCCTTCCAGCCCTTTTCCTCTAGCAAATGTCATTTTGCCTTGTACTTTTTTCATTTTCAAACCATGAAGTCCCTTGAAAACTTATGATAAAATCCAAAAATACATAAGAAGTAAGAAGGAAGGGACAGTATGTTCCAGTTTTCCTTCCGAAGTCTAAGAAAAGGATGTTAAATCCAAATTCATACCATAATTGTCCATTCTCAAGATTAAGGAAACAAAACATTCTTCTTACCTCTAGATTCATGGAACTCCAGAGTAACATGTGCATCAAATCCAAGGCTGAAGTAATTATTGAAGACATTGAGAGGGAGCTGTAATTGGATAATAAAAAAACATGTAAAAATAACCCAAATGAAATGGTCCATGACACACTGGAAATTAACTACCTCAAACCTATGAAGAAGAAAGTAAAATGTACCAGGGAAATGTATGCACAAGATTGCTTTGAAGGTTAATAATGTCTTGGGGAACATTATCAGATACTATCAGCCAAAAAAAACCACCATATCTATAGTGCTTTATAATCATATATGTGTACAAGTCCCAGATAAGAAGCCTTAACTCTATTTAGGATGCATGAGACTAGGAAGAGGACATTTGGCCTCTTCACCGTTCCACACACCCAATGAAGCTATAGAGAAAGAACAGTGACATCCAGCTGACCAGCTGGTAATTTTATCTCAGAAGAAAATTGTGCATAGAACCATTTTTTTAAACGACTAACGGTTTCAACATCTCCAATCCAAATGACATATTACTAGCAATGTGATCCTATCACAGAAAAATGTTCACATTCTTCACCAATCAAGACACACTAATGAAGATTAGATGGAGACCTATGCACAAAGAAGTTAAACACAAAAATACACTACACTTTGCCAGAAAGTAGGAATAGTATACATCAGCAAAATCCTAAGGAAAAAAATTCTATATTCTGTTTTTAGTTTTGTCTAGTTTAGGAATGGATAGTAGTCACAGGGTTGCTTCTCCTGCCAGGTTAACTAGAATTAAAAAAAAAAAAAAACCAAAAAAACAAAAAACAAAAAAACCAAACACACAATAACCTTTCAGATAAAATGCTAGGATTTTTTTCCCAGGATTTAGTTCTTGAGATAAATGCCCAATGCCTGGAAGTTACAAAGAATAAATAAATGGCTGGCATGCATTACATTTCACATGGCTCAGGAAGCACTGACACATGAAAAGGGCAAAATGAAGAGATGCACCTGAAGAATTAAAAGTTTTAGACCTTCCCCAATCATGCAGCTTATGAAGTAACCCAGAGATGCTCTTCAGTGTCCCCATAGTCTCCCCTAGGAAAAACAAAGCTCTAACCTTACGTGCCCCATCCTCCAGCTCATCCTGTGGCAAATCAGGGTTGCGCTCAACCTGGAGATTCCAGCGGTCCAGCTGGACAATGGTCCCATCTTCCACATGGCACAGGATCTTGGACACTGGCTCGTCTGTGTAACCCTGACAGCAGAGAGAGTGTTACCAGAGCATCAGTCATGGATAGTGAATGCAAAGCAAGTCAGACCTCTCTCCTTTCACAGGAGGCCTAAACACCATAGGATTAAAATGTCAGATCAGATATTGCTAAGAGCTCTTCAAAATATTGCTAAATTTTGATAGATCAAGCATTTAAAAAAGCCATTACTGAGATTCATAAGCAAAGCAAGGCCATAGGCAAAGGAACTGAAAGTCCGTTTGCCTTGCCTGGAGTAACTCCAGTGGTATAGTTAAGGAGAAATATAGATAAATAAAGTTTAAACTATGGTTAAATTAGAAGCCTACACATCTCCTCACTACTTGAGGTACTAGGCAGATACATCCACACACACTTTATTACAACTACATTGTTAGTAATTCAAGACTCCAGATTGGAAGTTGAACTAAACCATTGTGCCTAGCTGAGATGGACCTCAAATACAAACTTGTCTGTTAGTTTAGCCAAAATTCAATTCCACCCTACACAACTAGATCAGAACAGCAATTTGAGAGCCTACACGAGTACCCCAGTCATTTCTTACCCCACCCCAGTTGAGGGTGCGGGCAAGGTCATTCCCAGTGCCAAGTGGAAGAACAGCCACAGGAGGTGGGGGGCTGAGTTGTAGCTCATCAAGGATGGAAAGGATCCAGCCCACCTATAAAATGGGAAATGCAGAGAATTATTAGTCAGGAAGATTAAAAGTGATGGGAAAAAGGTAATTTTTTTTTTTTTTTTTACAGAAAAGATCAAGTAGACAGAAAAAAAATCAGTATTTTTGAAATTTAACTCTAACTGCCCCACCTGAAGTTTCACATTTTAGAGAAAAAGCACAGCAGTTCTCATCAAGATCCTGTGCAAGTAGAAGCAATAGTGTGTAAACATTGGCCATCTTTCACAGCACACAAGAAAGGCATCAAGTAAGTTCCTATTCCTCAAGAAGGAAATGAAAACACACAGAAATACATGTGGTATTATATGGCTGTCTAAACATCACTCTGAAAAAAAAAAACTGTAAAAAACAAAGAATAATATGGACAATTCAAGATTTTTTTTATTATTATTATCGCTGTTATGTTAAAAGAAACTAAACCTTTGACAGCTGTTATGAATAAAGATGTAAGAGATACATTAAAACAACATGGTATCTCAGAGCATGTCCTAGAATAGAGGATCCAAATGAAGACAAGCAAGGACTTAAACCCAGATCTCCCATTCTCCAGACAAGAGACCTTAGTGCTGAATTATTTCACTCAGTGAAAAGCACAATTGCATATATATACATACATTACAGTTACATGCATACACATACACAAAAATATATATGGAAAATAAAAGACTAAAATACTAAAATAAAAGACAATCTTGTAATGCTCAAAGTTGAATGTTTTGGATTGGAGGGATAAATCTGTCTCTTCTGTATCATTTTGGGAGAGTTAACTCTCTCTCTTGTCCCTATTCTGGACTATATAAAACTTTCAAATAGAAATCTAGACAGAAGGAACAAATTTCTGTACAACATTTTGGTTTTGTTAAATGGTAACTTCCAAAGAGGGAAAGAATTGCTGCTGAAAATGTTCTAAAACTTTCTTTATTTTTAAAGTGAGAAATAGTTTCAAAAAGAGTCCTGCTTTCTTACAGCAAGATTTTCCATTTGTAAAAGAATCTATGCTGTATTTTTCCAGAGGTCAGTGTTCAAGGATGCAATCTCTACTGTAAACATAAGACTTTCAATAACACAGAAAACTGAAATCCTAACTGCATCTGGACAGCATTTTTCCTACCATCAACTAATATTTCTATGATTTTGAATAGGTTCTTAACCAGCTTCACAGAAGGCACCCAGCATAACACAGACATTGGGAAGAGTTTGAAGGACTGCAGGTGGCTTGATAAATACAGCAACCATCCTGCTTATTCAGTGTTCTAGAGTATGTCTTTCTCCGTGCCTCTTGATGGATAAATTTCATTTTATGTAACTAGCATTTATCAGACAGTTATTTATCACAACCAATTATGCAACTATTAAAACCTTCAGCTGGGGTGTGATCTCATATTGCAGCTTATTGTCTGACAATAGTCCTCAAATCATTCACACTTCTCCCAAACTTAGATGTCACTCAAGGTACTTAAGTATATAGCACAGTCATCATAGTAGGACTAAGTAAAGTCTTTAAGAGATTTTCAGAGGTAAGAATTTTCTTCAAAACAGCTATTCTTCAGTATTGATACCAGAAGACAGAATAAAGAATCCTGATAACTTCATTCAGACCAAGACTTCTTAAAGAGTTTTTTGTCATCAGCTCTTTGTCATTGCTAATGACTTAATCTGTACATCTGTGCCTCAGCCTCCCACTGGTACAGGTAAGTTACAATAACTACAATTTTTGTAAACATTTTTTACTGATATAAATCAGTAATTTGAAGTTTCTGTTTAAGTACAACATTTCTATTTATCTTGAGGTTATTTCTAAACCTTACATAGTATACCTTCAAAATCAAGGATGACACAGACTACTATTACCCTGTAAACAGAAAGCTCCTAACTGCTTTGAAAGCAAAGCCCTGGAAAAGAACAGCAACCAGAGATGATGGAAAACTTAAAATAAGTTCTGATTCACCTCAATAAAACGAAGTAACATCTGGTCTCATTGAATATTCACTAAGTCCATTTGAGCCAGATTTTTCTTTTCTAGATGTAATGGCTTTGGGAATAGCTAGATATTAATTGCTTCAAACTAAGCAGCAGCCACAAAGCTAATAGCAGAGGGCTGCTCATACTAATGAGAATGTGCTGCCACCTGCCGCTGGCACTGCTCAGCAAAGAGAAAACAAAGGATGGCCAGACTATATAGAGTTGCATTCATTTCTATTTTCATATTTTTAAGACTATTTTTTTTCTCGCATTAAAATACTGACTTTCTCAGATGGAAGAAAAAAATCACATTCAGAAACAGACTGAAAAACTTTTTTTTGCAGCCAGTGCTCCCTGCTAAAGCAATACTTTGCAAATCTCTCAAGAAAAGTTCAATTTCAGTTAACAGTAATGTCTTACTTTATCAGGTACAATAGTTTAATCATAGGGTTTTTTCTTTATTCTCTGGTGTTAACTCCTTCAGCTGGGGTTTTAAAAGAACCCACAGAAGCTGAACACAAAGTTCCCTCAGGAATTCACAGAGAGGTGAGTTAATGGTGGGAATTCAACATATTACAAAAAACAACCAAAAAACTCCCCATGCTCTAAACATCTACATATATCTGTCCTGGCTAGGCATTGCATCTTGCAAATATTAATGCATTCTCCTAATGGAAGTTCTTCTCCCTGGTGAGGCCACATCTGGAGTACTGTGTCTAGTTCTGGGCTCACCAGCTCAAGAGGGACAGGAAACTTCTGGAGAGATTCCAGTGAAGGGCTACCAAGCTGATCAGGGGACTGGAGCATCTTCCTTATGAGGAAAGGCTGTGGGAACTTGAGCTGTTTAGAGAAGAGGAGACTTGGGGGGATCTCATTAGTATTTACAAATATCTAAATGGGGGGTGTCTCTTTTTTTCTGCTGTACCTGGTGACAGGACAAGGGGTAATGGAAAAAAGCTGACACACAAAAAGTTCCATTTAAACATAAGGGAAAACTATTTTACTGTGAAGGTGAGGGAACCCTTGTCACAGGCTGCCCAGGAAGGGTGTAGAGTCTACTCGAGATTTTCAAGAGCCACCAGGACACATTCCTGTGTTATCTGATGTCAGAGAACCTGCTTTAGCAGGGGGGTTGGACTAGATGATCTCTAAAAGTCCTTTCCAATCCCTAGCATTCTGTGATACTTATGTTACAACTCATCAGATGCATGTTTGAGCAACAGAACTTTGAGATTAAACATCAGTTTTTCAACTGTATTTAAGCACCTAGTGGCACAGACTGAGATTTACAATATTCCTAAATACTGGAAAGAGTAAAGCAGTTGTAATACCTCCATGACTACTCATGGCCTTCAGACTGCAAACCTTGTCTCCAATTGAATGTGCCTAAATCCTTTAAAAGATTTAATCCTTTTCACTTATTCAAGAATATACAGCAGTTCAGTAGCAAAGTACTGAACCTGGATCTGCCAGGTCCCATGCTAGTAGTATGACAAATCCAATATCTTTCCCTGACAAATATTTTGCAAAGAAAGAAAGGAAATTAATTTTCTTTAGCACAGAGGAGAACCAATTTGACTGTGCTCAAACATCATAAAGAAAGTAAGAGGAAAAAGCAGTAATTAAGATTTAATGCCTGCCATATATTGACTTCACCTGCAAGGCCCTCAAGTCTATGTAAACAGTGAGATGAGGCCCAGCAAAGTGATTGGCCCCATCATTTAGTCCATGCCATACAGAAATCGAAAAACTAGATTTCACAAATTTGCACAAAGTGCATTATTGACTCTGCAGTCGTCAAAAGGTGGGAAACCCACAATTGGGGAGGAATTTAATCACTTGACAGATGACCACGGGACTGCAAGATGCTGGGCACTTACCGTCCCATCACCACCGCAGGCCAGGATCCGCAGGTTTGGCACTTTTCTGTATAGCTCCAGTCTGGCCACGGGAGGGAATTGGGGGTGGAGGGGGAAGGAAAGAGAGATAGTCAGAATAATACACACACAGTTTGTGCATTTTGCTGAGTGACAGTTTAACCACCACTTAGTGCATTTTCAAATATTCATTATTAAGCGTGTGGGTGGAGATGGGGAAAAAAACATTAAAATCTTCAGATTTAGCAAAAGTCTCAGTAGTGAGGAAGAATCAATCCTGACAGCTGCAGGCAGCATTGGCCCCAACCCAGCCTGACCACTGTTTCACTTCACATCTTCACACACAGAAAACCACTAGGATGTAAAACAGCTAGGCAGCACCTCCAGAGATATATTTAATCAGTTTAGCATGCTTCCACGCTACATCTAAGAGACCAGATACTCATGTTCCCTCTGGGCCTGATGAAGTATTTCCTTTTTATCTTATCCTAAAGCAAAAAAAAATAGTAAACATAAATTTTGTTTAATAAAATTTAATGTTCCTCATCAAGAATGGCTGGGTCACCATTCTGAAGTATGTACAAGATGACATGACAGCTTCTTCAACTGGTACCTATTTTTTTAACACTACAAAAGGCAAGAACATCTAATAGATCTTTCTCTGAGTATCTGATTGAAGAAACCAAGAGGAGGGCCAAGAAAACACACCTGTTGAAGATCTCCTCCTTCAGTTGCATTGAAGTGAAGCATAATGAAATATTCATTATGCCATGTATGGAAACCTGGAGACAGCCCCACCTTATTGTAACATGCAGCCATTAGGGAACAGTCAGGCACTGGGATCAGCAATGAGTCTGTCTTGAAGCCACATGGAACTGGCTCTCCCTGACATGGGGGCAGCTCCTGATCTCTTCTCAAAGAAGCCGCCCACTGCAGCTCTCCTCACCCACTACCAGAAGCTGAATAAGTGAACTTCATACAAAATTTACTAATCTATCCAAGCTACACCTTTTTCCCCTTTCCTGATCAGAAAAAAAATTATGGTCCACAGTGCCAAAGGCTTGAGAACTTACGCATCTCTTGGCCCTTCCTGAGAGAGATCAAAGACTTGGCGTGGATTTAAATACCACATAAACATTTGGAGAACCTTGGTGCCCTGAGAAAATAGAGAAAAAAAAAAAGAAAAATAAACAAAGGCAGGCAAATTATGGGGAGTTCAATAACTACTAGAAAAAAAATAGTATTCATTATTCACTATATTTGATTGCTTTTCTTTCTTCTGTATTTTATAAAGCAAACATAAACCAAGAAAAAGACAAACAAGAAAGTGGCCTAGCAGAGGACTGCTCTGTAGAATAGCACCTACCAATCTGGGCAGAGCACACAAAGACTAAATTTAACAACACTGATCACTAATGGTTGATAAGAACAGGTATTTGGGGGTCAAAATAAAGGTTCAGTTCCCACAGCAGCCTGTTCTCTTGCCTCACACCACTTGCAACAATAAGAGACCTCTGTTGTCCTGCACCACCTTCAGTTATCCGTGACAGCAAGAAGTTGAACAAGCTTGTGGCAAAGTCACCAGCACATTGAACAACGTCATGCCCAACATCCAAGCAATGGCATTGCTTTGAGCTTCACCATTACCACCATGAACATTCATACCTATAGCCCTCTACCATCTACTGAAGCAGGACTCAAAGACTCCATGCACTACAGCTGCCCCAATGCTTCCCATCTCAGTGCAGCGTGGCCAGTTCAACACCCAAAGATACAATTTCTACTTTATCAAGTTCTTGGTTCATTTTCCAGACATTCGCTTTCCTTCCTTTGCATTCTATCCAAACACAAATTTATAGGATCTCGTACTAGCAAGAGGGGGCTAAGAACGCTATGGGTCAAGCTTGTACTCCAAAATAAGTCACAAATGCCTTTCAGACATGGCCAGGGGGGCTTCAAGTCAGAAATTATCAATAACTCCCCCTTCTGAGAGATGGCTGACACTCTCCCCTAAGTGTAGAAATAGGAACAGTAGTCAAAGTGTCCAGGAAAAATAGTATAACAACAGAGAAAGTAAATGTGATGTTTGCTGAGGGTATTCTTCCAGCCTCAGTTATTTGCAGTTTATAGAACTCTCTAGACAGAGAGGAGCACAAAAGTTTAGCAACCTTCCCAGTTTTCTTTTCCAAATCTCTCCTTCAACTCATGTGAACTTTTAGCCTCCACAACATCCTATAGCAATGAGTTTTCATAGTTGAACTACACACTGTGAGAACGATCAACTTTGTTTTTAATCAGTCTTAGAAGTTTCATTTAATATCCTCTCTAATGCTTCTAATAGAGGAGAAAGAGCAGAAGCTATGCTATTCTCCATGCTTTATAGGGCTCTGCTGTATCTTGCATTAATCTTTTCAACTAGAAGGCCTTGTTTATCACAAAGTACTCAGATTATTTGATTTTCAACAAGTGGCAGAACTAATCTGGAAAATGTTCACTTGAATAAATTTTAATGCTAAGAACCCCAAGAAAGGAGTCTGCTGCATGTTAACAATTTAAACTTATTTCTCTGTGGTACAAGACCAGTAATGGTTTCTTAAATGCCACAGGAATCTGTCATTTCACATTCACTAATTTCACTAGGCTTTCCTTGTAAAATTAAACCACTTTTATAAAAAAGTCTAAGACTTCTTTGGTACTTAAGTTTCCTGTGGAAAGATGAAGTCTTCTAAAAAATCTCCAAACTATCATTTTAGATTCCTTTCAGGATCTGAAGATAGGAATACAACTGGTCAAATACTCAAGTCTGTTCCATCCATCCAATTCCACCAAAGTGAAAAAAGCATTCAACAGCAAGAACCTCTTACAAGAACTGCAGTTCAGGCATAGAATTCATCTTATCTGACTGACCAAGAACTAGTGTTATTTGCACAAGAACTGCTGTTAAATTTAACTTTGTGACCTGGATCCAGATGATATTCTTACCTGATTCCCTCCACTTTTTGGATTGACAAAAACCAGCAGCGGCTTCATGAGTGGAGAAGAGATGGGCTTTATCACAAATGGGCGACCTTTGTTTTCCTGAGAAACAGAAGTAAAAAATAGCTTTAGTACGAACTATATATGTTTCCCTGGCATAATACATGCAGGAGATCCAGCCTAGCTATGGCAAAACTACCTCAGGGACTAGAATAGTACAGCCATGTTAATGTGGTAGTCAGCTGGATCTAACTTATCCAGCTGGGACAAATGAGTAAGAAAATAAGAGGAGAAGGGAAGGGAATCACTTCAGGATAGCACAAAGCTATTTTAAAATTTTACTCAGTTTTTTTGTGAAAAAAGCAATTATTCACACAGCGCTAAAAATGTGTCAGATAAAGTGTTATTTCTAATATGACCAATTTTCCAATGGAAAATAGAGTGAGATAAGCTACTTATTTAATTAATTCAATCTAACAGACAAGTTCTATCAGCAGTTATTTGTAGATGATCTTCTTTTGAATTCTTGGCCTTGGCACCCTCATACCTTTGAAAAATGCCACAGGTCAAACATGACATGCCAATGAGAAAACTATTTGCCTCTGTATTCCCTAACCCTGCAGGACACTAGAGAGCCTAGCAGGGAAGGCACTCTGCTGGGCTGTGGCAGATATTCAAGTTTCTAGTCTGCAGTTCTCCTACCAGTCAAGTGAAGACCTTAATCAAAGAGCCCTGACTATGCAGAAGTAACTCTCTCCACCTCTCCAATCATCTATATAAATAATGCATTATGCAAGGTCTGGAAACAAGGTCTTCCATAAGCTATGGTAAATCAAACCACCAGATTATTCATCTGTTTTTTCTCTCTCTCTCTGGCCCAATGTCCATTTTCACACAATATGTCCAATATGAGATCTCTTGAGAGATCTCAGTATCTCTCTCCTTAATGAAACTAAACCCTTGCATCAGTGTCCCCAACATGGATTTTGCAACCACGGTTTCACACTGCTGCTCTGCTTAGTGGAAACCAAGGGTCTGACTCAAGCCTCTTACATCCCAAGGGATGTTTCATTAGGCTGCTGGTCCTTATCAAGTCCTTATCAAGTATGTGTCTTCTTGAAAAAAAATAACTCAGCAAATAAAATTTCTCATACAAGTTTTATCAAAATGTATCTCTTAGCACAGCTAATTCAATAGCATGGAATTTTCCACTGGAAAAAGATATTAAACAATGCAGTAAAAAAAATTCAAGTCTGCTTTTAGGCATTTAAACAAAAGGAGACTGATTTCCAAAGCACTGAGTACTTACTTCATTGCCTCTTTTGCTGGCTTTTCTTTTAAAAGATGTTCTCTTCTTCCGCCGTGTTGAAGTCTTTAATGAGTTCTACATCAGAACAAAAAAGAATACATGAAAAGCAAAACAAAATTTAAAAGACAGGCCCAGACGGAGCCCCTTTACGAAGCTCTTCCATGCATGTCCACTTGGAGAATGATAAGATTATCTGGCACATGCTCGAGATTTAAATTACATGCGCTGCATGCTTTACACTTCCACACCACCGTTTATGGAGAAAGCCACACACGGAAACCAGACTGGTGCTTTGGAACTGGAAACTTTCCCACGCTGTGAGGGGGAAAAAAGATCAGATGCTCCCATAGACTCACATAACACCACATGTTGTACCTGCCAACCCTCCCAATAGGGGTAGGAGACGCCCGTTTCCCCTTCGGGGCTCCAGTCTCCTGCCCAATCAGGCTCGTCTCCTGGTATGGAGACCACCTGCATAAAGATGTAATGAAAAACATGATAAATGAGATATTTTTCATGTTTTTTTCCAGGAAAGAAAACAATAAGTTTTAGCTCTGGCAACCATTATGACTCAAAATAACATAGGCCACTGGCATATGATGCTGGCACTGTGGAGTCAGTTCCAGCCTATCAAGAAACTCATGTGATCATCTACTAAGGAACAAACTGAATTGTTAACATTTAAGGAGGGGAACATTTGTGGTGATTTTGTTTGGGGTTTTTGTTTTGTTCTGGTTTGTTTTTTTTTTTAATACCAATATCACTTAACTACATGGAAAAAAAAACCCACATGAAATTGCTCTTATTTTTTGCAAAATCTATTAAAATAGGACTTGCAACACCATTATTCTCCAGGCTGGCAATAGCCTGCTTAGTGATAATGACTCACAGGGTATTCAAGGGTGATAAGAACAGTACAAAAAGGGGAATTTTTATTTTTAATTATTGTAATTCAGTAGCTGAAGTCATACCTGCAAGAAACTCTAACCCTCTTCATGTGATTGAAATATATTACAGGAAATACTGTGAATATTTTCTCAGCTTTTCAACTTCCAGTCTAGCCGTCACCAGGTGATAAAGTAATACAGGGAATCAGAAGAAAGTTTATTTCTTTTTTCTTTTTTATGGCTTCAAGAGGGAAAGCAAGATCCACTCAGCTCATCAAAAAGTTCATTTCTGACCTAACCTTATTCAAAAGCATAACAGTAATGAAAAAATGACCAGACATCATCAAATTTGTAAGCAGTGATGTCTATCCTTAATCCTGCTTGCTAGTCAACATTAAGAATAGCCACCTCATTCTGTTTAGCACCTGACAACTACTTCCAGAACTTCAAGATTTCAGACACACCAGATACAGAAATTAATGCTTCTACGCCTCTGAGGACAAATATAATAATTATCTGACTCAAATACCTAAATACACTGTCCTTTTTCACCAAGATCAAGAGAATTCTGCTTTAAACTACAAGATCCAGAGCTTTTTGTCACCTCTAAATACTCCTTGTAGACCAGGATATAGCCATGCCTTGTTGCTTACTGAAAATATTGAAGGCAGCTCTGCAGAGCAATTAAAGGACATTTGCTCTTTTAGACCATATTTTCAGAAACCCCATAAAGTGTTACTACTCATCCATACTCTGATACAACATGGTCTTGGAAGCATAATAAACCACAACAACTGTACTACCTACAGAAATGCACTGGCAACATCATCTGCCTGGTCTTTCATTGCCATAACTCAGTTCTTTATGTTAACAGAAAGGTACAGCACATTACTCCCAAATATGCCTCCTGTGAGAGTCTTGCTGTAGTTCCTAAACGGTTCTCTGATGAAGGTTTCTCCCTAGAGTGGGGCAAAACACAGGACAGAGAATCTTAGTCTATCTACAGACCTGCCAGTGGTCTGATTAAAAGTCACAAGCATATCAATCCTGTGCTTCAGTCTCTCCAGGTAAAAAGTTCAAGATATTTATCCTATTAGTAAAGATTAGGGAATTCTGCTGGCAAATATTAGTCCATTATACTATTATACTAGGCAAGTACTTAACTGTACCTCTGGAATAAGGATTGTACTTACTATTCTGCCTTCACAATGGTTGGACCTAAGTCCAGTAAAGTTATAGCAAGGGCAAAGACAATTCACCAATATCCTGACTAATATTAAAAGAATCCTTTAAAGAAAAGCTTCTATTTACAATTACAACGATTTTCATCACCACATTCAAAAAGGCACTAAAATATGCTACATCACAACTACTTTTTTTTTTTTTTTTTTTATTCTAAGCATGCCTACACCTACAGTATTAAGAAAACAAAGCTTTGCTCTGATGATTGCAACTGCATGTCTGCAGCAGACAAAAGGCAAAAAAGCTATTGAAACATATGCAAGTTCTCTTTGGAAACATGCAGAAGAGTAATTGCTGAGAGTAATCATCAGACTTTGCACATCCAAGTGAAGAAATGGATGCATACTACCTTATCCACATAACAAGATGATGAGTATTTTAGAAACACATAATGTTATTCTGCAAAATATGTGTTAGCAAAGCATACCTTTAAGCGGGCACCATATGTGAATCCTACCTTGCCTCTAGAGAGGAAACCTCTCCTTTGTGGATATCAGTTTGGCCATCTTCAAAAAGATATTTTTGGTATTATCGAATAGTCCATATAACTCTCAACAAGCTTAGCTAGATGAACAGAAGAACTGGAGTCCTTCTTGTATGATGTTGGGTGGTATAAAGGCCACAAACTATCTCAAGGAAATCCAACAGACCTTCACAGTCTTTTACTTTGCAGCATTTTATCCTTCATTTTCAAAGGATTTTAGCATACTGGACTTCAAATGACTTAAGGAACAGCCTCTGGTAAGATTCTGGTCGTGCACAAAACAACATTAGACAAGCCAACTGCACTCAGCAATTGAGGAAATAAAGAAATAAATCCAGAAACACAAATATTCACTAGCTCTTTTTCAAACTCCTCAAAACAGGAGAAGAAAACATCATGTTTACTCACCTTGAACAGAAAAAATATTTGGAATGTTACAGTTATTGTCATTGCCTTCCCAGACGATAGACTGAATCAGCAGATACTGATCAGCCAGATTCTCCTTATTATCTACTTTTGTCCCACAGTATAAGCGTATACGAATTCCATTCCTAGAGCTAACACCAACTGGGCTACCAAACCTCACTTACAAAAAAATACCACCAGTCAAGAGAAGTGATCTCCTTCCACAAACTAGGAGATGGAATTGCTTTGAACCCCAGGAAATCAGAGCTGATATCAAAGTCTTGCTAACACAATACAAAAACACTGGAAATCCATAGAGAAGTCACAGAAGTGGCTCACATTATGAGTAACACGAAATAGGTATTGGGAGTTTTCCATTCATGTAAATGAGTCATCACATACAGGGCTACCACCAATCTCAAGACATTCTGAATATTCTTCATCTTGCAATAAATTCCTTGCAAGAAGCAAAAGCTCCACATGTAGAATATAGGTTGTTAGCACAGATTTGTCCTTAACCAATTACACCATGACATTTCACTACCACAGAATAGCTGGTAATCAGATAGGGAGTGTGCTCTTTATTCAATACCAATATCTGAAAGGTGGTGACCTGTATTGTACAAAATAAGCATGGAAAACCATTTTTGTAGCAAGGTAGGTTAAAATCCACAGCAAGGCTTTGCTACAAAAAGCCATCTTATTTGCTTAAAAGAAAGCAACCAACAAACAAGATGAAGGCACCACTAAAATTCATTTCATATGAGTAGGGAATTCAGTTCAGAAGTTGCCTGTGATCAATGTAAGTAGTTAATTAGAGCTGAGGAAATATTTTACAACTAAAAGGCTTCTAGCCAAATTTATTCTGATTGTGAAATATGTGAAAAGCAGATTGCTGGTTACACATTTATTTAGTATTTGCATTTACAAAAAACCTGTGAATATTTTGTTTGTATTTTGGGGACTGAAAGCAGTGACTATTTAATACTGTTTACCAAACATTCATATAGGGCAAAGAGAATCATAATACACAGAAGAAGAGCTGGCCAGAAACAAGAGAAGAGAAAATATTTCATTAAAAAAATAATAAAGAAGAAAACAAGATTTCTGCCAAAAACCTGAAAACACTTCTGAAAGATGCATCAGTATTTTCTACAGCAATAATGATGCATTCCCCAGAACCAACACTGCAATGGGTGCTCTTATGAGGTTTAATGGAAATATGCCCATTACCTGTGCTAATATAATTTTGATCTAATGCTTTAGTTATTCAAGATCAGGTTTTTCCATGCTGCTGTCAATGAATTTCAAGGACTCAAATTGGGATGTATAGGGAATATTGAAGTACTTCCTCTCCACTCTGAACTCAGCCACACAAAGCTAACAGGTATTTTGGTTTAGTGTAATGTTTTAAACCTTTTAAATAAAGGTCTTTCCCATGAGTTATAATCAGCTAGATCGGTTTTTTTTCTTTTATTTGCATTTTTCTGAAAAGTATTGGTACCCCAATTTGAAAAATTAAATACCATTTAAAAAGATTGAAGAGAGGATTCTTTTAGAAAGGTCGGACATGGATACATCTATTAAATACCACACAGGTGCTGAAAAGTAGCCAAGATGATTAAGTCCCTGCTGAGGACACTAACAGATTCTTCAATGAGAAAAGAAATAAATATTTTCTTTGAGGAGACTGAAGTAAAACTAACAGAGAAGGAAGAATGTGGGGAGAAAAAATGTAAATGCCAAATAAAACATTTTCTCAGAGTGGAGCTGCCCAGGAATCTTGCCTCCTCTCTCTGGACTTAAAGGAGAAATAGCAGTCTCTTCAGTCAACTTTGATTACTGCTTTTCTTTTTCCCCCCAACTACCTTGTCTTTAATATCCAGGTCGGCAGAAATGTTACTCATGCACAAATTTGACAGCCATATCCCTAGGCTGGAATTAAAAACTGACCAGTGCCACAACTTAGACCTTTTTACAGTTTCATGGGAGTCATTTTGTCTTAGTGACTTGCCTACAGACGGAACTTCTCGACTTCTTGTTGACAATTGGGACACAGCTGATAAGTCCTGGGTCACTTCCCAAGGCTGGACATGCTAACATTAAGAAACATATATCACTACTCTACAAAGCTTGCATTCTTGTAAATGGAGGCAAATTACAAGAAAATGTGAGTAGGAAGTTTAAATATCCTACACATTATTAATATCAGAAAGCAATTACCAGCATTTGACTCTGAAAATCTGTTTTCACTCCAGGTTGAGATGAAGGGAACAGTCAAACATGGAACATGTCAAAGAAAAAAAGCCAAAACAACTTCTTACATGATTTGAACCCTCTTTTAATTTTTGGCCAGCTCTCTTTTGGATTCCTTTTCTCCCTATCATATTCATCAGTCAATTATCCTCTCCAAAATATATCACATTCATTACAAAAACTCTGAAGTCTACTGCTTGTTACCTGCAACTAAAAGAGTACGTGGGTTTACTGCTGACATTTAGCAAGCACTGATGTAAGATATATTTGTTTAAATGCAGCCACAGCCAATTCTTACTGCAGTTCAAGTGAATGTTTGTGAACAGTTTTCCCCTATAATTGCTCAGCTCTATTTAACGAAACATGCTTTACTGCCTACACAGGGGATTTCTTGCAGTAGGCTCACTGAACTTACAGTTACAGGAACAAATCAGAGCAGGATTTGCTCAGAACAAAAGTCACATTTGCTGCTAATCATCCCAAACAGGGAAATCTACTGAAGGACTGGATGGAGGGGCAGGAGGATACAGGTTCATAGTCACCATGGATGTATGCTGGGTTTCAGGGATAAACACAGGGTTCAACAAGCATGCTTTAGTGAAGGAGTACTGAGTGGCAAAACCAGGTTAGTCCTGCACACCCATACAGCTTCAGAAACAGACATCAGCATGCAGTTACCTGAGGTTTCTTCACCTTAATGATCCAAGTGGGAGGCACAATGACAGCAGCATGAGCCCCCAAGGAACACGGCTCCTCAATATGATGTAGCATGAAACAGGTGACTTTGTTATGAAACTGCAAGAGAAAAGTAGAGTCAATAAGGGAAACCAAGAAAGACAAAAGAAGCACAAGAGAGGAAGAAGAGGATGCTGGTACAAAAAAAAATAGAGCAATGTTCTCAACTTCACCATCATCAGGTCCTTCAAGGCATGGAGTTTAGTAACACATGGCTAGGGAAGATTATCTTAGTCACGTTCTCTTACAAAAAAAACAAAACCAAAACAACCCAATTACTCTTACTTAAACACATATCGCAGTCTGAAGACCACAACATAGTTTCATGCAGCTGTATGAGCTAGCAGCAATGGGGCCTGGATGGGAGGTAGCCAGTAACTATGTTGTGCAGCAAGACTCTTAGAGAACTCAAGTCAGCAAGGTAAAGTTAAGATTTCTTAATAAAAAAAAAAAAAAAAGAAACAGAAATGGCAAAACTGGGAATTATTCACAAAGAGAGAATTCCAAGAGACAGAAAAAACGAAATTGCTTGCTGTGTGGCTACTCAGTGAACCTGTTACTAGCCTCCATGCGCATTGTTCACTTACCGCCAGCTTACACCAGGAACAACTGATTGCCACAATCTCTTTACTATGGAAGGAGAATTTCTGCTGAAAGCCCTAAAATAAGAAAAAAAAATTAAATTCCTCCTTACTCTAAAAAAAATATTTAACTTTGCCAGGTAATCATGCTAGATTCAATCAGTTCATTAAGACAGACACATCGATACTGCCTCAAAGCTCTTAGACACCAAACAGTTTTTTTAGGGAATAAAATAATGACAGGATTCATAGAGAATGTGATTCAATTGGGGTATTTTCACACACACACTTTTTAAAATATTTCTCAAAAACTTCATGCTTTGTCTAACATTTTGTAGTTAAAGAACTGAAGAATTAGAGGAGGGTATTTGTTTTTAATTGATTTCTACAGACCTGACAAATTAACCGTTGAACAAAACATTTTCACCTTGCAGACCTGTTTGCTCTAACTATAAACAAGAACTTGAATTTTTACTTTTTAATATAGAGTAAAATCAAGTATAATACGTGGAAACATTCTGATTGGGAAATTAAGTTTATTTGAAGTGATCCATATCGAAATCTTTTTACTAAGTTCCAAAAAAGCCCAAGATGGCCTCATTCAGATCAAATAGATAAAAATATATTTATTTCCATGGGTTTACAGATTTAAGTGTCCATCATTAACAGTAAATACGAGATTTTGTTCCCTCACAGAAGAATTTCACTTCATAGAATACAATTTCATCACATACATCACTTTGCTCCAAGTTCTAAGGCTGGAAAAGACCACTGGATTATACATACCCTTCTAGCACGTAACACAGGAAACAAATGGTAAGTTGCAGTATAAAAAAATGGTTTTGGTTAAAACTTGTTTTAGCCAGGGAAAGAATTGATCTGAGTTCATGGCTACAGAGATGGAAAGTCCAGAACTTTCCATATTTGCAGTCATTCAAAGCCTTTACTCATCACTATCCAGAGTTTTGTAACTCACACGCTCTAACAAGTCACAAATTTGTGAGCCAGTTTGGGGTTTTGTTTGACAAACTGAGTTTTATCTAAATCTTCTACATGCTAAGCAATGTCCAAGACCCAATGCAAAGAGTTGTAATCTGATTTAATAACATCTAACAGCATATTGCCTCACTTCCTCTATAATCAAAGTATTTTTTATCCAAGCTGCTGTGGAAAGGAACAGAAAGATGAACATTTGTGGAAGAAATTAGCTTATTAGTGCTCTGTGCAATGACAACATCAAGAACACCAAGAAAGAGATAGAAGAACAAGTGAAAACCCATCAAGAGATGCACAGCTCTTAAGTGAGAGATTGAGTTGTAATCTGTCCATGTATGGCAGGTGAGGAAAAGCCTAACAGTATTCTCAAAAAGGAGGAAGATCTATCTGTCCACCCACCATGCAAAAATGTGCATTGCAGCTGCTTCTTCAAGTAGTCCCCAGCATGTACTCAAAGCAGCTTGCCAGATGACCACCTCAACAACTAAGGCCCACTCCTAAAAATGTTTGTGTCACCTCTGCCTAGATATTTTTTTTAAATCCTTCCCCTAATGTCATAGGTTTTCTACTCAAAGAACTTAATAGATTTTTTCATAAGGATGGTGATTTGGCATATTCAGGTTTAGCAACTGAGCATAGTCAAAAGGCTTCACAAAAAACAGCTGGCCGGCTACTTATCACCGGGCAGATTTAGTCTGCCATTCAGTGTGGTAACAAGAACAGAGTCGCAGTATGAGTGCTGGAACAAAGGTCTGACTCTGGACAAAAAGCTCTATTTTTATTTATTTATACCCATGCTTCTTAATGTTTTCTTGCAAATCTCATTCTTTCCTGTCCTAAAGTGTAATTTAAAAAAATTATTTCAGCCCCTCATGGGCATGAAATGTTTTGTTTTGTTCTGCTTTGTAGCAAGCAGGGGAGAAATTAATTTCTCCAGAAACCTCTACTAATAAACCCTAAAATTTAGTACGTTCATTCTACACACAGTGGTGTATTTTAAACATATGGACTCAGCAGATTGTCTGGTTCTGGATGGACCATTTTTCATTTATTCAGCACGCCATTTGGCTTTTAGGGAGTCATTAGAGAAAATGATACAGCAATAAAAACATACTAATGGTAAGTAGCAATAAAACACCACTTGACTTCTTCAAATTGCTTTATAAATGTGAACTAATTCTTCCTAAGGATAAATGTTTGAGGTAAGACAGTAACAATTTGAAAGGCAGCTTTATAAATAAAGGCACTGGCAAAATAATTCACTGCAAGTCACAGTGAGGTTTGACAGGGACTATCAGATGGAAACACTGGATTGGATGGATTTTCCTGTGATATTTATTCCCTTTATAATGATCTCAGAGATATTATAGTGCAACATTACTGTAAGAGACAATTATAACTACAACTCAAATACAGACATTAACAGAAGCACTTGGATGATCAAGTGCTACAAGCTTCAGTCCCACCATTATATGCAGGGAAAATAGACAGCTCTGCATCAATTCACAGAACTTTAAAAGGTCCAGTAACAGAAAGAGATAGATACTGTAGCTGCATACTATATATATGGTGGACACATTGCTCTGGATACGATGGAAAGTAAAAAGTGATAACGTCTTTCTAGCGTGATGGTCCAAGATGCTTTCACAGTCTCAGAAATTCCCTGAGCCAAAGGAAACTAAGTATGTGAAGAAAAGATCATTCTGCATTCATCCTTAACCTTCGATCATTCTGCATTCATCCTTAACCTTCTATTGCTACGCAGTCTTGAACTGGATGCCAGTCCACATGGTCTGAACATTCTTATGTTGTATTGCACAAAGGAAAAAAAATCTGATTTTCCTGATGATCCCATGTAATTAATGGTGAACAACAGCTAAAAAGCTGTCTATTTTTCCCCAACCGCAAGAGAAGGAAATTTCTTAAACATTATGAATGGTGTAGAGGACATGGTTCAAGAGCATTTATTTTTCTTCCAACACAAGATCTATAGATCATTTTAAAAAAACTAGTAAGTGACAGATTTGAAACAATGAAAATGCAGTTCTCAAAGTTCATCTTTGAGTTTGTAAATTTCTTGCTAAAAGATATTGTAAATGCCACAACTTCACAGGAACTTGGGGATAAACTAGACAAGACCACAGGAGAGGAGGTTACTCTAAGTTGTTAAACATAAAGGCTTCATTCCTGGAAATTCATGACAAATTCTTAGAGGCCAGGTGACTGTTTTCGGGATACATCACCAAATACTTGCCCCATTTTATACTTTCCCATAATAACCCACTGCTGAATACTGGATTTGATGTTATGTTGTCTTAAGAGATGTGGTCATCCTTCTGTTACAGTGTACAGTTCCAAAAAGGCCCACATGTGGCAACACCACAGCAAGCAGACAGAAAACCGTTTGGTTCCACTGCATTCACAATTTGAACAAGACTTTGCAAGCCCACTTCCCTTGCATCGATTTCTGCATATAGTACTTCTGCAGTACATCATTTAAAACACCCTATCAGGAAAAAGAGAAGTAAACTGAAGCCTAGATGAGACCTAGATGCCTCTACTAGGCAAGTAACACGTAACAGCAATAGCACCGGCTCTGTTGATACTGATGACACTATCCACAAAGGTTTTCTAAGAGTTACTTTGGACTAGGTGTAGTCTGGTCCTGTGAACTGAATGCCTATTAGTAGCTGCTGAGTTAAATTCCTCTAAAGTTTAATCTAAAAGGAATTCAGTTCATTTGCTGCAACACAGTCCCATGTGTGAACCACGGTAAGTGACAGCCATTAGGAAAATTCCTTCCAACCTGCACTTTGAATCTAAGGTGGAACACTGACATAGACACCTCCATTCTACAGCTCTCAGTATGCATCAGCTGTGGCACAGAAGACACACAAAATATGAAGTCATACTAAGGATGTTGGGGAGTATTAATTATTTTCCACTGACTTATGATTTCAAGTATGAAATAGATATATCCAAAATACTTTTACTCAAACTCTTATGAGCGATCCTAAAAATTGAACCATCCAGATTCAGCCTTGGGATAGGATCAATATTATACGTTAATGAGATCTACAAGAATCATTAGGTGTTCTATGAATATTACTTTGTTTTATTACTTTAATTTTACTGTCATTCTACTCATATTACAGGTCCCTTTTTCTTGCATGACAAGGGAATATAAAAGATGGTTCTTACTCAGAGGTATAAGAAATATAACAGCTGAGCACAAGACAGACAAGTGTTTTACAGTAATAGGAGATTGCTTGTGCAATAAATATGATTTTTTTTGTTATTTTCCCTAATTATTCCTGTTTCTTGACAGAGTACTACAATTCACTCATGTTAGTCTTTACTAAGTATTTCTTATTTAAAGGGAAAACTGATCTCCTCTGAACTTCTCCGTATCAGTCATGGCTGACAGGAATTTTAGGATGGACTGGTCATGATGCCTACATAAACGCATCCAGTACAGGTTTTTATATGATAGGCAGTAAGTACTACTATTGAAAAATCAGCTCCTAATGCCTCGCCTCTAGGAGAGATCCAGTCCAAAATGGCATGGGACAAATGCAGTATCACTGCCAAGTCATACTACAATAATGTTGTATGCAAAGTGCTTTGCTGCACTGTTTCCATGCTAAAACTATAAAAGGGCATTACATTTTTACTGAATGTCTTGCAGCTGGTAGCTAGTAATGTACATCAGTATTCGGATACAAATCTGATTTTCCTCTGACTTAAGTACTGTGCTATGGAGACAGGACACAGTCTTTCTTACTAGTTGCTGTGTTCATTTATTTTTTAAATATCTCTCAACATATTTCAGGGGTTCATAATATTTCAGAAGAAAAGCTTTCAGTATTTAAGGTACTTCTTACCCATTTTTATAGCTTTTTAGAAATAAACTTTTACAGTCTATGCAGCAGAGCAAATGTGAAATAGTCTCACAAATCACAAAGCAGAAAGAAAACAACAGCCTTTCTTTTTTCTAGAAGCCTGTAAAAATAGGCCATCACCATTTTGGCACAGAGGACAGCTCTACAAGGATGCAATATTGGCAAAGGGTTAAAGAAAAAAAAACTCAAGAAGCCACAATCTTCCTCCTCATTTTAAGCAGACAGTGCAGTGCAATGTACCAGTACATGTGATGGGTTTGTTCCTGCAGATGCATCTGTCTTTTCCCAGATGGGAATCAGGGCTGCTAGCACTCAACATATCAGGCTTCTCATTAGCCCTTAAGAAAGGCCAAGTGTTTAGGACAGAAAAATCTCAGTCACTTGAAGGACCTACAAGCTACTCTGAACTCTTAACTGCCCAGCATTGTGCTTATACTGCACTCGAAGTCTTACCTTTCCACACTGCTTACATTTCCCCTCTTGCCTCCGCCTGTGCACCCAGTGATGTCGAACAAAGTTCTGCAAAAGGAGGACAAAAGAAGATATGTTATAGGAGGCAATGGCACCTTGCACTCAGACACCAAAGGAAAGGTCCCTTCAGCAAGTGCAGTCCTTTCTTGAGCAAAATGCAGCAGTCCCTGTGGGAAACTCCAGACAAACAAAATTGAAGGAGGAATAAGGATGAGGTGGTGTTCTTTATCAATGTTGAAATGCATCCAGAATTACTTTCTCAGTGCTCCTCTACAAAAAGAAGAAAGTTCATTATATGATGCAGAGGTAATCATCACCTAAACACAGAGTACAGAAGTCTCCAAACACTGCTGTGTTCAGCCACAATGTGGAGTCTCACTCTCCTCATCTTGGAAATATAGTCTTAGAAGGAAAAAATAAAAGAAAATAAAATCACAAGTCAACGCAGGAGAAGGGAATAAAGGAGCATTCATTAGAATCATAGAATCCTTATGGCTGGAAAAGACCTTTAAGATCAAGTCCAATCACTAACCTCACACTGCCAAGCCCACTAGTGACTGAAACAGTCTTTTCTCCCTGGTAGTTTTTTTGTTTGTTTGTTTTCATTCCATCCTAGATGGCAGCAAAGAGGCAAGAGACAGGAAGATGAGCAGCATTGCTACTTCTGCTATGTGCCACCCAGCACTGAACCATCAATATGACAGGGAACTGAGTTATCACCTCTAGGAACAAGCTGGCCACTAAGCTATAAGAGTTAAGGGTTTTTTCTGGCTTCTATGTAAAACAGGTATAGAAATAAATCAATTATAAAAATAAATACCAGAACCTTCAAAGAAGGTTAACTCATACAGTAGCTCAAGCAAATTGTAAATATGTATATATATAAAGACACTGCACATGCTTCTAGGGAAAAAAAATAATGAAGGGAGAGGCCAGTGGAAGGAGAGAAAAAGAGAGGAAAAAATATATAGTACAAAGGCCAGGAAGAAATAAAGAAATGCTACCAATAAAAAGAAAAAAAAAAGAACAGCTGAATGAATAGGGAAAGAGATAATAAAGATGAAACATTTTTTTGTCTATATAAGTAATGTAGTGGTCAGCTGGAATTAATTCTACATTTATGCTGAGGAGGGGAGAACATGTCTCACTGAGAACCAGTACTCTAAGACTCCTCTGAATCTAAAAACAGTGCTGCAGCTTTACACCAGGTGGACCAGTACACAAATCAAATGGAATGCAATCATTTGTTCAATTACTTACTTCTCTTGGAGATCTGGAGCCTCCTTCTCGAAAAGTTGGTTTGCAGCGAAAATTAATCTGTGATTAAAATAAAGTGTTAGAACTGAAAGTAAATTAAGAAAGATTTTATTCCAGCATGTTGACCTAAGCCAGACTTCAAAAATATTTATTTATTAAAACATTAGCTTCACTAGTTGAACAAATTCACTTACCTGGATGCTAGAATATCTCTTTTCATATACCATAATAATTCTCCTTGCTGCATCTCACACAGGCTTCCCCTTCAGTAATTCTACTCTTGTCTGCTCTGTTCAGCTATTTAAACTGTCTTTTCCTTGCCTAGAATGAAACTGCTTCATCTGTTTTGTTTGGGTTTTATTACTGAAGATTATTTTCAAACAGAGTAGTTTTAAGTTGAGGTCTCAAGCTGGAAATCTAACTCTAATATCTTTTTGCACATTCCAGCTTTATGTCTTCATAAAAAAAAATAAATTTGGGTAATCTTCATTCACATGAACAACTACGCAAATTATCCTATTTTTTTTTACTGTCTGCTTAGAGTAGATTGCTCTTACCCACGTCCCCAGCCACAAGCCATTCAGGGAGCACTGTACTGCCTCATGCAGTGGTGTTGTCTCCTTCAGATGAGAGAGGAAAAACAGGAAGGAGACTACAGAATCATCCATGGACAGAAAACATTTTTAGGTAGGTGAAGAGAAAAAAGCATGTCATGAACAACAAGGAAATTCTGGGGGGGAGGGGGAAGCTAAAATCTGTAAAAAGGAAAAAAAAAATCAATAGAAATAAGAGCAGAGAGGATGAGGAAAATATATACTGAAGACAAGAAAGTCATGGGAAAAGGCTAAAGAATATGTAAGGTAAGGATGCACTGTATTAAGTAGATTCAAGTCTCAGTTGATTATGCTTTAAAGAATAAAGCACTGAAGGATACTGCACAGCTATGTTTTATTATCAAGATAGAAGGATCAAGTTTCCCCAAATTTAAATACAGCTCTTCCCCTTCCCATATAAATAAGTTCTTTCCTCATTTAATAATGGTCTTCATAATAATAACTCAAGGGAGAAAAACAAAACACAACAGAAGTAGACAAAATACTTGTTAATAAAAAAGGAATTAAAGACATAGCAATATTAGTCTTCCTCAATAGATCTTCACCTGCAATTGCAATTCATTTCTCTGCTGTCAAGTCATAGCAGGCTGGAAAGACCCCCAGCTTATATTTAGTTACATCTTTGCAGATAGAACCAAGCAGAAGACTTACGTAACAGTTTTGAACTCCATGGTGTTTAAGACTGATGCTGACTTTAGAATTACCCTTTGCCAAGAGGTGAAATTTGTGGTGTCCAGAATGGCATAAAGGAGCTCAAGAGAATGGGTTTTATGTAAGTGCTCATTTGTGCCGTCTGGCAATGCCATTGACTTGCTGGGATATGGAGAGTCAGCACTGCTGCTGATGGAAGTCATGAAAAATTCACTGGTAACATTTTGTGCTGAAAGCATGTGCTAATGCTAATTTCACTGTGGGTAAAAGCATCGGGGGTGGAAATGGTATTTCTCCAACTTGATATTATGGCAATCACTGTGACATTTGTCAACACAAGTCCAAATACTTGGAAAGGAAAAAAAATCTCTTTCCAAAGGGTTGGTGCTATGAATTTGTTATGCATCAGCTTCCATGAGGAACAACATTGCAAAACATACAGGAGTGAAAATGAAGCTCTAATGAAATCAATGGGGAAATTCCCAGTCGTATTTCTTTACACATATCCCACCAAGAAAGAAAAGGGTGGGGGGATATTTCTCTAACACTTATGCCAGTTAGGCATAATGAAGACAAAACACTGATGGGAAGACTGAAGTCAGTGACAGATGTTCTACAGACGCTTGGGTGTGACAAAAGCTCCTCGAATGCATTGAGAAGCAGGACAAGTGCTCACAAAAATAATGGGACTTTAAAGGACAGGTTTTTAAAGTGGAAATCTTCAAGCAAGAACCTAATTTGTGAAGATTTGGAGGAGAAAATGTTATAGTCTAGTAAATGCAGTGAAAATGTTCATAGTAGTATCTTATGCGGCATTGCTTATAATAAATACAGCTCTCATAAGACGAATTATGTTGGGCTTAGTTCAGGAACTTTGAAAGGCCAGCTTTTTACATGAAAAATACTACATCTTCTTGCTTCAATTCTCAGTCTAGAAGTAGAGGGGAAATATTTTTTAAACAAACATGAAAGCATTCCTAGTTTTTGTCGTTGTTGTTTTGTTGTTTGGCTTTTTTTGAAAGGTTTTCAAGGTTTGAAGAAATCTATTTAAAAAAAAAAAGATTGAATTTTAAGTCAACTTTTGAAACATATATATTGTTAAGACAGCTACGGAAACCTAATTTAGCATATGACGTTTTCCAGAATGAAACCGCACTAAAAGTATTAAATGAATGCTATTCCTGATATACTCCAGAAGATGGCAATGTCTTACCTTCTCTAACTGCTCCATGCACGCATTGTGGACCACAATCTTGCAGGCAGCACACTTCCTCCGCAGAGCTGATTTCTGTAAGAGGAAAACGAGACGTGTGTGCACGGAGGTCCGCTATTGCCAGGAGGAAAAAAGTTAACTGAGAAACAGGAGATATTTAGCTCCTTATGCAACATGGCTTTTTTTTTTCCCCCTCTCTCGGAACTCTCAACCATTTTGTTTATTGAAGAAAATTAAACTCTTCCAGTTACGAATTGGACTTTGTGAAAAAGACAAAGCCCAAGTGCTCCAGCTTGTGAACTATTAATAAAAAGCTCCCTTGAGGTAGCAGATAAGGCTGTTAACAGTGCAGATCATCACTCTAGAAGAAATCAGCCTTCAAAGATAAGCAAAGCCAGTGAAAAGAGAAGAAAATACACACATACGAATCAGAGAACTTAGGCCAGTTTGGAAGAGCGTGTTCATTTCATGCTTATATCATATTTAATTTAATGGCCCTAACCATTGCTTTGCAGAAAAATACTTCGGTACTCGAGTCATTTAGCAGAGAATGATAACCACATGGAATGTTGTTAAATGCTTATGGTATGTTACAGCAGGGGAAAAAAAAATCTCAATCTAATTATGCTGGTTACATTTATTAATTTTAGTAGGGCTTTTAAAATAATTTCCATTGATTCTCTTGGGTCAAAGCATATCCAAAGAAAGAGAATGCATCTATAAGACAGAATATATTTACTTTTTTTCACATATACTCAAATTTAACGTATTTAATAATTTGCGTGTAAGTTTAACTTATCATAGAATCATTTCGGTTGAAAAAGACCTTTAAGATCATCAAGTACTTGTGCTTGAGGGACAGAATTTATGAACACATGGTAAGTCAAGATTTACTTCAGATTTTTACATTGAATTTATTCATGTTCTTTTAAATTATTTAATAATCTTTCTTTAGAATTTTTAATATAATAAAAAAATCAAGGGACGAGTTTCAGCTCACATAATAAATTATTATAGTCTTACTGAGTCTCAATTGCCTAGATACAGCCTAACTGTAACTGTTCACATGTATGGGGAATACTGTTCTAATGTTTCACCTATAGAGCGACATTTCAACAGACATGTTCCCGTACATCTTGTGACTTTTTAAGTTTAAGTATGTTTCAGTCTATGCTTACTACCAGAAAGGAATCAATCCCTAAGACAAAAAAGAAAAAAATCCAAAACACAAACAAAGGTAATCCTTATGAGCAGCTATTTTTTAACAGCTTCCTTTTTAAATTNTAACGTATTTAATAATTTGCGTGTAAGTTTAACTTATCATAGAATCATTTCGGTTGAAAAAGACCTTTAAGATCATCAAGTACTTGTGCTTGAGGGACAGAATTTATGAACACATGGTAAGTCAAGATTTACTTCAGATTTTTACATTGAATTTATTCATGTTCTTTTAAATTATTTAATAATCTTTCTTTAGAATTTTTAATATAATAAAAAAATCAAGGGACGAGTTTCAGCTCACATAATAAATTATTATAGTCTTACTGAGTCTCAATTGCCTAGATACAGCCTAACTGTAACTGTTCACATGTATGGGGAATACTGTTCTAATGTTTCACCTATAGAGCGACATTTCAACAGACATGTTCCCGTACATCTTGTGACTTTTTAAGTTTAAGTATGTTTCAGTCTATGCTTACTACCAGAAAGGAATCAATCCCTAAGACAAAAAAGAAAAAAATCCAAAACACAAACAAAGGTAATCCTTATGAGCAGCTATTTTTTAACAGCTTCCTTTTTAAATTATCATGATTTTTTAATGCCGGTGGCATTGCAATCACTCCTAGTGAGATGCTAGGAAAACTTCAGACTATCTTTTCCATCACTTCTAGCTATTTTGATATATCATTAACTGTCAGGTCTATATTCCAGAGAGTGAGATAATATTTTGTATAGACTACTAATTTATGCAAAGTCTGTGCAGATACAGCTTACTTCTTTCTTAAATAGAGTATGCGCAGAAGAGCTAAGTCAAAGTAAAACTGAGATGGGCATAGAAAGAGGCAAAGTCTTCAGAAGATTCTAAATGGAAAAGCATTAGTCTTTTGACAATCAGGTTAACCTTACAACAATTAAAGGCCAGGCAATTTGGAACTGAGCAACTTTAATCTCTGCTGCTTCCTAAACATGACTCAACATTTCCAGGTCTATTGACTGGAAAAGCTTATCATCAAATAAGATGTCTCTCAACATTTCCAAATCAAAGTGGAAATCAGTGGGTTACCACTGACAAATTCATCAGCTACTGCAAAAAGATCTTGCAAGTCCTGGAGAGATACAGCTCTAAAGCTAAGACACAATCTTGCAAATCATATGCAACATCCTACTAAATTTCCATACAATTTTCAACAAAGTACATTATGAGGAAGCATTTACTCAGTTTTTTGAAAGTAATCTTCTATTAAGAACATAAGAACAGTCTTACTGGATCAGATCAAATGTCCACTCAGTCAAACAAATCCTGTCTCCGCTTTTGCCAATATGCAGTGTCTCATGACCAATGTAAGTGCAGGGCAAACTCATAACAACATTTCCCTTGGATATTACCCCACCATCAGCCATTTTTCACTGTTGATACTTTGATTCAGTACTCCTTGTAAGCAGGCATAGACTTTACAGACTTGGCCTTAACACTGTACCCCATAAAGTAACCAATAACGTAAACAAAGTAATTTGAGAAAGTAAGGAAGTATAGATACTAAATTGGAGCTACATAAAAAAAAAACTAGGGGTTATTAATAAATCAAAATGCTGTGGTTTGGATCAAATAATCTGAGAGTTGCATTATTTTATATAAAAGCAAGCAGATGTTTATATAAGAGGTCACAGGCAGTGTCCACAAACACACCAGAGAAGAGAGACTCCCCATAAACTTTGCAAAGGGCCAGGATGCTCCCTTGAGCATTAATTCAAAGCAAGGCTTTGAACAAAAGATTTGAACACTCTCACCAGGTTTCCTAAATATTAAGATAAGGGACCAGGGGCAGAGAAGGCTGGGACAGGTGTCTTTCTCTTCTTCTGATACCATTTAACTGAAAACAATTTAACTGAAATACCAGGTGAGGAATTGTTGAAGCAGACTGCAAGTGTAACAGTGACTCCCCAGTCAGGGATGACTCTCATATGTCAGTATTCTAACCCTTTTTCTTTATCTTAATAAAGCCACTCATTACATCCATTCTCACTGTGTAAATAATCTGGGTCACTGAAAATTGTTTGGGGCTTCTTTCTCAAGAAACAGCCTTTTGCCCCTTTTATGTTCTTTCTGGAACAACAGCATTAACAAGAGAAAATAATATGGGCTCCCAAGAGTCTGAGCACTATATCAATCCCAAGTCAGGCTTGTTACTTCACAAAGGGAGAAGGAAATCTGAAAATAACTCACTGAGAATTTGACTTGGCAGCTTTCCTCTCCCAGGTAGCAAAGGTCCCCAGAAACATTTGTCTCCAGCCACAGATGCTCTCCATTCACAGCATTTTCCTGAGGAAAGATGGTTGTTAATTCAGTTTCTGAAATTCAGCCACATGAGCACAGAGAAAGCAAAAATTCTCATCACAAATTTAGAAAAAAAATTTAATCAAATCACAAACCAACAAAACCCAACCACCACACAATCAATCACTTGTTGATCTGGTTTTCTACAACAAAGCCATAACAGTATTAGCTGACTACCCCTGTTCAAAGGAATGCTGAAGACACAGTGAATAATGTGTCAGCACTGAAAACTGAAGTATTCTTATGTATAGTTCAGTGAAACTTTGCTCATGTTCTTCCCATGGTTTAACTGGGAACTTTAGGTTTCATAAGCATGAGATGTACAGCAAAAATATAAAGAAACAGAAGATCAAGAGAGACAAAGCAAAAACAGGACTACTGAACTTTCAACTGGAAAAAATCCAGAAATTTGAGAACCATGCCTAGAAACACAACATAACATAGTGACTATACCTTTATGATGGCAGTGTAAACAGTATGTTTATGAAAATGTCAACAAAATTATAACTGGCCAGGTGAGGCTAGACTTTAATTTTTTACTGGGAAGTATAATAATTCAATAATAATTCAACTGAGAACATTTTTTAAAAAATCTACCTAGCACAGCAATAATTACAATAATTATAAGTGATTAACAGAGTATCAGTTGATGTTTCTTTGACAGCCTCATTTGACGAAATCTGCACGTAAACTCTATAAAAATTCTTGTTCTAATGAAATGAGGTTACAGAAAGACTACAGTTTTCACTTGACTGTAATCCTGACTCTACCGAAGACTCCAAGAAGTCTACTGTATACTACTTGAGCGAAGTGATCAAGAGGATTTTTGTTCTGCCAGAATTAGAGCACGATGGAAAACACTTTGACAGTCTCTGACATTTGGTTCCCACACTGCAGAAGTCACAAATGATGACGCTTACCAAACAGATGGCGTCCGACAGCAGGATGCTCTAAAATAGCCACCTTGGTTAAAATAATTTCTTTAAAATACCACTGACAGTTTCAAAGTGATGAAATGAGAGCTTCACTTGCCATGTGGATTTCTTAGGTAATGCAAAGAAGCAAAAGTGGCAAACTCCTTTGGCTTCTGGAGTACAAGTGCATCCACAACAGCCAAGACCTATACAAGACTATATGGGGTGCCTATCACAACTCTGATACTCACTTCAAATAAAACAAGACAACAGCAACAACAGTATTTTTTCTGGTGAGAGGCCTACCTGTCCACAGGTCTTCTAAATTTATCAGAAATGTTCCTTTTGATGTCAGCCTTGATATTACTCCTCCACACAAAGGATTCCAGTCTACTGCCATCACACCCTGATTAAACTCTCAGAGCACATTGTTCTATACCTCCACCTCTTCTCATGCTTCTGTCTGCCTGTCCACCTGAAGTATAAAATCCTTGGGACAGAGCTTTTCCTAAGCTGTACAATTCAGAGCACAGTAGTTTAGGTAAGGCTTTTCAGCACTTTCATAATAGAAAAGAGCTCTTAAGGACTTGAACTAGCTTAAGAAATTCTTCAAGCCTTACTCAGATGGTAAATTATAAAGGCTGTAAATTCTTCAAGTTTATCCTTGTAATAAAGCCGCTTTCTCTGGCAAGAACTGTATCAATTTTACAGTACTTCATGGAAGCCTAATCACATCATACTAAAAATTACTGTGAAAACAGTATTGCACAATCATATTAATTCCCTCTCAATAGTTTGAGGACCAAAGCAGGAGAATATGAGCTCATCAGGACTGTTCAACCTGAGCACATTCTCTGCTGACAACTCAATGCAAACAACATTATAAATCAGAGTTAAATTGTATAGGTTATAAAAGATTTCTAGAAAGGATCCCTTTAGATATTCCTAAATATCAAAAGACATTTAAGAAGGATGAGTATGCTAAGAAAGTACACAGCTCCAGGGATATAGTTTTTAATGAGGAATTAAAATTACATTAAAAAAAATAGACTAAACACCCCTTCATTCGCATCATGTCTATATAACTTACCATCCACGGATTTCTAAAGATGAAGTGACATATTTCCATAACCTTGTTTAGACTGATTGAGTTTGCTTTCTCTTGTTCCTGACTGTATCATATTCACATCTGACTTCATTTCACAGTGTAAATAAAGTCAGTAAGTAGTTGACAAGGATGACCTTTCTAGCTCATGTTATGATAGAGTTCTGACAAGACTAGAAAATAAGAATGTAAATAACCTGATCTGGTATAAAAGGGGCACAGCTTCAGATACTTACCATCACAAACAACCTCCCAACACTTTGTGTGAAAACTCTCAATTTCAATTCCAGCAAAGTGACACCTGAAAAATCCTCTTTCATCTTGAATCAGATGTGCTGAGATTTCCCAAGATGAAAATGCTCTCCCTCAAAAAGCTCAGCCTGTTGATTATTTTGTCTCAATAAGATCAACAGGAATTATCTGAACTTCACTGTTTCAAATTTTACAGGTCATTTAGATGATGAGGCATTCTGTTGACACTTACAAAAATAAAGATGACACAGTCAAAGAAAAATGCTTCGATCAAAATTTTCATTCAATTCTAGTAGAGAAATTTGACAAAAATGAACAGATTTCTACAAAGGATTTTTCCTTCAGCAAATCAGTATTTTTCACTTCAAATTTTACAGGCAGTGTTCTACAATGTGCTGTACAAAGGGATACTCCTTTTATCAAGACACAAGCTGACAGATGTCACTGGAATCACCTCTACTATGAGCATTTGTTTAAAAAATACTACTAAAACACATTAAAGACTGCATCATCCCATGTATATTTTGACACAGACATTTTCCCACAAGAGTTTTGAGTTCAGAAATCTTCTAATGAATAAGTTTCCATTTTGGTTTATTTTGCATTTGATGCCTTAATGTTGACTTTATGAGTAAATGGCTACTAAACAGGCAGTCATCCTCTTTATGTCCCTGACCCCTTAAGACACCAGTCTCACAGTTGCCATTGTCCTCATGCTGGATCTAGCAGCTGTGAAACTACACATGAATCTAACTGATGGGGGAAAAAAAAAAAATTAAAAAAAAAAAAAAATCAACCACAACAGATAATTTTTCTGCTAAATCAACTAGACAAAATGAGTCACCCTCTGACCATGTAACTGCTGGATCTAACAAAAAGAGCAGTGGAGGTGGGTTCAGTGGGACATGCTTTTAGTACCAACTCAGTGTTAGAGCAGTTTAGCTGATCTGTCAAAACATGGTTTTATGTTGAAGTGCTTTGCTTTGACTTGCTATGGAGAAAAGAGACACTGTCCATCATGATGTATAAATGAGCAATGACTGCAGCCTAATATTCTGCTGTTAAAAAGAGAACTGGGAACTCTGTTTCTTTGCCTGGCTTCACAGCCCTTGCAAACGTATGCACTAAGTGTTCTGTGAAGTGAAAGAGCCGCCGTTCACTGAAGATGAGGCAGCAGTGCTTTCCTGGCAGATGCAACCTGCCTCACAGGGGACATATGAACTCAATATGCTCTCCCAGATGGAGACCTCCCATTTGATTGCTCCTGATCCATTACCACCTTCATAACAAACAAAAATAATTTCAGTATAGCAAACATTCCTTGCATACAAAACAAAAGGTACAATCTCCCCTGAAGGGAAGGAGAAGTAGGAATTCAAGGGCTAGGAGTTTGGGAACAATGTAATCACAAGTGCGTGATCATCACTTGCTCTGCACATTTCACTAATTCAACTAGCTTTCTCCTCCTAAATGACCCAGCATGGTTAAATGACAGAGCATAGTGTTACCATTTTTCCACAGCCCTTACATTTCCCCATTTATCTCACTGTTCTTCAGGCTGCAGTCAGCATGGTTTCAAATGCAATGCAGATAAAGTCAAGTAATTTGATTTGCCATATCAAGCAGCTACAGATATTCAGCCAAACAAATACATCAGCCAGCCTAACTTTCAAGTTCAAAGGAGTTGTAACTCCAACTAACAGGAGAAATGGAGCTATCCTCCACCCCTGGCATGACTACTGTTCTGCAAGAAAAAAAAAAAGACATAAAAGCAGCAATTAAGCATTTTTTTCCTATTTGTTAACAATCCAGTAAGAGACTCTCACACAAATGTAAATTTATGACAAACTTAAGATTAGTGTAAAATTAGTGCTCAGTCTAAATTTAAACAAACATATTTGTAAGCAAATTATTAGCTTTGGCTCTTTCTTTATGACGTCGTTATCAAGCAGAAACAAGTTGGTTTGGATGTCTTTTTCCCAAATGTGTGTCTTATGTTTGGCTTGTGTTTTACCCTAAACTCTAAAATTTCAGAGTTGGTAATGTTCATGTTGCGAAATATTGCCATGTTCTGAATGTTTTTCCATTCATTTTAAGTCCATCTTAATACATTATAATTTAAAGAATATTTTTCATGTAGAAGTCACCTTTTCCTTAATCATTACAAATGTATGTGCAACATCAACCCAAATATCACAGAGATATGGTACTACATCATTACTTCAGAAAAACTTTAAGATATGTAGGCTTCACCTTTCAGAACTATTTTTGAGTGTTCAACTTTTAGGTCTAGTTTCACCACATTCTTGAGCTTTTTCTCCAATTCCCCTTTTCCCCATCATGCTTTCCAACATCTCTATATCAGTTGTCCACTTCTGTATTCTCTGCTGAGCTTTTGAGATTCTTATTATCATCATCTCAAAGATCATCTGTACATAGAGGCAGAATAACAACATTTGTCTTTATGGAGGAGCACTGTCTAGATGCTATCAACTGAGATGATAATTCTCTGTGTTCTCGTGAACTATTACTTTGGCTGACACAGCTTAACCTCAGCCCTTTAGGTAGCAATGGAAAAATACCGATTTTCAAGAAGGGCACCTTCTGTAACATCACTGCATCCTCTATACCACTGAGAGCAGGGAATGGAAAAAAGAGACAGCCACCATTTTTAAGTATGACAGATCTATTTTCTCTTTAGATCTCTCTGGAAAGCAGGTTTGTTCTCAAACCTTGATGAAAAAGAAACAGCAGAGAAAGACTACTGATCCTCAACATGCTACTACAATTACCATCTGAACACAAAATTTCAGCATTTTTTAAGCATGCATGGAGGAGCTTGCACTCATCACCACTTATTTATGCAGAACTGAAGGTCCCAGCCTCTCTACATGATTTTATGCGACTAGTGGGATACCCATAGCCCAGGGTTGTCCTTTCTCAGGTGAGCATCTTATGATATACATCTTTTTTTTAACTGAATACTCAGATTCCAATTACAACATTCTAATGGAAGGGAAATATCCTTCAGTGGAAAAATTAGTATAGGTTTTTAAGACTTGAAGACACAGGAACTAAACCACTCACGTGGCAAAGAAATTCATTTATCTAGATTAATGGGAAAATATTTAATCATATATCAAACATATTGAGTGTATTAACATGCATGTTAATTATCTATAGTATATCATTGCACTTGCAATCTTGTACTTGCAAACACTTACTGTCCATGAAATTAAGTGGACACTAGTACTGCCTGATGCCCAAAAATGCAGAATGCAACAAACTTATTGCATAGTCACAGTCACTGATTATAAATACTTCACTGTGTATTTATCTAACCTCATAGTCCAGTAGTTTATCTACAAGAATACTACAGGAGATAGTGTTGAAGCCTTGCAAATGTCAAGATGACAGCCATTTCTCTCCCATCATCTACCAATTATAGAAGGCTGTCAGGTTGGTCAGACATATCTCCTCTCCATAAATCCATGCTGACTACTCTCAGTCTTTTTCTTATCCTGCTATTCATGGAAATGGCTTCCAGAAGGATTTGAACCATCACTTGCCCAGGAATCAGTGAGACTGATCAGTCTGTAGTTCCCTGAATACTCCTCCCTGTCCTTCTTGAAAACAGGATTGGCACTTGCTTTGTTACAATCCTCAGCAACTTCCTCTGAGCGTTGTGAGTTTTCAAAGACAACAGACTGTTCTTGCAATTATATCAGACAGATCCCTCAGCATTTTCATGTTCATCTCATCAAGTTCCATGCACTTTTGTATATTCAGTCTAATTGCTCCCTAACCTGATCATCGTCTATACTGGTGTCATGGGCCTGAGATTCCTGAAGGTGGGTCTTACCAGTAAACACTGGGGTGAAAAAAGAAGCATCGACCCCATTGTTCTTCCCCATGTCCTTTGTCACCATATTCCCCCACCCCATTCAGTCATGGTCCAACATTTTTCCTAGTGTTCCTACTGTTGCTGATATGTCTACAGAAAACATTGTTGCTCTTCATGTTCTTCCTCTTAGATTCAAGTCCAGATAAGGTCTAACATTCCTGACCTTGTCCATATGCAATTAGATAGAGCTTTCTACAGTCCTCCTTGCCTGCCTGACCCTGCTTTCACCTATTGGCTAATGGCAATTTTCAGCTTCCACTTAACGCATCATTTTCTTGTTAAGAGCTAAAAGTGGTGGGTTTTTTCTTTAATGCATATCAAAATGTTATATCTATTTTTTTTTATATATTTCTCCTGTGAAAAACATTCAACTTGCACCCAGAAAACTCTGACTGTGCATTCACAGAACACAAAGCATAGGAGAGTTCAGTTTTTTCATTCAATTCCAAGAATGGAAGCTCTGTGTTTTCAAATGCCTCTTACGAGACATGATTAGGGTTCTAACTTGTGTGGTTGTAGACAACAAATGCCTGCTAAAAGGCAAGAAATGGGCATTGACAAAATGCATTATGGACAAACAAAATGAGACATTTTTGGCCAGTGGGAAGCTCAACATACTAATACCCTAAGGATTGTCAAGATTTTTTGCAGGCATCAAAGAAAGCAAGAGCTAGAAGGCAGTACTTAAAAGGAAATTATAGGATGACTTGCCATAAAAGCTTATGGTTATTTTCATTGGGAGCAAATGGCAGTATGAAAATACACAAACACCTAGATCACCACTGGTATGCAGGCACAGTATGTGATAGCCCAGCTGTACTTACTTGAGAATCTGGGCTAGAATTACTTTATCACTTAATACATGGGAATGATGCCTAAAACAGGCAAAGGTGGGAGAAAGTGCATAAACCTATCTCAAGGACAGGCATTTAAGGTGGTTCTATTTTGTTAAGGCATATTCTGCGTTCACCTCTGTCTATAACATCACTTACTCCAGAGAAAGTGTTCTGTATGACTCTGCTGTGAAAAGATAAGTAGCACTAAATTACACAAAGCTGCAAGTTAACTTGAATTAGTTGTAGCAAGTGCAACCATACTAGGCATTTGTATGTTAGAGGAAAAAAACCTCAGGGGTGACGGATCATTGCAACAATAAAGCTATATTGTTTCTTATGTAAAAGGACTTAAGAGACATCAGAATCATCATCTCCATCCAGCTAGAAGGGCTGATGCACCAAGAGGCAAGACAATTCATCCAAGCCTACTCATGAGGTAAGCGGCAGAGCAGAAAATGGAAATCTCACACTCTGAATCAGTGTCCTGTTCACAAGATCATCTGGCAATGGCAAATTACCCGCAAGAAGTTATCAAAAATAGAGTCTATAGCCAGAGAATTCTTTCCAGTTATTACTGTGAAGGCGAGAGAGAGGAAAATATTTTCTACTGCAAAGTCAAGTGACGACTTGATGTTCATGTCACTTACATTTTGGAAAGTTCTCCCATCATGGGTCCTTGGAGAATCACCTCAAATACTGAGAAGTAGGATATAAGATGGTCGTGCAACATGCACTGGTTAACGCTGTCTTCCCAAGATTAAATACAGACTTCTTTGTCTGGCTCCAATATATTTTTATCCAAATATCTTTTCACTCTACCAAATACATCTTTGGACTTAAATATTAGTATTTAAAACTAAACTTTTCTCTTTATTGCCATTCACTACCCATTACAAACTTTGCTCCATTTCAGCTTCTTCACATCTTCAAGCCACTTCCCTATTATCTCTTTTACCATGCCTCAGATTTGCAAAAGGCCTTTCTCTCCCTCATTCACCAGCTACTACAGCTGGTCACTTCAGGCTCTTCCCAGCTGTAGGTGTCTTCCACTCACTCTGTTGTCCCTTTACCCACATGCCACAGGGTTGCTTCCTTTCTCCAATCAAAATGTGAAGTAAAGCAGCAACACCATCTGAGTGGATGGAACAACTGAGAAACTGAATTGATCAAAAATTTAAACCAAAAGCCAGGAAGTAAATTGCAAAACCACCACAAACACACAATTAAAATCCACAATGTTTAATCAGTATTCACCAACCTATATCAATTCCTGCACTATTTATGTATTGGTATCATATGAGAAGTGAGCTGGTAAAATGTGTAGCAGACAATCAACTTTGAAGAAGGGAAGTTGTGATTGTTGAGCTTGGTGTTTGGGTTTTCTGGTTTGGGGTTTTGTTGCTGCTGTTTTGTAGGTACAGTTCTGAAGTGTCTTAAATTTAGCCTGTGCTTAATCCTTCACATATATGACTGAACTTTCAGATTTCTACTAACCAGCATCAATGACTCAAGAGCAGGTATGTGTTTTAATACCTTGCTGTATCAAGACTTTTGACTAAAATATCAAAGTATATTCCAAAGGCCTTTCAAGAAGAATTCTATGTAAGCTTTCAAACTCATTTTAACACTACAGTACAGAACTGTAGTATATCATAGTGAATCTAATCCAGCTTTCTGCAGCACAGGAAATTTCACCATCTTGAAGTTTAACTGCAACAGCCAGAGTTGAAGCAGAGCATACTATCCAGAAAGCCATTCAGTCTTGGTAAAGAGAGCAGAGACATAAGGTGTATTCATCAAAACATAAGTTATCTTCACCTAAAAGCCATTTGGGTGACTCATGCTTTTGATACTGCGATGTACTTAGTTCTTTATCAACAACCCAGTGTAAGATCTACTGCACGCTTTGCTTTAAATGGGGCATTTCTGTGATCTGCTGGCTTAAGGCTTGCCTTCTCAACAAATACCAGTGCATAACCACATGGAAGGTGCATAGGAATGGTTCAAAGATGCATCTGAGGAGGTTCAGACTTGACATTAGAAAACATTTCTATACAGTGAGGGTGGTCAAACAGAGGAAGAGGCTTCCTGGAGAAATGGCTGATGCTCCAAACCTGTCAGCATTTAAAAGGCGTTTGGACAATACCCTTAACAACATGCTTTAACTTTCAGTGAGCCTTGAAGTGTCCAGGCAGTTGAACTAGACAATCAGTATATGTCCCTTCCCACTGAAATACTCTAGTCTGTTCTAGACAAACCTAAATTAGCCCCTTCTGAACTAACCCAGAAATATAAAAGCAGCAAGATAGAAGGGATGGAAACATATGCTCTCTGTCTACAAGGCAGGACTAGAAGAAATCTAGCTGTACCTACAAAGCTTTGTGATCAAAGGTTTCTACTACCTACTTTACAGACCCAGTCAACTCAATGTGTATCTTCAGCCTTAAATTTTGACCTTTCAGAGATACAAAACCCTGCTGTGCTAAAATCAGATCACCTTTGGATGGCTGACCTTGTCAAGAAGGCATTGAGAAAACGTAGCCAGATAGTTCCCAAGCTGGAAAATCTGAACAGCTCTGTTCTGGGCTTCTCAAGTCTCCACAAGCTTTTTATGTCTCCATTCTGTGCATCATTTCATAATAGAAGCATGACCAGCATTAATTCTGAGAGCAACGAGCTTGTCTTACATTAATTTAAGGATGGAAAGATCACTAGCCAGAGATACTGCTTAAATTCACTGCCAAAAAAGTTCAGACACCTACAGTCCACTCTAAGGCCGCCCTTGGTTCCTTCACAGGTCCATTGGAGACTGCAATGTTGAGGGAATGCACAGGAGCCAAGTGTTGGAGACCTGACCTGGAGATGGCTTTCCTGCAAATTAAAAAGAAAAAAGCCACAAATAAATGGAGTGTATATCCAATATAATCACCCAATTCAATTGTCCACCCCACGCATTTCCAGAAATCAGAGAAGACAGCACAGCATCTAATTTCAGCTTGGGTGAAATTGTGCTTGAATGCCATCTCCTGCTAAAGCAGTTCAGGAAAAGAAGAAAGTAATCTGATCACTGAAAATTACTGTTTAATGAAGATCAGTTACTCATCTGGCACTAAGCTGAAATATAAAATCCAGTGGACTACATATGGTTCTGTTTGCCAATTTCAATGGAGTCTTTACATACCACCCAAATCTGCTGAATCAATTTATGCCTAACTCCAAATAGCCTTTATTGGAGAAATAAAGTGTGAGTTTATAAAAAGAATAAATCATCTGTTGCTTTTACTTCAATTACAGGCTAGGGAAAGCCATTCATTCAGCATCTGACTATTTAAAACAAGACATAGAGACCACTTAGTCAGGAAAAGGAGACAAACACTACTACCATTTGTGATCATATCAGCATCCCACAAGGTATTATAGCTTCTTTCCACTTGTATCTCAATTCTATCATTTTGGTTCAAAGTCATGCACACATCTCTTGACTCATAGATAGGTCCTCCTTCAAAAGTCACAGACAGTGACTAGAAGCCCTCCTGGAGCTTTACGAGCACAGAGTTGTGTCCACTCTCTGTTTCCCTAGAGGCATCCAGCCCTGCCGGAACAACTTTGAACAGCGAGCTATCGAGTGGAAGCACAGGACACTGATAATACAAAGCTCAGCAGCACTGAGATAGTAGGTTTCATTATAGCATTGTACATTTTAGCACCTGATGGTGATGGCCAAAACAATCTCACAGCTTCAGCTGCAGCAATTCTGAAGAGGACAAAAATATCTCAAGGATAGACCTTCTGTAAGCCAGATATATCCATCCCCCACAAAGCAAATTGAGAGTCTGTTTGTGTAAAATACATTTTTGTGATACCACTCCCACAGTGCAACAGCTATTTACAGCATCTTCTAATCTTACCACTCTAGCCAAGGCACTAAAGGTCAATTGAGCCAATGATGACAATTCAAGTCAGTCATACATTAAATAAATATTTTCATTGTCCTGAAAATACACAGTGCAATAGACATACACAGTAAAGAAGCCTGGAACCCTCATTGCTCTCAGTGCATATCCAGAAAAATGGAGTGAGCTGAATCAGAATCTCTTAATTTACCTTTCTTGTGAGTAGCATGAACAATTGAACATCAATATCAGCCCCTGATCATCCAGTGTCCCCTTTCCACTTAATATGGACAAGACATTGACATTAGGGGTTTTTCCCAAAATATTTTACATTCAGTGAAAACACATTAGAAGGAAGAAGCCTAAGAAAAAGACATGGGAGAAGCACTACCTGGCTATCAAGAGAGCCTATCAGGAGAGAACAATTTAGCAAGAAAGATTTTATGCCATACATGTCAGCACAACGTAAGCTACACATCTTAATGACCAGCTTAAGACCTTAAAGAAATAAACCACAAGAAGCAACACAATTATTAATTTTTTAATATATTTTTCCAGAAAATTGTCAAATATTTCTCTGTTTCCTTCTGTGCTGTTTAGGGTAATCAATTTAGTTCTTAGCGCTTCCTAAACAGAAGAGCACATTCATGTGTCTGTTCACGGTTTACAACATGGTAATTTGTTTTGGTGGAAATGGGACCGTACTACATTTTCCACGTCATATCAGTGACAGGTGATAAAATAAACAACTTGGTTGTAAAAGGCCTTTAAGATCATCAAGTCCAATCACTAACGCTGACAAGCCCATCACTAAACTATGGCCCTCAGCACCTCATCTACATGGCTTTTCAGTATCTCCAAGGATGATGACTCCACCAACCTCCCTGGGCAGCCTCCATGGATGTTGAACAACCCTCTCGGGGAAAAAGTTCTTCATCTCTGCTTTAAACCTTCCCTGGTGCAATGTGAGGCCATTTCCTGTTGTTCTATCACTTATTACTCAGGAGATGAGACAAACCCCAACCTCGCTACAACCTCCGTTCAGGCAATTGTAGAGAGTGATCATGTGTCCCCTCATTCTCCTCTTCTCCAGACTAAACACCACCACTTCCCTCAGCCACTCCTCAGACTTGNTAGTTCCCAAGCTGGAAAATCTGAACAGCTCTGTTCTGGGCTTCTCAAGTCTCCACAAGCTTTTTATGTCTCCATTCTGTGCATCATTTCATAATAGAAGCATGACCAGCATTAATTCTGAGAGCAACGAGCTTGTCTTACATTAATTTAAGGATGGAAACTAGCCAGAGATACTGCTTAAATTCACTGCCAAAAAAGTTCAGACACCTACAGTCCACTCTAAGGCCGCCCTTGGTTCCTTCACAGGTCCATTGGAGACTGCAATGTTGAGGGAATGCACAGGAGCCAAGTGTTGGAGACCTGACCTGGAGATGGCTTTCCTGCAAATTAAAAAGAAAAAAGCCACAAATAAATGGAGTGTATATCCAATATAATCACCCAATACAATTGTCCACCCCACGCATTTCCAGAAATCAGAGAAGACAGCACAGCATCTAATTTCAGCTTGGGTGAAATTGTGCTTGAATGCCATCTCCTGCTAAAGCAGTTCAGGAAAAGAAGAAAGTAATCTGATCACTGAAAATTACTGTTTAATGAAGATCAGTTACTCATCTGGCACTAAGCTGAAATATAAAATCCAGTGGACTACATATGGTTCTGTTTGCCAATTTCAATGGAGTCTTTACATACCACCCAAATCTGCTGAATCAATTTATGCCTAACTCCAAATAGCCTTTATTGGAGAAATAAAGTGTGAGTTTATAAAAAGAATAAATCATCTGTTGCTTTTACTTCAATTACAGGCTAGGGAAAGCCATTCATTCAGCATCTGACTATTTAAAACAAGACATAGAGACCACTTAGTCAGGAAAAGGAGACAAACACTACTACCATTTGTGATCATATCAGCATCCCACAAGGTATTATAGCTTCTTTCCACTTGTATCTCAATTCTATCATTTTGGTTCAAAGTCATGCACACATCTCTTGACTCATAGATAGGTCCTCCTTCAAAAGTCACAGACAGTGACTAGAAGCCCTCCTGGAGCTTTACGAGCACAGAGTTGTGTCCACTCTCTGTTTCCCTAGAGGCATCCAGCCCTGCCGGAACAACTTTGAACAGCGAGCTATCGAGTGGAAGCACAGGACACTGATAATACAAAGCTCAGCAGCACTGAGATAGTAGGTTTCATTATAGCATTGTACATTTTAGCACCTGATGGTGATGGCCAAAACAATCTCACAGCTTCAGCTGCAGCAATTCTGAAGAGGACAAAAATATCTCAAGGATAGACCTTCTGTAAGCCAGATATATCCATCCCCCACAAAGCAAATTGAGAGTCTGTTTGTGTAAAATACATTTTTGTGATACCACTCCCACAGTGCAACAGCTATTTACAGCATCTTCTAATCTTACCACTCTAGCCAAGGCACTAAAGGTCAATTGAGCCAATGATGACAATTCAAGTCAGTCATACATTAAATAAATATTTTCATTGTCCTGAAAATACACAGTGCAATAGACATACACAGTAAAGAAGCCTGGAACCCTCATTGCTCTCAGTGCATATCCAGAAAAATGGAGTGAGCTGAATCAGAATCTCTTAATTTACCTTTCTTGTGAGTAGCATGAACAATTGAACATCAATATCAGCCCCTGATCATCCAGTGTCCCCTTTCCACTTAATATGGACAAGACATTGACATTAGGGGTTTTTCCCAAAATATTTTACATTCAGTGAAAACACATTAGAAGGAAGAAGCCTAAGAAAAAGACATGGGAGAAGCACTACCTGGCTATCAAGAGAGCCTATCAGGAGAGAACAATTTAGCAAGAAAGATTTTATGCCATACATGTCAGCACAACGTAAGCTACACATCTTAATGACCAGCTTAAGACCTTAAAGAAATAAACCACAAGAAGCAACACAATTATTAATTTTTTAATATATTTTTCCAGAAAATTGTCAAATATTTCTCTGTTTCCTTCTGTGCTGTTTAGGGTAATCAATTTAGTTCTTAGCGCTTCCTAAACAGAAGAGCACATTCATGTGTCTGTTCACGGTTTACAACATGGTAATTTGTTTTGGTGGAAATGGGACCGTACTACATTTTCCACGTCATATCAGTGACAGGTGATAAAATAAACAACTTGGTTGTAAAAGGCCTTTAAGATCATCAAGTCCAATCACTAACGCTGACAAGCCCATCACTAAACTATGGCCCTCAGCACCTCATCTACATGGCTTTTCAGTATCTCCAAGGATGATGACTCCACCAACCTCCCTGGGCAGCCTCCATGGATGTTGAACAACCCTCTCGGGGAAAAAGTTCTTCATCTCTGCTTTAAACCTTCCCTGGTGCAATGTGAGGCCATTTCCTGTTGTTCTATCACTTATTACTCAGGAGATGAGACAAACCCAAACCTCGCTACAACCTCCGTTCAGGCAATTGTAGAGAGTGATCATGTGTCCCCTCATTCTCCTCTTCTCCAGACTAAACACCACCACTTCCCTCAGCCACTCCTCAGACTTGTATCCCAGACCCTTCACCAGCTTTGTTATCCATCTCCGGACATACTCCAACACCTCAATGTCTTTCTGACAATGAGAGACCCAAAACTGAACACATTACTCGAGATGCGGCCTCACCAATGCTGAGTATAAGGGCATAATCAGTGCCCTGATCTACTAGCAATTAATTATTATTTGAAGAAAAGTGCCAACATTTTCAACTAATATGGCTTACAGGCTTGTCAGCAATACTGTCTGTAAAGTCGCGTGTATCCAGTAAGTAAAATTACTAAAGCAAAGTACGATAAATATTCCTAGGAAAAAAAATTTATCAGACCAGTCTGAGGACAAGGCTGCCAGCCAGAAGGCAAATTCAGCAGAGACTTCCAAGGTAAATGTGTCTAATGGACAGCTACAGACAGCTCAGCATTGAGGCTTGAATACTATTTCAAGTCAGAATTAGAGATGTGCAAGCCTTCTGCAGCAGAGCCTGAGACTTGGCCCACATTCCTTTAAAAGTGAGCTGAGGCTGATGAGCCTTTTGGGGGAAACTTGGCACAGTTTTGTGCCAACAGCCTGCCCTTCCTCTGTATGCCAAGTTGAATTTATGGCTTTGTCTGGAAAACACACAAAACACAAACATGACAATATTGCACTTTTTTTCCCCTCCACGTTTATTTTAACATAAAAGACTTATAATTATCTCGGGAGTTGTACATTTGCATGATCTTGCCGAAGAGACCCTTAGGCTCAGGGCCAAGCTAAAAAATGCCTACTTTTACATAGCTTTTTATCAGAACTTAGTCTCAGAATAAAGAAATGGTGTCAAAACATACTGCACATAATGCAAAAGCCTTTCACATAAAAATAAAAATAAAAATAAAGAGGTCAGGCTAAAGAGTAAACATATGACCTTCTAATAAGTGTAAGGCAGGGAAGAGTGGAAAATGAGAGTAAAAGGAAGGTGGCAAAAATCTGATAATAGAACAAATGCTGAGTATCCAGGTGATCATATCTTATATTACTTTAGCAGATTACACCACTCGGCATTCTTCCAATACCAAAGTAACACAAGTGGCTTTTAGTTATCCTAGCACAGTGGAGATGAAATTGCTGGGAAACAACTGAATTGAGTGGATGAATGAAAACACAGGCTTGATAGGCAACCATTCCTGTAGAAGAAAAAGTAAATCTATTCTTCTGATAAGAGACAGACAGAAAAAGTGAATTTGTGCTTCCATGGCATACTCCATACTTCAGACAATGAAATCCACAACTTTGTTAAAATGGGCACCAGCCAGTTTGATGTAGCAAACAACAGAAAGGAAAGTAATGCATTTTGGTAATTACACTTTCATATTCAGTAATAATTTGCAGTAAACGTTATTGTCAATTTTGCTAACACACCATCATTACTAACAGACATGGGTGCACATGCATGTGTGTGTCATTAAATATACAACAAACAAAAATATCTGATACTGTTTCCATAGTTGATATCATTAAGGAAATTCTTTAGCAGGGCAGTTGACTGTCTTGAAAATCAAAAGCAATCAGACATTCAAGCTAGGCAAGTATAATAACTGGGGTTTTTTTTGCTTTAAAAAAAAAATCATTACATTTTCATTTTGCTAAAAAAGTCAGGTGAAACTCAACCTACTTATTAGATCAAAAGACACATATTTTATTAGGGAAGATTTGAGTTTATATCCCAGACTTTGGCTTTACTGAGCCTTTTCCTTCACCTAAGGCACATTAAAATCCTCCTATGGGTTTTTTTAGACTGAATAGTTATGCCTAAATCCTCAAAGATCACAAAAGACAATTGTCAATAGTATGCAGCTCATTCAAAAGTGTTAGAAAAATCTATTTGGAACAGTTAACATGGTTAACTGATTTGAATGTCATTTTAGTTGTCACTGGTGTTGGAGCTGCTGCCCTTCCAGGCTGGAGTTATTGGCTATCTGTTCACAGGGACATGAAGTACCATTGAGGTAGTCTCTTAGCCCCAGTGTTGAGAAATGATAAAAACCCAGACTGGCTTCCACAGATCCTGTGGCTAGGACATCTGCTAGGGGAGAGATTTTTGGGAGAATCTTTGGGAGATTTTTTACTGAGAAAAGGAAAGTCATACAATCATAGAATGGAAGGGACCTGTAGAGATCATCTAGTCCAGTCATTTGCATATAAAGCATTTAAGGTAAAATAGCTCTGTTTTCCTTTGAATATTCAACGCAGATAAAATCTATACCTGTCAGCAGCTCTCAGCTTAGTTAACCTCAAACTGAAAATCCCTGTAGAAGGCTAGACAGTACCTACACACTGTATGAACAATTCATATGTACCTAAGTTTGTTTAGAAGCGGTTTTCACTCCTGTCATTTGGTGCTTCTGAAAGTCATGAACAACACATACTGGATGAATTCCGGCATTACTGAATTTGTTTTCCCCATGCATCTCTAACTGCATGCGCTCCTGCAACCTGCTTTTCCCAGCTTGCCTTCCAGGCATCTAACATTCTCCTTAAGGTGACTATAGAACAATAACTATTTCAATGTAACATCAAGGATTTTTTTTTTTTTCGCATTAAATATAAAATGAGCCATCTTCGGTCAAATCAAATAATATGTCTGGTCAAATATCTCCTTTCTGACAACAGCTAGTAGCGGGTGTTTAGAGAATCATTGACAAAAACTATGTGAATCTTTCCCTGAAATACTTCAGTCTCAGCTTCCAGTAATCAGTAGTTTAAGAGCTTCCTGAGCTGGAGCTTACTCCCAGACCTTTGTGCTTAATGGCTCTTTAGGAATGTATTGGACTTACACTCTTGGTCTCCACAACTGCCTATATAATGAGCTCCACAATTTAATTATGGGCAGTGTAAAGCACTTTCTTCTGTCTATTATAAAAATTCTGCCTGACAAATCAATTGATGTTTCATATTGTGAGGAACAGCAAGTAATCCCTTGCCTGTCTACACTTTCTTTGATTTTATGAACCTATTTATATATGGCTTCATTTAACTTCACCTACTCCCCCCCCAAAGTGGAAGCATCCTAGATCATTTAGGCTTTTGCTGATACTGAAGCTATTCTTTCTTTGTCAATACTTTGCAGATAAAATTTCTCCTTTTTCAGTCAGTGTTGTGAGAACCGGAACAAATATTCAACATCTGACTACATCAGAGGTTTATCAGTGGTCACATCATACTTCCTGCATTGTTCTCTTCCCCCTTCCCTCAGTTTGAGCCCTTTACTTCCTTTTTCATCTCTGTGAATACTGAATTAATCACTTCATAGGAGTACTTGCAATTCACTAAAGATCCCTTTCTTTGAGTGCTAAATGATAATATAAAGCCCAAATTTTAAGCTTTTTTTCCCCCGTGCATTTTCCCTTCATCAATCTCACATTTCAACTACAATTTGCTGCAGAGTCATTCAGCACTTGTAAGATCCTTCTACAGATTTTCTGCAATCAGCCTGCGCCCACCCCAACTAAATGTGCAGAGCACCAGCAAGATTTACTCCCTCATACTTTGCTCCCAGCGAGCAGCACTGCTCACATCACAGATCTCCAGTAGTTCCCATCAGCAAACTTCCATGTAAACTCTGAAAACCACCCACTGATTGGTAACCAGCCCATTGCTTGCCACATTTTAACCATCATTTAACAGTGTGGAATACCATCACTATTAGGCTTAGCTTCTGTATCAAAAGCTTTCTCTCCAACCTCCTTGAAGGCTTTCTGGAAGCCGACATGTACTTCCCTCAGCCAAACCACCTCAGTTCATAGGCCTCATACTTCCGTCAGCAATTTCTTCAAGACTCGTAAGTCCTGGATCCTTGAGAAAGCTGTGCTGGCTCTCCTTCAGCACATCACATTCAGCTGTGTATTTAACTAATCCTGCATCTTATCAACAGCTCTACAAGTTTTTCTGATTCAAACTTGCTGCTAGGTTACTCCATCAGCATTCTGAATCCCTGTGTGAGCATCTCACTCCTTTAGGACTGGAGCTCATTTAAGAGAGCTATTATAAAACCCTCTCAGCAATTTCCTATTTGAATTCCGTCAGAATACTTAGCAAAATCAAATCCTAGTGATTAGTTATTGGTCCCTTTGTCAATGTGGTCTTTCGCCCCTCACATTAACTTTTCATCTTCCTGAGGTTCATCCACATAAATAGCTGCTCAGCCTACGACTTTACCAGGCAACCTCAGCCATGAATACTGACGCAAGAAATTCAATTAGCACTAGACCTTTCAAATCTCCTTGTGAAGTACTTGGGCATCTGTCACTATCTGCTGCCCAGGGAACCAGGATATGGAAATGATTTGGATAGCTCTCCATTCACTCAACATCAGCATATCCAAGACCCAAACAGATCTTTTCTTCCTCTCAACCTCTCACCACACAAACCAGTTTGATAAAAGCTGCACGGAAAATTGCCCGTCTCCGGGCAACACTGCAGCTATATACAGCTCTGATCATCTTTGCTTTCAACCTCAAGCCCAGCCCTCCTGTGCCTGATACACAGCTCATATCCACTAGAGACTGACTAAAGGCAATGAAACACATTTCTACTAACAATCTTACTAAGTACTTTCATCAGCAACCCTGGAGTTGAGAAGTAGCTACAGTACATCAATCCCCTACATAAATTCTGGTAGGAGCATTTGGATCGATCACATCAAACACCATATTCAGCTTGTACTGATCAAATACAAGACCAAATAGAGACATCTAGCCTCTCTGTGGCCATCTCCTTGAGTTAAGCAACCAATCCATTAGACACAAAAGAAAAGGGAGCATGAGACCTGAAGAAAATTTGATGAAGATAGCAAAGAAAGCCTTTATCACAAAGTTGTCTTTTCTGAGTCAACGCTACAGTGCACAGCCATTTCCATGTTCTGCACATGAAGGGATAATCTTTAAAGGGGGTCCGTTGGTATTCTTGTCCCTCAAGACTCTGGGTATAAGTGTGGTAGAAGAACAAAGAACAAAACAAATTCATGAAACAGGTTGTGTGCTAAAAGAGGCATTCACAAGTTTTGTCATCAGTATCTGTTTTGTAGACAAGCAAATCATCACTGCCTTCACTTATACTTGGAGCTTAGAGTAGTCCAAATGCCACTATTCAAAGATATCTAGTATACTCATTTTTCCTATTCTCTACTTAGCTTCACCAGCAGGCACCATATTAAGCACCAGATTTCACCCTCTGAAAAGTAAAATTATGGATTCAATGAGATCCAGAGCTGTGCTTCATTATTTAATTCCTTTATCTTCTCAGTCTGAGAAAGCATACACTTTTGTGGCCATTCCTATCAAGGGAGCAATATGTTGGCCTAAGTCTATAAATCACTTCAGAGTCTATATTACATCAAAACCAGCATGACTTTGCTCCTGCATGCCTTCATTGGCCAGGCCCCACATCCAGCAACTTCTCTGGAGACTCCATAACAATCCCCAGCTGCAATGTGGAAACTGAAAATGCCTTAGATCCAAGAGTTGAATAATTAATCAGATATTTAATTATAAGAAAAAGTCAAAGTCATGTGGAGCTCTAAGTGTCTATCAGAGCTTTGATTTATACATATCACTGGGTATCACCCATTTTTGAGGCTTCCTTCTGCTCACTTAGGGTTTGGGTTTTTTTGCCTTTACTCTTCATTTATTCCCTAGACTTCTTTCTAAATAGGATAAAACATCAATAATACTTATGGTAGAAGTCACCAAATTTTAGGACTGAGAGGATCTCTCAATCTTTTATTTAAATATGTTATTTTCTGAAGAGATAGTTACAGGTGTTGTGATTACTCTTATCACATGAAGTGACAAATCTCAGAGGACTCCTTGCAATAACAGAAATATCAACATTAATTTGTGTGAGAAGGAAAGGAAAAAAGTGATACAGTTGATGATGCAAGAGAGATGAAGAGTACCCTTTATCTCTGTAATTTAACAAGAAAGGGACTAACAAAGATGCCTAGGAAAGCAGAGGGGGAAAGAAAAAAGAAACTCACACAAAACACCACACCATGAATGCTTTCTTGAACTGAATTATTGTACTTAATTTTTGATGAAGACAAAAATCTTTTCTTTTAGGAGAGGAGGTTTTATTTTTTTTAGGCTCTAGATTTCAGAGCTGTGAATGCCAAGTCTGAAAAAGTCTGTGTCATGAAATCTAGTATTCTCTGTTTGAGGTAATTATATATTTGAATTCAGAAAGTTAAAGACTCATTTCAAATCTAGCCCAATGTCTCTCTCTCATTTCTACTCAGAAACTATGCCAGATCTGTTTTCCTCATAATTAAAATCCTTTTTTGTCATTTCTGTTCAACATGCCTTCCTCTGCATAATCTTCATTAAGTTCCTGTTATCAAGATTTTCGCGTTTCATCCAAAGAGTTAAAGTTGAATCAACAACCAATGATTTTTTTACATGATCTTTCTACGGAATAGAAGATAGCTGAAAGCCTCAATCTAGAAAACCTTAAACCCTTGAGTCAAAACTCTGAGTGAGGTTACATAGGCCAAAAATGTACACAGTGAGTTGGAAACTCACATTTATAGAGTTATAGATTTGTTTCTGTTAGAAAAGACCTTTAAGATCATCGACTCCAACTACTAACCTCACACTGCCAAACCCACAACTAAACCATGACCCTCAACACCTCATCTATATTGCTTTGCAATATCTCCAGGGATGGTGACTCCACCACCTTTCTGGGCAGCCTGCTCCAGTGTTTAACAATCTTCTCAGTCAAGTCTTTCCTAATATCCAATATAAACCTTTTCTGGTGTAACTTAAGGCCATTTCTTCCTGCCCCATCACTTGATACTTGGGATTCTAGAATCAATCAACTAACAGGAATGATAAAATTTAATCAGTGTCTTTCCAAGTAAACAATAACAAATGCTCTAGGGAACCATGAGCATAAATTATTTCCAGCTGCATCACAGACCAGATATCAGCACTGCAGAAGATAAATATATTTTTTACTATTTCAGAAAGCAAAGGAAAACTCAATGGGAAATATTTTCATTTAAACCTAGACAAAAATCATAGGATATGCAGAACCTATATTCTGTAGTTCGAGTGTAGACAAAAAATTACGTCAGCAAATTGGATGGACATGAGTACAGTATGACGATGCTTCTTTTTTTCTTTTATCATATGCTAAACCAGTATATATTGATTTTCAAAAAGTTTTCTGATATTATATGTTATCAGTGTGTCAGTTAGTGGAAAATAAGGAGATAAAGGTCTTTTTTTTTTTCCAAGGTATTTCTTGGTGGTATCAAATAATCTTCATTTGATCTGGAAGATTAAGAATGGGAAAACAAAGACAAGACAGGGAGAGAGGACTAAATCCTCAGCAATTTCGCACATTTCAATTTTTAACATTAGTCTTGGAAATATTTTCTTGCCTTTCAGATGCTAGCATATTGCTTTCAAAAATAACCTAATTTAAGGTAATTTCTCTATTGGACCACGATCCTCCATTGGCATATGCTGTTTACACAAGCTGGAATGCCATTATGACTCAAGAACTACATTTGCCTTCCACAAGTATTGCATTTTTATTCTTTTCTACAGATCAAATGAGTGCCTTGCAGTTTTACACTTTAAGCTTCAGAGAGTTGTTTCAATTGTGGAATTTTTTTTTAACCTATTTGAGTGCCCCTGAATCGTTATGGGTCTTGTTCTTTTTCTTTGTGTAGTCTCTCTTCCTTGAAAATGGAAAAAGTCAGAAATTTTCCTCACTGTCCATCTCCACATTTTTTTCCTCATTATAAGCTTCCATCTAGCAAACAGGTTTAAAAATGTCTTCCCTTTCTGAGTATGCAAACCAAAACTGAAAAAGTAATGAAGATCTATGCTCCTTAGTCAAGAGAAAAACACTTCAAGGGTTTTTAGACTGTGGATTAAAGAAAAAAGGAATGTTGTATTTCATACCAGAACAATTTTGTTACTAAGCATTGATTAAAAGCATAAATTAAATCGCATTCTCTTCCTCCCAAATGCATAAATACCCACAGCTCAAAGAATGACCTAGAACAAAAGCAAGCTTGAAAACAAATCTAAAATGACTTCCACCCCTTCACCCCTCAAACCCCATCAACAAAATATTTCAAAAGCACACAAGACAGAAAAATACACTCTTCTGAAAAGGAAAATAGACTTCTGAATTCCAAACACAATTTTTACATGAAGAAAGGAGTCTAGATAACAGAGCAGGGAAGAGTTTAGGCTTTGCCTGCCTAGTTCTTAGACCACAAAAAAAAAAAAAAAAAAAA